>CM032066.1:8552321-8569022 GCA_018831715.1 Matsumurasca onukii | reverse complement strand
ATGTAGAATGTGCTTACGAGGGTTGTTTAATAAAGACTGAGACTGAGCCTGATTCCCACAAACTCCTTTGATAAGACATGACTTCGGTTTTTTCCAATACCTAGACCCTATTGTTTACCACAGTAACTAAATCGGGTTATCTTATCAGCCATCAGTGTTCGTTTGAACATCACCTTGGTAATTGCCGCCCCAACGTTTATCATGTCAAGTTTGTGTGAACAACGATACGCGATTAAGTTTTGTGTTAGACTCAACAAAACTGCCACTAACACTTATGAGACATAAAGCAAGCTTTGGGAGAGCAAATGTCTCGTGCTTCCTGTTTTCGCTGGTACAAAAGAGCGAAGAGAGGATAGCTGTTAAAGATGCTGTTAGTAGCCAGCCTGTAGAATTTTCTGTCACAGAAAATTTCTACACAGACCGAGCAACTCTTAGAACCTTGTACTGAGGATGTAAGCGAGAATTCTAACAGCGACAAATCACTTCACCACTTTTCTCCCCTGAACAAAAAACACTTCACCAATACAGCCTGCCTCTGCTTCAACGTTCCTCTCACGTACGGACCTGCCAGTTGAACTCTGAAGAAGAAAATACTGGGACTCTCACGGAAATGTGCGCAGTCAGTAGTTTCATCTAATGTAATATTGAACGATCCAGTGCGTTCCAGAGACAATATTGTTAGCCTATGCTGACCGAACGAAAGTATAAATAGAAATCAAAACCTTTTGAAAAACAGAATGGTGTTTGAAGCTAATTTTATCCCAAACATCATGCACAACCAAACATAGGCCTACAACAAACTGATCTAAATGATTTATGTGAAATCCTTTATGATTCATTTCCGAAAACCCTTGCAAGGACAGTGAAAACACCTCCGTATTAATGGCTAAATTCGATTGGAAAACGAAACTTACGAAGAGCCAACAGAAACATACAAGAGTTCATTTCGAATAACGGCTGCACTGGATATTTTATTCCAAAGGAAAGACAACACTGCAAAACTTCCAAAGAGTGAAAAATCTGTACGTGAAAGACGATTTCAATTCCAAAAATCATTGAATGACCAAGGGAAAACCACCTCGGCCTATTTTTTTTGGAGAAAGCTTTCGACAAATTGGGAAAGAAAGAAAACAATCGCGTGAGTGAAGAGATGGGTTACCAAAAATGGAAAGACACGTCATTCAATCTCTAATTGTTTTCCACCAAAATACTGACAGAATCAGCAATAAGATAGACAGATTAAATCATCTTTCTTTTGTCTATTCGACCTGACATAAGTTTTCCAGAGCATGGCCAAAATGAGTGATCTTATTTGCAAAACACTCGCTCTGACCAACTACAGTCTGGTTTCATGTTTTCCAGAAATGAAAACATAGGTGAGGTGTTGTTGTCTTTGTCACAACGATGTTGAGAACGAGATAAAGACCCTAAATGTTGAGTCCCACAGTATTCGTTATAGAAGTTTCTGCACTTAATCAAAGTAAACAAAACAACCAATCTTCATGGCTATTAGGTGTTTATCGGCTCCTAAGAACAACAAAAACAGCTTTTCTAAGTGCCCTTCAAACGCTATCTACCATAGTGAGCCTCTGGAGCGTCACTCTAACAACATCAACCGATAATTGAGACTTCAACGACTCTTCTCAAACGATTTCAGAAAGTGACCAAACTCATGATACACTAACAGCATGTAACATGCTCCGAATGACTCGCTACCGACTAGAATTACTATGACTGAATCATCCACACATGTTATGTATACATCTAGCTTCAGGGATGCAAGAAGTGCGTGTGTTACACACCGGTATCTCAGACCATACTGGTCAGATATGCAAGCAAAATTAGATATCTCAAGAAAACTCCACCCACTGTAACTCGTCGAGTCATCAACAAACGCTGCTTGGAGAATCTCAGGTCATGCTCTCTCTCAAGATTGGAGTAAGGTTTTGAGTAGTCGTTCAGCTGAGGAGGCCTACAAACATCTTTATTTCTGTAATAGCCTCTGTTTTGATGCGAACTGCCCAGTGAAAACGTCAAACAAAAAGATCTATCATTCTGTAAAGCATTTTTTTGACGCCGAAGCTCTCCAGTTTAAAAGAACATTTTCACATCACGGAGTTTTACTAACCAATGGAAGAGAAGATGCCAGGGACGCTTAACTATTTCAAGAAATTAAAGGACCAGAAACCAAAAGTTTGAGACGAAGCTTCAGCGGCATACATAGCGACAGTTCAAACAAACCAAAGGCAGTTTGGAGTGTACTAATAGTGAAAAGGAAAGCCAAACAAAGTGATCAGCAGAACATTGGTTACATCAAGATATCAGAAAACCCATAGTCGACAGCCCCAGGAACTGGCTGAACATTTCAACGAATATTTCACTTCGATTGCTGAGAAGACCTTGGAAAAACATCCAACCGACAATTGCCAGACCATACTATCCAACACCCCAAACATCGTTCTTCCACTAACCATGTTTTACCCCTGCTACTGAAACGGAGCTACTCAAAAATAATTGGTCTATGAAGAATAAAACCCTTCGCTTTAGACGAGTTCTCCTCGAAAATAGTCAAGTACTGTCAACAAGAACTGTTAATACCTTTGCTTCATATCACTAATCTTAGTTTGCCAAGGTGTTCTCCCAAGCAAATTGAAATTCTAAAGTCATCCTCTACATAAAAAAAAAAAGGCAGCAAACACGAGTTGGAAATTTCAGACCCATTTCACTGGTGCTACCTTTTTCCAAAGTCATCGAGAAAGTGATACTGTTCTAGAATAACAAATCACCTGGATGCAAACAACGTGAGACTGATGCTCAACACGGGTTTCAAAGAAGGAAATCTACTATGACAGCCTTTGATTGATCTGATTGAGCATATTATAGACATGCTCGAAGATGGACAAAAGTACAAGCGTTTACCCAGATCTGAGTAGTTTTGATTGTTTAAGTCATGGTCTTATTTTAAGCATGGAAAACGCTTTGGGTTTCTGGAAGCCTGAAATGGATGGAAAGTTACCTGAGTGACCGGTACCATTAGTCGAACTACATCAAAATTGAATAAAACCATAACATCTTACAGGTCTCAGCTACTTCCTGTTATGCGCGAGTTCCCCAGGTTCAGTTTTGGGACCAGTGCTTTTCATCTTATTCACATCTTCGATCTTCCTGCGTACACAGAACAGTTCAGCAAAGCTATTATACGCTGATGACACAGTCCCTAAATACTGTGTACAAATCAAGAAGATCTTGAGATACAATCACTCGCTGCACTTAATCAAGCCAGAGACTGCCTGCTGAATGATTTAGTTTTCAATGAAGTTAAAACGAAGCAGTTGAATTAGACGAAGAAAGGATGAAATCTGGTTATCAAATCTTGAAGTTGTAACTGCCACCAGCCATCTCGGAATTGTCATTGACGATCAACTGTCCTGGAAGCCCCACGTCGATGGATTCCTGCAGAAAACTGAGTACTGCCATTTTCGCTCTGAGACGTGTCAACTCAATCAGCACAACGGAAGTGTTAGAACAACTTACTACCTTTACTGTTTGAAAGCCGTCTTAGGTATAATTTGGCTTTGGAGCCCTCAAACCACAACATCGAACGTGTGCTCATCCTGCAGAAGTGTGCTTTGAGAGTTATGGCAGGTCTAGATTGGCGAGAATCCTGCAGAGACGCTTTTCCACAATGGGAAATTCTGACCGTATTTAACATATACCTTTGGAGGTCGTATGTTTCATAAGCTCAAAGCACCTTCCAAAGAACGAAGACATTCACGACTACAACACCCGTCACGGTCGAGGAATTTTAATGTCCCAGCTCACCACTCTAAGAGATACGAAAAGAAGCTGCCCATATGGAGTTAAGTACTCAACGCCTTGCCACAGGACATTAAGAAATCCAACCCTGAGACGCTGAGAAACAAACTCCACCAGTGGCTGACGAAACACCCGTTTTACAGTGAGAAAGAATTCCTGACTATTCCAATGTAATGTGAAAACCCAGCTCTGTAAACTTTGACAATTTCGATCTCAAAGATTGTAAATAAAGCATGTTCTCTCTCTCTCTTAAGGAGGGCAGGACCCTGAGGACCCTGATGCAGGGAGGAGATGGTGCTCCAGTTACTGCTCTCACGGAAGAAACCATCAATACAGCAGCGGCAATGATCAAAACTTACCGACGTCTGACCGTCAGGCAGATTGCTGAACTCCTTGACATATCGGTAGGTAGCGCTCACACATTTAAAGACCATCTTAACATGTCTAGAGTTTGTGCACGATGGATCCCTCGTTTACTCACACCAGAACAAAAGCAAAATCGTGTCGATGTTTGCTTTGAGTGGAAGCGTTTCGTTGAAGAAGATAGGGATTGGTGGAAGAGTGTAATAACTGCTGATGAGTCATTGGTTTACCAGTATGACCCTGCAATGAAAGTCCAAAGCACAGAATGGGTAGAAAAAAATGAAGGTCGCCCAAAAAAGCTAGGGCAACCAAATCTGTAAACAAAGCTATAGTCATTACTTTTTTTGACCATAAAGGAATGGTGTATTCTCATTTAGTTACACGTGGACAGACAATCAATGGAGAGTACTACAAACAGGTTTTGGCTACATTGATGAATGATCAAATCTCTCGAAAGCGTCCAGAACTTCGAGGAAACTGGAAACTTCATCATGACAACGCACGGCCTCACGTTGCAAACATTGTGACAGAATATTTGGCCAAACGAAACGTAAGGACCGTTCCCCACCTACCGTATAGTCCTGACCTAGCACCCTGCGACTATTTTTGATCCCTAATGCAAAAAAGAAACTTAAGGGACGTCGTTTTGACTCGGAACAGGATGCAGTAAAGGCTTTGGAGGCGATTCTCAAGAATATGTCAAAGGATGGCTTCTCCCACGTTTTCCAGGCATGGCAAAAGCGCTGGGACAAGTGCATTTTGCTTAATGGAGAGTACTTTAAATGTGAACAAATTGTTGTAGATTAAGGTTAAACAATAAACGATTTATAGAAACAGTCTCAGTCTTTATTGAACAACCCTCGTAATTAAAGAGCAACAGTTTCTTGCTTTCAGTATATTTTCTTCCATAATTTAACACTAGGATTGCTGATTTAAATTTGAAAAGGATGTGGAAGTTATTCAAAAGTGATCATCCTGAGTTGAAGGTTAGCCAGACTACTTATTGGTGAATTTATCAGGACAATTTTAACTATAAATTCGGTCGTCCAAAAGTTAACACATCTCTAAGTGTGAAGAATTAAAATTGAAAATCAAATCACCACATGTGAATGGTGCAGCCAAAAGAGCAGCTGTAGAGTTTTTTGCAACAAATTCTATAATGCTTTAAAACATGAGAAGTCACCTGAAGCACAAAATGAAACAAAGGTACTGTCACTTGCACTTGATTATACGAAAACTGTCAGTCTACCAAAGTTCCAGTACATGGGCTGTATTATTTAAGACAGTTGTCAGTGAATATCTTTGGTATAAACAATATCGAAGAAAACAAATAAACAGTGTTGTTTTTGTGAAGCGCAAAACAAAAACCAGACCCTCTCCCGGTTTTGCTTGTTTTTGACAGACAGTGGGACGCTTCCAGAAGATGGTTCAATACTTTCCCATTAGAGGCCATAGTTTTTGGCTGTGCGACAGGGATTTCGGAATGGTTTCCAAATCACTGAGGAATAATGATAGGATTTTTCCATTCATCAGATCACAGAGCTAACAACTCTAAGCAAGCTCAACTAATAAGCAGTTCATCAATTCCAAATAAATTTATGGTTCATGAAGTCTACACAGAAGATGTGTATGATTTCAAGAAATGGCAGCTCAATACTACAAGATGTCAAGCGTTTCTCAAGAAAGTAGAAAAATGTATCTGTTATTGCAAATAAAAACTATATACATTAAATTGTGTGTTATTTTATGACCTTAAGTATACATTTTTTAAAGGGCAATATTTGAACATTTTGTAAAATTAAAACAATATGAAGCTGTTTTCTTAGCAACAAGAAACTTTCAAATTAATCAATTACAATAATTATTATTATTTAAAAAATTAAAAATTAACAACTTGATGAAATGTATATGATCAGAAATGTTTTTTTAGTTTCTGAAAAATATTGTTTTGACTTAAGCCCTTTTAAAACCCGATTCATTTCAAATTTATGGATTAATTCGATACTTTCTTCAGAATAGTACAAATATTTAGACTAGAAATTATGAGGAGGGAATGATGGTGAGTCCTGCTTTCATGAAAGACTCAAGCAGAAAGCAATGTCACAATAAAGTTGTAGAAATTTTCAACTGTAACTTTGTAAACTAAAAGATATTCGATTTGATAAAAAGAGTTGTTTAAGTTGAAAATAAAACAGTAATGAAAATCATTATTTTATCGGTACATCATTATATACTGCAATTTTAAAATGATTTGTGTTAGTTTAAACTTGAAATAAAGGAGAGTTTTGATATGACTTTAATAGTATAAATATATAGAAAGTAGTATAAGATAAGACTGATCATGGACCTATTATTAAGTGATAATAAATAATTTAGTGATAACCACAACCGCACGTGCTGTACACATGGTTGTTTATGTAAACCTGAACCTTTGAAATAGCTTTGAACTTAATGGTCTTAATCCATGTTCCTAGAGAACAGGATGGGTGTTCTTCTGATTTTACGTTCCAGGCCGTGAATTCTAATCAAATCAAATGAAATCGTTTATTGCATCAGACAATATTTACAATTGTATTGCAATTCTTAAATTAAAGTTAAGACTAAAAGAACAATTACGCACAATACCACATTCATACATACATTACAATAGCATACACACTCTCATTCATCCCTTTGGTTTGATATCAGTCTTGATAATATGAGAACAAAGTGTAAAATATAGTAATAATGGTAAATTAACAAAAATAGCACCATAAGTTGAAAAAACAATAAAATACTAAGAATTCATAAAATGTATATATCCTATTACTTAGACTATGGTAGAGATAAAAACAAGACAAGTTAATTTAAAATAAAACTATAACCTAACAACAGGGTAACAGTGAGTTGACTAATTAGACTATAAAAATTTAAAATTAAAACTTAACATGATCTAGAACTATCAGGTAAAGCATTCCTCTTCCACTTGCCTTTAAAGTTTTGAGTCAGCTTGTAGTTTCAGTCTGGGAGGACGTTTATTGAACAGTTTCCGATGTAAGAGGGTTAAGTCATTTAACCTATTTGTTATGTCTTTTAGTGGAGTTACAAACTCGCTTAGGTCACAGTGGGGACAAGACCATTTCGTTGGGGAGTCCGCAAGTAGGTTGTATGTATTGGTCATGCCCATGCAGTCACAGTGATACCATGTTTGGCAGTTTGCTTCACATAGATGCCGTCTTGTGAGTTTTTTACTGTTTGTCCGCATAGAGGGCATTTAGTGTTCTCTGGTGTCGCAAGCCCTTCAAATAGCCTTTTTTTTATTTCTTCTGGGGTGAATGGTGCGAATGTTTGAGGTCATTCCACTGAGTTAATGGTTCAACGGCAGGAATGCAGTAGTGTTTTCTTGTATAGGAAGTCCCAGTATATTAGATATATAAGATGTGGTAAAGTAGAGTTAGGATTTTGTTGGCTTTATCCTAATCCTTTTGAGTTTTGTCCTGATTACAGATGAGTTTATTAGAAGAAAACCAATTGAGAGCCTCGCCCTCTGCCAATTTGATTGTGTTTTGACGATCAGTTAAATGTGTATGTGTTGAAAAGATAGAAGTATCATCAGCATAAATTACAGAGCGATAGTTAAGGTTTTTAGGTAAATCGTTAATTACAGCTGTAAAGAAGAAGGGTCCAAGAACAGAGCACTGTGGAACACCCAGTTTGACACTTTTTACTGAAGAATTTACTTCATTAACATACAAGTACATATTGCCTCATGGGTAGGAGACATATTGCCTCCTATTTGTGAGATAGGCTGAAATTAGTTTGATGGATTGATTAGAGGTTCCATAGAATTTTAACTTTTCAAAAACAATGTTGAACGGAACACAATCATATGCTTTACTGAGGTCTAACAAAGAAAGAGCCACCGATTCTCTGCCATCGAATGCAATCAGAGTATTATTGCAATGTATTTACGGAAGCCAAATTGTGACTAAAACAGAAGATTATGGTATTCAAAATAAGAAGAAAGCTATTGATGCATTACAGACTCAAAACCTTAGAAAATTGATACAATACGTAGACATACACTGTAAAACCAATGGTGTAAAGGAACACCTAAAATGGTGTTGAAAAACACATTTAAGGTGTGATGGATCGCCTGTAGGGTGAAATGAGCTATTATTACTCCTTATAGGCGTATTGAACCACCCTAATGGTGGGTCATTACACCTAGGAGGTGATATATGGGTGTACAAATTTAGAGGGTGTAATACAATCACACTAAGAGGAATTCAAATTTGATATAATTTCATGTTTTAAGTGAAAATTAAAAATTTAAATCAACCTAAAAAGGATTTACACATTTAGGAGGTAAACTGTTCGTATCTTCAGTAACTTCGTACTTAATACCGGTGATATAGTACACATTTTAGATTTTTTTTGCTGGAAGTATTTCGTTACCAGCTTTGTCCGTGGCAACACTGTCTTGTTGGTAAGAGAACTGAGAAGAGAACCAAGTCGACTAATGTGGGTAATGTCTAAACTCTTAAAGGAACTTTTAAAACCATCATTTTCACTTGGAATTTGGATGTTCATGTTACTTCAGCGTTGAATAATCATCATCTCATAAAAATACTGGTAAGTTTGTTTATTATAAGCTTTCCTATATTAGCATAGTGCTCAGTTACATGATCGCTCTTCATAGTTTCAGAGAAGGCTTGAAGCTAGGGACGCCGGACGTTCCGATACTATCGATACCAGTAGGTATCGATACTTTTCTTTCGATACCAGTGGTATCGGTCTCGGTATCGAATGATTCGATACTTTATTGGTATCGATACTGGGGTGGCGGTATCGTATCAAAAAAGTAGTTCTTGGAAAAAGATTGTATTTTCGTATTTTAACGAATAGTCTGATATTTACTGTGCGTTTCAGTTTATAAAGCAAATCTTTTATGAAATCTTAGTAGATTGCTGGCTCAATTGTTCAATTTATATGGGGTTTTAATAGTCATAACATCTAAATATTACTACGCGAAAACTATTTTCAATCCCAGGATGCAATCCTGTCAATAAAAATGCAGAATAACGTAAACAAAAACAAACCCAAGCGTCAGCTGTACTCAGTTCAGTCAGTTGTAGTAGAGAAAAGTGTCATCCCAGTATCATTATCATAAAGTTTCATATTGTTTTTCTAATTATGTTAAAGTTAAGTTTATTTTAATAATATGCCAGTCTATCTTATTTTTTTTGTTTTAGTCTCTTTAATTATTATTTTCTATTCCCAAATTGTTAAGTTGGGACTTGGTGAGTAGGCCTAGTTTGGTAAAGCAACTGTTTAAGTGATTTTTGTGAATATGCCTCCTCCTCAGAGTAAAGTGTGGTTGAGTTTTCAAAAGAAGGATAATAAGGTGGCGACATGCAAACTATGTTTTAAAGAAGTTAAGTTTTCTGGAAATACGTCTAATCTTATGAAACACTTGAAAACCCATCACAAAAATGTAAGTACTGAATCATCAGAATCTATCTCTAAGACATCAAAACAAACCAAATTAAGCCTTGTGAAACCAACTATCTCTATGTGTCAATTTCACTTCCATCAACATCTTCTGCAACTACTTTAGAACAAGTTGAAATGTGTGTAGATTATGAACCAGAAATGAACCAACCAGTAATTCAATCTCAGTCCCAGCTTAAGTCACCCATCATTGAAGCTTTTAGCAGAGCAAGTGCCTTCTCAGTTGGAGGTATTCGTTATGCTAAAATTGTGAATAGTCTTTTATATTTTATATGTAAGGACAACAGGCCTTTCGCTGTAATTGAAGGCGAGGGGTTCAAACATCTAATGCACGAATTGGCTCCTATGTTCAAAATACCTTCTGTCAAATTCATTAAAAGCCAACTCAACCTAAAATATGAAGCTCTTTCAGAACAGTTCAAAACCAAATTGAAAGAGGCTAGCTTCATATCCATATCAACCGATGTTTGGACGGAAACAATGGCAGAAAAAGCCTATTTGGGAGTGACTGCCCATTTTTTGGACGGTGTCCAAATAATATCTGTAGATCTAGCTTGTAAGCAACTACATTCTAAACACACTTCTGCCTATCTCAGTGCCAAATTAAAAGAAATCCTAGCAGAATGGGAGATAACTACTGAAAAAGTAGTTAATATTGTTACAGACAATGGTGCAAACATTGTGGCAGCTGCTGAGATAGCCTTACCAAAAAAGCATCTGCCGTGTTTTGCACACACTCTTAACCTAGTCACAACTGCGGCAGTTACCCACCCGGAAATTGTAGAACCAATAAAAAAAGTAAGAAACATTGTTAAATTCATCAAAACAGTGTAAACAATTCCGACAAACTAAGACAGTTGCAGTTAGACAGCAACATCCCTGAAGGTAATGTCAAGAAAATGGTTCTTGATGTGAGAACCAGATGGAACTCAACATTTTACATGATCCAAAGATTTTAGAACTGTTGTCAATTGTAAGCCAAATTTTAGTATGTGACAGTTCAGCCCCAGAATTTCCCACTGGACCTGAATTAGCTGAATAAACAAAACTTTTGCGGTTCAAGCAAGTGAGAGGTGTCGATCTCCAAAATCATTCCAATGGTAAATTGTTTGACTTCCCATTTACGACACCTCCGACAGCTCCACCTCAATCAAAACGGTAAAGAGAACTCTAGACACTGAAATAAATAAAAGATTTGGAGCGTTCGAACAAAATTCTAGGTTGGCTCTAAGTACATTACTCGATCCACGCTTTAAGACCATCCATTTCCAAAATCCAGTTGCTTGCGGTAATGCTGTTGCAAAATTAAAGGCAATATGCAAAGCTGAAGGAGACGACTTATCATCATCCGAAGACTCAGATCCTTCACCTTCAAAAGAAACCTTTGATTTTGGCAAACCCACAAAGAATTGGCCCAAGGTAAAAAATAAAAGTAAACTGGCAGATACATCTGAAATGTCTCTATATTTGTCAAGTCAGTCCACTCAAGACAAATCCGTTGGAAGTATGGGAGGACATGAAAAATGTATTTCCAGCCCTCTACAAGCAAGCCAGGAAAAATTTACTACAAATGGGAACTTCAGTTCCTTGTGAACGCCTTTTTTCTAAGGCTGGTGCGACAATGACAGAAAAACGGAACAGACTGTCTGCTAAGTTTTTGGACAAAATAGTTTTTTTGAGCAGTATTGGCAATGATATTTGGTTCCAATAAACATGTTTGTAGCCTTTGGTTCCAAAAACTTACCCTCAAACTAGCAATCGTCTGTTTTTGAACTATACGGGAGCATTTGGTTTTTGTGTTTTTAAAATACCATAACGTATAGGATTTATACTTGTTAATGTTATTTATTATTTATATTGTTTGTATATTAGGTATATTACTTGTATTTTATTTATATATGTATGTATTTATTTGTTTATATGTATATTTTTTTGTGCAAATTATTTTTTGATATGTTTTAGGTTTCAAAATAAACATCTTTATAAATTTCAATAGGTTTTATGTTCCACTGAGCGCTTTCACCATTTCTGGCATCATCAGATTAACAAAAAAGAATAACAATTGTTTAAAACTTTTACACATAGTTAAATTTGAATAAAAAATAAAATTAAAGTAAAGTATAAATTTAAAAATGTTAAAACATTTTAGAATGGGCTCTATGTATACACATTTTAAAAAATACACCAAAATTATTATTTTAACATTTATATATATTTTAATATTTTTTACATTTGTTTAAATTTATACTTTATTTCAATTTTATTATTTTATTTAAATTTAACCGTATGTAATAGAAATTGTAAACACATAATTTGTCACTATTTTTTGTTAATCTGATGATGCCAGAAGTGGTGAAACCGCTCATTGGATAATAAAACCTATTGAATTTTGTAAAGATGTTTAATTATATGTATATGTATGTTTATTTATGCTATATATATATCTGTTAATACGTATGTATAATGATTATGGATCTTGGTGTTAGATTAGTTTAAACTGTTACTATTAGACCTATCATATTATTTACTGTGTTGTAGTTATTATAAATTTTTGTATTTAATGTATTACTATCTATATATTTATTATTATTAAACAGTTATTGTTATTATCTACACATGTTTATTGTAGTTAATTTTAAATTATTATTTTCAACAGGTAGAATGATTTTTTTTTTTCAAACCATTTGTTTATATTGTAAGTTACTCGTAAAGTTACTCTTGACAATGTTTCGAAACAAAATGTAGAGTTTTTTACACTTTTTTTATTTCTTAAACAACGTTTTAAGTTTGATTATTATTAAAATGATTATGATTAGCTATACCATGTTACATAGCATTTAGGTAATATAAAATTAATGTATTGTGGCTTATGCCGTTGAAAAAAAAATAAAATTAACAGTAAAATATACACATTGCCTGTCGTGATGACCTTATTAGCCTAAATGTGCATTCTCATTGATTTTTTTAGTCATAAAGCTTGTCTAATCATCTGTTAAATTGACTATTCTTCGTAAAATCATTTTTTAAATCTTGATATAGAACATTGTAGTGATACTTCTTATTTTTATTACTTTTGCCTGTAACCACATTTTGTAACATATATTCTTTAAGTTATTATCATTCATAGGATTTATATTGTGTTAGTGATAAGTATATTTGTTTGTATGTTATATTAATTATTATTATTGTATAATTGTTATCTATTGGGCTATCATTGATTATTAATTTTATCATATAAACTGTCATATTTATTGTAAAAATGATGTATTGCTGTAAATAAATTAATTGAATTTGTATTGTATATATATATTATTGATTTGTGAATATAATAATATATGGGATGGTTAGTGTTTTATGATATTATGTGCAAGTAATTTGTTTTCTATGATAGAAACTGTAATTTTTTTTCATTTTCAGTTAATTATATTTTTAGGTTAAAAATTGCTTCAGACTGTGACTAAGTGCAACACTCCAGCTCACTTTAATGACTAAATAATTAGAGTGATTTATAAATGTTTGTCAAATTTCATTGATCTAAAACCTATTTTGTAATATTTATGTTGTATAGTAATAAAAACATATAGGCTATATATAACAACTCGTCTTCTTCCATTTATTTGATATTTATAATGTATTTTATTAAGAAAACCACATAAAATTATATACATTCTAAAACAAGATCAAGTCTAGCAACTTTTGTGATTTTGAAAAGTGTTTTTTATTACAAATTGTTTTATTCAAACCATGGCCTTTAGCTTAGTTTTAATAAATTTTTTAGACTAAATATTGTGTTGTCTTAATTCATTTAAATCCTTTTTTACCCCATTTCCTTAAGGTTGTAAAGTAAACATTTGCCACAAGTTATATACCTATTTTTTTTTTAATTTAACTACAATAATTTTATAACGAAGATTTAAAGATTTAGTAGATTGATATTCATAACTTAGTTGGGTTACACATTAGCACACTAGCTCCATACCAGTGTCTCTAAGTTTTGTTATCAAGTGGTTATGCGTATACTATGATTCTAAATTTAAAATCAGGCCGATACATTATAAATTATGTTTGATTATAGGAGTTTAGTATCTTTTAATATTACTACAAACAAAGGTATTTAAAAATAATAGTTCCTTAAAAATTTTCAATTTGTTCCGCTATTAAGTAATAATAAAAGTTTATTGTCAATTTTTTACAATAAAAACATTTTTTTCTGACATTTACCACTGGTAAAACATGAATAAATTAATAATAAACATGTTAAATTATAATAAAACTATTTGGTCACACGAAATTTTGTTTTTAGGTTAGGTTAGTAGGTTAACAAAATAAGTACTCTTTCGATACCGATACTCGGGGTATCGATACTTTTTGTTCGATACCGAGATGGTATCGATACCATTGATACCGATTCGATGGAATATCTTATCGAAAGCGGTATCGGAACGTCCCTACTTGAAGCAAGGTGGCCTTCTTGGGATAGTGGGCTTGTAGCTCAAATTTATGCGAGAAGAGGCGAGAGGGATAAAAATAACTACATTTTAGGTGACATATGAAACTGTTGTGCCGAATTTCAAACCCACCATATCTTATTAAACATATAACTAACAATAATAAGAATCCATCACCTTGGCTTCTGTTTACAAGCCTGATTGTCTCATGTGTTGGCTAAGTTCATAATGAAATAGGCCTACTCTGTTCATGTATGATGAGCCCATAAACGGTGGTTTGGTATGATTAAAAGCCTAGTCCTATATATATGCAGGGTGTCCCGCTTCCACTATGAAAAGATTTTACCAGGTTATTCGGGAGGTCAAGCAAGCAAAAAAATGTATTATAACATGTGTCCTATCTCGAACCGTTTTCCGTCTGTCGGTCTGTATGTGTTTTTCTAAATCTCAACATCTCAAAGACTGTTCAAGATAAAATAAAATTGGTACACATGTTTAACTTGTATGTAGATTAAAGTTTTCTCATAAATTCAGTTTTATACAATTTTCCGTTTCAAAATGGCGGCACTTTGAAATTTTCAATATTAAATATTGCAAAAAACTGAAAATAAAATGAAAACATTACAAGACACAAGATTTAGGAAATTAAAATCTTAATCTAACGGTGTATTAGTTTTAAAATCGGACCATGGATAACTGAGGAAATGCAAAGTTATGGTTAAGGGTAAAACTTATTTTAATGCTAAAGGCAAGTTAAATGCACAAGTAAGTAGGAAATTAAATCTAGCAGATGTTTGGTCAAACAGCTGATTAGTCTAAATACCAAAACATGATTTAATAATTAAAAAACTATAATAATAACATTGAAAACAATAAAAATGTAATTATAGGTTGGTTTTTTATTTATTGGCCTTTGTAAATTGTACGTATGAAAACTCAGTAAACAGCCAATGTTAAGGATCAAATCAGCTGTTTTGTATTAAACAGCTGATACTGTATTGTAAGAAACAACAAATAGGGCCATTGTTGCTTTAGAATTGTCAAGCTGCTGCAAAATTAACAGAGCATCAATTTGGATTAGTCCGTGAAATGCCTTGCGACGTTTCAGGATATGTAACGAAGTTGAAGGACGCCACGAGAAACTAAAACAGTTTAATTGATTTAATATGTTTGTTTAATACCGTAGGCTACTCATAGCTCATGATGTTAAACCTGAAAGTACACATGTTTTAAACCTATTACTAAACAAATTTAAATAACGTATTCATTGCTTATAATTATTGTAATTATGCTGATTACATCAGTAAGAATTTGGTTTTACGAAGTACTAAGATAAAAACCTTAGTTAAATACTTTAGTACTAAATCATGTTTTTGTTATTTGACTAATCAGCTGTTTGACCAAACATCTGCTGATTTAATTTCCTACGTACTTGTGCATTGCTTGCCTTTAGCATTAAAATAAGTTTTACCCTTAACCATAACTTTTGCATTTCTCAGTTATCCATGGTCCGATTTTAAACTTAATACACCGTTAGATTTGGATTTTAATTTCCTAAATCTTTTGTGTCTTGTAATGTTTTCATTTTATTTTCAGTTTTTTGCAATATTTAATATTGAAAATTTCAAA
This sequence comes from Matsumurasca onukii, assembly GCA_018831715.1. NCBI lineage: Eukaryota > Metazoa > Arthropoda > Insecta > Hemiptera > Cicadellidae > Matsumurasca > Matsumurasca onukii. The sequence continues at coordinate 8,553,273 of CM032066.1, read as the reverse complement.
TGCCGCCATTTTGAAACGGAAAATTGTATAAAACAATTTATGAAAACATTCTTTACATAGTTAAACATGTGTACCAATTTTCATTATTTTATCTTGAACGGTTTTGAGATGTCGAGGTTTTGAAAAACATACAGACCGACAGACGGAAACGGTTCGAATAGACACATGTTATATTACATTTTGCTTGCTGACCTCCCGAATAACCTGGTAAAATCTTTCATAGTGGAAGCGGGACACCCTGTATATGCTAGCTATGGAGCTAATATTAACTTGTCAAAATATAGCTAAAGTTCTTTAAGCTAGCCTACTAAGTAGACAATGGTTGGCAAGATCAAAACTTAGCTATTCCTATAAAGGCTATTTCTATGCTAGCTGTTTAAACTAATAGGCCTATTAATTTGTCAAAGTAGAACTTCAGGCTAGCCTACTTGACAATGGTTTGCAAGCTCTAAAACTTTGTGAACAACACCCATGGTTAAAGCATTGGTCTAGTGTAACCTGGTGTATGTTTACAATAGTGAGGCCCACCCGGTAATACTTCGTCTCTTCGTATAGAGGTGATTTTATAAGTCCCTACAATATTCTCTGCTAGTTGTACTTAAACGTAAGCTGGTGAAGCGATCCCGGGTAGCAACAAACAGTAACATTGGGCGGGATCATCTTGGAAACTGCAGCCGAATTAGTTGAAATAAAATGGCAATGTCACTAATTTTATTTGCATGACGACATCCTTTAATGATACATTTAACACCCGATTTACTCCTTTCCTGCGCTCATATACGCGGGGCAAGTACAAAATTGCGAGTCATCAAAAAAATTGTTAACACAAACCGTTAAAATTGACTATTTTGGGCCAAGTACTCAGGTGATGAATCTACTGTGGAAACATAATTTCATTTCTATATCAATGGTATCTATTGAGGTTAATAAGTGTTTAGTACGTGGTATTCAT
>CM032066.1:8080039-8546044 GCA_018831715.1 Matsumurasca onukii | reverse complement strand
AGGGAGCAGACTAATTTAGACCTTATGACTAGCATTACTTTTACACCTTTGTTTAGTAAGCCATTTATTAACCACGCTCTGCTACCACTTTGCGCCGTATCGCCTACCGGAGATTTATAGGTTACCCATTTCCGATGGACGACTACCCGACGACACTTATAATGCAATTGGAAAAATTGGTGCTGGGGAACCATACCCCTCGATAGCAAACCAAAGAATTACTTCACAGACCAGCTTTGATTAGCATTACATATAATTAAACACACACATGATAATAACATTAAGAGACGGCCGTTCACAATAGTTAGCGTTGAATGCATAATCAAACCTGATGAGGAAATACCGATTCTACTAATATTACGCAATCATAATTATGTATTAAATTGAAATGAAATTGTTAAATGTATACGCAAAAGGGTGAGTGCCTGCCATAATTAAAGAATCTAGGACTGGGGCTTAAGGCCCCTCAATTTGGAAATTAGCAACACATACCTGGGAGATGTGCACCTTACCGAAGATGGAGAAAGACAAGACGCTTGGGTTTTGGATGAAGATGACGGAAACCGGTCATCTCCCAGAGGCTTGGCCCCGCCCCTTTTGTTCTGGAACGCTCCATGTGCCTCTGGTTTGGGTTGTGGGTGGCCAGCTTATTCTACGGTAGTGTACTATAGTGCCGATCGGCACAACATGTTCAATATATACTAAAGTCAATAAAAGTACTATAACCTAAAAAAAAAACTCGAAAACCTGCAAAGTAACTGATAACGTTTAGCTTGGGGACAAGGGACGGTCGTGAGTTTAGTCGTTGTTTAAAGGTAATAAAATGAAAAAAATACATATAATGCAGTAATTTATTTGACAAGACCTCTTAAAAAACACCTTTTATATTCGTGGATATTGTAACATTTTAGCTTTTAGCTTGAATAATAGTCGGAAATTAGGAAGAATTTAGAAATAATACTACATTGAGAATGGCCCAGGTAAAAGATTTTTTAAATTTTTTAGGGCACATATACGTGTAGTGTGTATTGAATAAATTCTTTTACTACCTAAAAACATTTTACGTTTTTTGATCAAATTTCCCATAAAACTGACCCGCAATATGAAACATCCAAGAATTTTGGGATGTCGCGAACGTGTTAAATATAGATTAGCCTTTAAGAGTTAGTTTATTTACAAGTTTGTTCTAACAAATTCTGTTACCAAAATGATGGATAGAATTAATGGTGTTGTCGAATCGCTTGAAATAAACGGTTTGCCCGTTCTTCACCGAGCCTACCCAATATCTGGTGATGGAGCCTGCCTTTTCTCTGCCCTCTCCGTAAAATACGCGCCGAAATAGTTGCTCATGCCTCTCTCAATTGGGAAAGATTGCACGTCACCTCAATGGAAAGAGAGTGTCAACAATACCAGAGCTTGGATGAGTACGCGTCTACTATGTCTAGGCCGTACACTTTTGGCACTACTTTTGAATTGGAAGTGGAAAAAGAAATTTATCTCTTTCAATTTCAACTCTACACTAATAAAGTTCTTCAAACTGGAAACACATATTGAAATGCGCCTACTGTAATAAGGTTGAAATTCACGGGGCCAATTACACAGAGTCATTTTGAAGTGTATGAACCGTGTACACCAATGGATCATTTAAATGATGACCAGCCATCAAATTTAACAACACCAATGGATGTCGATGTTTCCGTTTCGAACTGTATTCAAAATTCAAATCCTTCAACTACCAAGAAAAAAAGAAAACGTAGAGCTAGGTTTACTGACGCTACGCGAAAAAAACAGTTGAAAGAGGCCTCGCAATCCTACAAAGAAAATAATCCCAGCGCAAATTACATTGCCGTAGCTAAGTACACAAAAGGTAATCCTGCAAATCATAGGGAATCAGTGGCTAAGTACAGTCAAAATAATCCAGAATTTCATAGGGCATCAGTGGCTAAGTATACGCAAAATAATTCAGAGGTGCAAAGGTCCTGTGTATACAAATACGCGAAAAAGAACCCGGAAGTAAGTAGAAAGTCCTTATCAAAAAATTATTCTACTGAGGAAAAAAGCAAACAAAACGCCTTTTATTCTGGAAAACATTAAAAAGTTCTGGTTTTGATTATAACCCAGAGTTGGATTATGCGACTGAAAAATCTGTTGTGTTAGGGCCAATGAATAACATTTGTAAATTTTGTAGAGCTAAGAAGTGGGAAGATGAGTCTCCCGGTTGTGTTGTAGTAATGGTAAAATCAAACTTACTCCCATACAACAATATCCTGAACCTTTGTATAGTCTTCTCACCTCTCAACACCCAGAGTCAGAACACTTTCGGCTAACACAAGGATGTATAACGGATGTTTCCAGATGACGTCTTTTGGAGCTAAAGAGATAAAAATAGGAAACCTAAGATAAATTTATGCCCACCTTCAAAGTACAAGGACAGGTGTATCACAGGATCGGGAGTGTGATGCCAGTACCTGAGCAACAGCCTGCCTTTTTACAAATCTATTTTGTTGAGAACAACCAAATTGAAAGAGATATAAGATGTGGACATTTTCCGAATGTTAAGCCTAATTTGGTGCTGGAATTGCAAGAGTTGCTACATAACCGCAATATCTATGTTCGAGACTTCAAAACATCAATTGAATCGGTTCCTGAAGACCAACTAGACTTCCAGGTTGTTATTAACCCCGATAGAAAACCACAAGGCGAGCATAGAGGTCGCTACAATGCTCCCACCCTTGACGAAGTCGCTGTTTTTATTGTTGGTCAAGAATTCGAAAAGAGGGATATTGTTCTGCACATCAGAAACAGTTCTTTGCGGTGGATCAGTGAAACCCACCTAGCTTATGATGCGCTTCAATATCCTTAAATGTTTTGCCGATGAGAAGATGGGTACTGTATCAATATCCCTCAATCTGATCCTGTCAACCAAACCCTTTAAAGAAAACGGTTTCAGCAGTCGACTTTAACAGCTACAGAATAATGGAAAGTGAAGAAGAGAACTCGTACATTTAGCTTTTTCGTAATCTTCTCAACCAATTTTTGGTTGATATGTATGCAAAAATCGAGACAGAGCGCCTTCTTTTCATTTGTATCAACCAGAAAAAGCTGAGAAGTGAGGAGTTTGTGCACCCAAAGGACGCCATGTCTAAATTTGACGGTAATCTTTCGGAAATAGGCAAAATGGTTGTCTTGCCATCAACCTTTACTGGAGGTCCGCGCTACATGCACGAACGCACCCAAGATGCTATGACTTACGTGCGGCATTTTGGACGTGCTGATCTATTTATTACTTTCACTTGCAATCCAAAACGGCCAGAAATCAGTCAGCTCTTGAAACAAGGTCAAAAGCCTCAAGACAGACATGACTTAGTAGCGCGGATTTTCCATTTAAAGGTGAAGAAAATGATCAAACTTCTAACAAAAGGTTGTTTATTTGGTTCTTCAAGGTGTCACATATACTCTGTGGAATGGCAAAAACGAGGGCTTCCTCATGTTGATATTCTTCTGTGGCTGGAAGAGAAAATCAGGCCAGAAAACATAGACAAAATTATCCATGCTGAGATTCCTGACAAAGACACAGACCCTGTTCTCCACGAAAGTGTCAAGTCTAACATGATCCACGGCCCGTGTGGTCATCTGAACAGGAGCTCGCCTTGCATGGTAGACGGAACATGTTCCAAGAAGTACCCCCGCCCACTTCTCAAGGAAACTCAAACTGGAAAAGATGGGTACCCTCAAGGCGGTCAGCTTCATCAGATGGTGGTCAAACCACGAAAATCAATGGTGTAGATATTGACAATAGGTGGGTTGTGCCCTACAACCCAGTATTTTCCCGTATTTTCTCAGCACATATCTACGTTTAGTACTGTAACTAAGTCAAATCTATAAAGTACTTATGCAAGTATGTTAACAAAGGTTCTGATCAAGCTACTTTTACCATCAGTGATTTGGACGGTTGCAAGGTACGAGTCAGGAAGGTATATCAGCAGTTCTGAGGCAGCATGGAGGATTTTTTGTTTCCCGTTACATGAACGCTATCCGTCGGTGATGCATCTTGCTGTACATCTCGAGAATGGCCAGCGAGTGTATTTTAATGCAGATAATATTCAAGATAGGATCAATTGTCCCAAAAACACCACCCTTCAAGGTTTTTTTGAGCTTTGCAAAAATGATGAGTTTGCGTCTAAACCTTTGTATTGTGGTGGACCAGGGTACTATGTTTGGAAAGACAACAGGTTCTGTAGGAGAAAACAAGGCAAACCTGTCCCAGGCTACACGGGAGTGAAAAAAGACCAAACTCTTGGCAGGGTCTACACAGTACATCCTGGTAATGCCGAGTGTTACTACCTCCGTCTTCTCTTGCATACAATCCCTGGTCCTCAGTCATTTGATCACCTCAAAACTGTTGATGTAGTTATTCATCCTACTTTTCAAGCGGCGTGTAAGGCTCTTGGCCTTCTAGAAGATGACGCGCATTGGGATCGCACTTTGGAGGAAGCCTCCTGCACCGACTCACCTTTTAAGATTCCAGAGCTGTTTGCAATCATGTTGGTGTTTTGTCAAGTTTTGATCCTATACTGCTTTGGAAAAAAACACCGAGACAGTCTTGCGAAAGATTTCCAGAGGCAAATTCAAAAAGATCAAAATTTGAGTAGTAAGCCAGTTTTTGTAATGGAGATTGTTTACAACAAATGCTTGGTAGCCGTTTGGTCTTAGGAATGTCTGGGCACAGTCTAACTAAGTTCGGCTTTCCATCACCTTCACGTGAAGCACGCGCCTTAGATTTGGACCGAGAGATCTTAGAGAGCTGGATTATGATCTCACAATGGTGCAGACAATGGATTATGATCCCAAACAAGTTGCAGACAATGTTCCAAAGCTGAACAAAGAACAGAGTCTTATATACGGTAAGATTATTGAGTATTCAGACATTGGTCAGCTTTTCTTTCTTGATGCGCCAGGGGGAACTGGCAAAACTTTTCTTATTAATTTACTTCTATGTAAATTGAGAAGTGAGATAAATGTTGCCATCGCTGTTGCATCATCAGGCATCGCAGCCACTTTACTCGATTGGGGTAGGACAGCACATTCTGCCTTCAAACTTCCACTCAACCTGAGCCATTCTCACTCTGCACTATGTAACATTTTCAAGCAAAGTGGGACCACCTGTGTACTGCGAGAGGCCAAACTTATTGTTTGGGACGAGTGCACAATGGCACACAAAGGAGGGATCGAGGCTTTGGATCGAACTCTTTAAGACCTTAAGAGTAACAGCAAACTTATGGGTGGAGCTACTGTGCTTTTAGGGTGTTGTCGAACTGCGCCGCTGCACAGGCAGTAGGGACACAAAAGGGACTACATAGTTGCGCCGGTGCTCGGCCGAGTTCTCACGAGGGTGATGTCTAACGCGTTTATTTGATCAGGGCAAGTTTAGGGTCACCGCTTTGTTCTCAGTAGGTTTGCTCAAGCCAATAATTTAAAGCTCTTCTAGAAACTCAGTATAACTGAAAACAATACCCTTTCATTATGTTTTACCGTTTGAACTCATTGATTCTAGTCGATTTTATTATATTTAATATAATAGATTTAAACTAGAAATGATGATACTAATGAACTCCAAATGTTTGATACGACAATCGGCTATGGCAGTACGCTCAAATACAAAATGTAGTTTCAAGCCGCACAAAAACATGTGATTTTTATGTACATTTGTACCAAATTTGGCGAAAATCGGACAAAACTGCGACCTGTAGAGATGATACACATAATATAGACATATGTGTTCAAAGTATTAATAAAATGCTCAAAATGTGTTCTGGGAGTCAGGATCGGTGCTCATTTCATGGTCCTGGGCCTGGATCTTACCATGCTGGCGACATGATTATCTCATTTTTCCAAAAGAAATTCGATAGTAATATTGGCAAAATCTATAGTTTATAATCGATATAGTGTATGAAATAATATAACATAGCGCCCTGATATGTATCTTTTGTTTGTTGTAATCGCCGAAAAGATGGGCTTTACAGTTGAAACCGGTCACAAAAATGCAAAAATCTTTAATCCAGGGTGCTATGTTCTATTATCATTTATTTCATGCACTATACAATTCTAGTAACCCTTAGTGAGCCGATGTGTTGTATTAAAAAAATCGAATATTAATATATCACTCAATTGAGTTCTTACCATCCCAGATACGTACTATATATTCACACAAGCTACAACAGTAATGAGTAAAAACTGTCGGCTGAGTTAACCCTTGAAAGCGTCTATTTAGACAAATCAGTTTACTGAGAAAGCCCTTGGTGAAAGACCCGACTGCCTCCGTGCGCGCACTCAGCCGTACATAATTGACAGCTAGGGGTCCCGCGCTGGAGCGCCGGGATTTTTCCATTTGAAAAATCCCTCCACCACCAGCGCAGTTGCACCCTTTCCGTGCTTTTAGCAGTTGATTTCAGACAAACACTGCCCGTAGTTCCACGAGGAACACGTGCTGATGAGGTCAAGGCATGCCTGAAATCATCTAACCTATGGCCCAAAGTGCAAACACTATCCCTAACCACCAATATGCGGGTGCATCTTCAAAATTACTTAAAGGCATCGGAATTCTCCCGGCTACTTCTAGAAATTGGTGATGGAAGGATAGCAGAGTGCGATGGAAAAATTACCATTCCAGATCAACTGTGCGAGATAGTCAACAATATGGAAAGCTTAATCGAGCGAATTTATCCAAATATCTGCAACATTTCACCAGATGACCCTTAGTGGCTCTGTGAGAGAGCAATCCTTACCCCTACAAATGACACAGCTGATACCATTAATGCAGCTTTACTAGATCAGCTGCCGACCCATAAAATGAGGTACGAGTCGGTTGATTCAGTAATCAAGGTCGATGATGCTGTGCATTACCCGGTCGAATTTTTGCACACTCACAATCCACCAGGTATACCTGCACATACTCTCTACCTCAAGGTTGGGGCACCTATAATGTTACTTTTTTTTGCCGAAGCTCTTACGTCTTCGTTTAAGTGGTGGCATCGGACCTCTGGCCACTAGCCCGCGGTCGCTGTGGGCTAATTTGCCCCGAGGTGAACAGGTCACGGACGCTTAGGCTTTGCCTAGTGAGGCAAGGACCTGGGTGAGAAGGCCCATCAGGGCGGTCAGCTGGGCCATCACTTGGGTGAGTGTGGCCTCTACGTTGAGATGGGTGGAGACTTGGGACTCGGCTACCGGGGTTGTGTCCTCGGTGGTCGGCTGCTCGGCTCTGACCTGATCCTCGGGGCGGCCTGGGGCTTCGGCGTCGTGGCGACTGACGCTGGTTGTCTCTTGGCGGGCTGCTGGGCCTTGGCGTCCCTCGGTTGGCGATTGGCCGGGTTTCGGGGCGGACGCTTCTTCCTCACCTTCGCAAGCTGGAATCCGTCCTCGTCAGTGTCGGCCGTGGGGATGTCCTCCTCCATGCGTTCCTCTTCGGCTGTCGCTGGTGCTGGGGTGGCCTGCAGTTGCGGGCGGGTCGGCTTCTTGTCGGTCCTGAGGCGGTCCGGGCAGATTGTCGTTGTTTTCTTCCGGAGGTCCTGGTAGGCGGTGCAGCCCTTGTAGGATGCATTGTGGGCCTCCCCACAGTTGCAGCACTTCCTGTCCTCCTCGGATACGGTGCAGTCCTGTCGCCTGTGTGGCCCTCCGCAGCGGACGCAGTGAACGGGCCGGAAGCAGCTTGAGGATCCGTGGCCGAATCCCTAGCAGCGGTGACACTGCGGCGGACCGGAGGGCCTCTTGTAGGGGGCTACGGAGATCTCGATATCGTAGAGTATCCGCACCTTGTAGATCTCCGCAGCCGGGCGTCCTTCGTTCTGTCTCTCGCAGTCCGGGACGAAAGTGACTAGCCACTTCCGGCTGTTTGTGCGGCGAGTCCGCAGGCGGGCAGCGGTGGAGAACTCGGAAGTTCTCGGCGTCCAGCAGCCGGTAGAGCTCCTCGCAGTCCACCACTTCTGGTAGGCCACTCAGGACGACTTTTAGTGGCCGCCCGTTCTGAGGTTGAAGGTGTGAAACTTCACACCTGCATTGATGAGGTAGAGCTGAATCTTCCTGAAGTTTTCGACGGATGAAGCCTGGATCCTATAGTTGTCTCCTCGCGCTTGCGACGAGACGGCTGGGTCTTTGCGCCGAATCTCCCTGGCGAGTACTGGCCAATCGTTGACGGCCTTGTCGTCGATGATGAAGGCCGGGATCCTGACCGGTTTGTAGGCGGTCCTTAGAAGAGAAGTCCTTAGCACCTAGCTTGGCAGAAGGCGAGGGGCCTAACAAAATTCCCGTAGAATGATATCTAGGCAGTAGGCAAAGGGATCTGCGTAAACAAAAGTCCCCGCAGAATGAGAACCAAGCAGTAGGCGAGTGGATCTGCCTAAACAAAACTTCCCGCAGAATGAGATCCAGGCAGTAGGCGAGGGGATCTGCCTAAACAAAACTCCCCGCAGAATGAGATCTAGGCAGTAGGCGAGGGGATCTGCGTAAACAAAACTCCCCATGGGAAACTAGCACGGATACCTCCACGTGGTGTTTCCTGGGTAATTCTAAAAACCGTGTAAATTTCAGTGTTGGTAACTGAAAAATTGCAAGTATATTGTTATCTGATCGATCACTGCAGTCAAGATACTTGAACTTATCTTGTCCGTGGCGAAGCACGGGTACACAGCTAGTAATGATGTATGAATATAAAAAATAGTGTTCTGTAACCTTTTTAATCTTGAACTCTTTTTTGCTATCCTTTTAAAAATACTATGAATTTTAAAATTACAAAAAAATAACTGGGGCTAATGTGATACACTGTTGTATCTAGGTTACCATGAAGAGGACACATTTGGAGGGGCTACACCGATACAGCCCTGGGGCTAAAGAATCACCCAGCATTTTTTTATCTTTGCTAGAACTTAAGTTACTGCTACCCAAAAAAAGTGATGTTTTAAAAACATTAAAATTAAATTAATTAGGTCAAATGACTACAGTTACATTTAACTCAAAACTTTCTTTTTGTTTTACATTTACTTTTGTTGTTATTTTTACATTTCTTTCACACTAATTTGTCCAGGAAAAACGTAAGTTATAGCTCTGTTTTTATACACAGCACTGGGAAAGGGTAACACTGCTTGAATGTCATTGAAATCAACTGCAAAACGGTCATTTTCCTTAAACACAAATTCTGTTTGTTTAGGGTTTGTACTTCTTAGTCCTTGGACGATGACTTCACCATCATCATCGTCAAAACTCTCTATTCGACATACGAATTTGAAATGAGTTGATTTCCTTGAACCGCCTTTCACATCCACCAAGACAAAGTTGTCTTTTTGATATTTTCTTGGAATACAGGTGTTATGTATTCTACTGGCTCAACATTTTCTTGCTTCATTTAATTTAAAAAGTCATTGAGGGAATCTTCTTTTTCAAACGAACAGATGGATTAAAATTATTGTTCTACTACAAGATGAACAGTTTTCACCGATACTTAAATGGCAGTCTGACAAGTCTTCTTCATCGTCAAAAAGTTTTTGATCATCAACTTTATTTGAACTACAATGCGCTTTCTTTCACACTCATTTACCGCTCCAATTAACTGAATGTAGAGACGGTCGCAGTACCTACAAGTGTCTGATCTAGGAAGGCCGAATCTGAGTTTAAACTCACTGTTGAAAACATCACGGTAGGTATGAAGTTTTGCGTTACTTTCCGGGTGCTTAATGCAAAAAAACTCGAACATGTTTCTAATATTTAGATTGGCACTCAAGGATTCCTTTTTGCTTTTATTCCTAGAATAGTGGTTTTCTTGGCGAGGGAATTATGAGATGTGAGCTCGAATCTGGCCTCTCATCTCATCAGGAAGGCGTACTTGATTGCCATTCTGGCCTCTGCTGTCAATCAATGGTCTGTCAAATTTAATTGTATCGACAAGAATCTGAAGTCGTCGTCGTGTAAGAAGATTATAAGAAGTCAATAATAACAAGAGTAATATTGTAGTTGAAAGGAATAGCCTAAAATTCCAGTAAAGTCAAAATGTCGGTTGCAACGTTGTTCTTCTTACCTCTTCGGGTTCAAGTTTTCCTGGTACAGGCCGCTTCCTTTTTGAAATATAAGGTTGTCCTCCAGCTAGACACATTAACTTGTCTTTTTCTACCACTATTCAACCTTTTCTCATCGCCGGGCGACAGGCAGACTCCCGGCGTGGTCGACATGTTGGCGGTTCCAACGTTGTTCTGGTTGCGCCGGCCAGATACCAGCTGATTCAACAGGCTGTGTCAGTGCTGCCAACCTTCATATTTTACAACAAGAAATATACCTCGCGGTAGAGAATTTCGCTAGCAACGTTGTTCCGTTAATAACTCAGAATAGAAAAATGTGCCGCTTGCAACGTTGTTCAGCGGAGCTATTGAATTATAAAATAGCTAACATTTCTTTGATTCAATCTTGGGTATTTTTCTTGTTCAATTTCATATTACTTTCTCATCTTGTCGATGGCCTGGAAATATTTGTGAAATAAACTCTTTTGAGCTCAGAACTACTTCTCTTCTTACAGCAGCCCAACAACGTTTTGTTGACAACAGCATGTTTTGTCTTCGCCTTTGCTTTGGAAAATCGTCATCAGATTAGTTTATAAATTTTTGTTTGTTTCTTTTTCCAAATACTTTTCGTATCGTCTTGGATAACACTGCCCTTCCATCATACTAAATGAACCAATCAAGATTTATTTCGATACTTCAATACCAGGAATAGTTACAAATGATCTTTGACTATCTGTCTACAAATGTTCATACGTTGTAAGAGACCCAGCATTAGACAGGTAAGTCTTTGCTGCTGACCACCTTTTTCCCAAACACGTAGGAACCCACGAGCTGTTGCCTTTTCACTTTTAGGAGCATCAGCCTTTTCCAATATTTCCATCCAATGTATTTGCATCAGTGGTAAGTTTCCCCAAACAGCACTTGCTAATTTGCTAATTTAAGGTGCTCTACAAATCTAACCCAAAGTAAGCTGGGCAGCGGTCTTTTGGCGTACCTCAGCTACTTTTCCAAGCTCTTCAAATCTTTTCGGCACTAATTAGCTAGGTAACAATAGCGGACCAAGCAAAGAGGGTACCCCGGTTTACAAAAACCAACCTAACACTAAACAAGTTTAAAGTTAAATTTAGGACTCGATCATTACTAAAATGTAGGTATTACAATTTGATTTCATAATTAAACTGTTTTCTGAATTTCAAATGTTTACTAACAATTTGATTTCTTGTCTTAAAACCCATGTACGAGTACTTTTATACTTGTCCTAGTATACGAATTAGACTTTGGAATCAGCCTAAAATGCACCATTTCTAGTCTTAGACGTTAAAAATGTTCTCGGGGGAGGACCCCTAGACCCCCCAGCCCCCTTCCGATAAATAAATCTTGGTTACGCCACTGCCTAACGTAGGGTTTTGTGCCCGAGGAATATTTTCAAGTTGTAGACGTATAGAAAGAGGCTACAATAACCTTTGAAATTAAATGGTAAATAAATTCAGCTTTTGACAAATTATTCTGTACTTAAAAAGAGAGCGTACAATGGTGAAGCAATGTTTACTTTTGGGACAGGTTAAGTTTCCAAAATCAAAATAATTATAGTTAAAACTATCTGAGAGTACCCGCACATCGCAACAAAATTTGGTTCCTTTGATAATTAGTTGTATTGTTTGGGATCTCGTACTGAGTGACTTATAGTGGCAGCTGTGGGGGACGCGTGTCAAAGTTGTAGCGATGCGTACTGTAATTGCACATCCATGTTCACGGGGTGGCAATTCGGATCACCTTAAACTTTCACTTTCAAGGGTGGCAATTGGAATCCACCCGACAAATTAGACAATCTATACAAAGCCCCACATCTGACTGAAGGGAAGGACTGCGAAAGGGTTGATTGATCCAAAACTACCGCCAGCTGAAAGTAGATAGAGCGGGAGAAGAGGTCATTTCACCCCTAGCATCCGTCGAGTGTTGTTTAAGTAGTAAGTCAATAAATAGAGACTGAAGTAATCGAAACCCGCAAAGGCAAACTGTCCCTTATTTTAGACGATTACCGCTATAGGATTGATCGACAGCAGAAGGAGTCCGTACGATGGAGATGTACCACAAAACAGTAAGTCTTAGAAAACTATAATTACTACGTTGAAATAATTTAAGTACATTATATAAATAAATATATTTATTGCATGGTACATTCTACATACATAACTATATGTAGCAATGTTTATAATACCGGTAATTTGGCTTAAAAACAATGATACAGTATTCATAATTAGTTATTAAACATTTCTTCTATTTTGTAATATGTTTTGTTTCCAGGAGTAAATCTTTTTTTTTTTTCCTGAATTTTCGCATACTTTTTTTTAAATTTAGGTTGGTAATTCATTTAGTATTTTAATCCCATTACACTTGCTAGTTTTGCATAAATGTTTAGATTATCTTGATTCGGTTAAGAGTTGTTATTACATCTGGTGTTGTATTCACGATAGTCCAATCCGGAATTTAATTTATATTTGAATTTTGAATGTTTGTTTTTAAACTATGTTCTGAAAATCTTTGAACGCAAGAATTTAAATCCTGCGTTTCTCAATTTTGGTTTTTGTTGCAATGGTTTTTGTTTTAGATGTAAGGGATCATTGAAAACCACTATAACCAACGAGGTCTTGGCATCAACACCTCACGACTGCATACCTGACGTTGCCAAAACAGAGGTAGGTTCGAGCGACTTGCAAGAAACGTACTATTGAGGAGGTACATACACCAGTGAATGTCATATATAAACAGGAATACAAGAAAATATACAACCAAGGATTCGAGTGTAAAGGCATATGAAAGGGGTTAAATCTAGCCTGTGAAAAGCAAGGCGAATAGGTCTTGGAACTGCTCATAATCCTGCATCAAGCTTGGAAACTGAACTGCCCGCTGAAGTTCAAGCGATTATAAGCCGCGTGCACGCGGCGTGCACGAGAGTACGTGGCTTTATTTTCAGTGCATACTTGCGTACTTTGTCGCCGTATTTTTAAGCGTGATTTATGAGTTAGTGCAGGTCAACAGTTCTAGATGAATAGACGGAAAGTTTTGCAATCACTGTCTGTAAGTACTTATATGGTGATAACCGTGAAAAGCGTTTTCGTGTACACCACTTGTTGAGTGCGCGTCTCTTCAAAGGTGCATTTGTAACCTTGTTTCAAGATCTTCGAGAAGATGAAAGGAACATTTTCAACTATTCCGTATGAGCATATGTACTTTCGACGAATTAGAAGTAAAACTTCATGACACCATCAGAAGCCAAAACACTAGGTGGAGGATGTCAATACCTCCAATCAAAATGTTAGCTGATACTCTTAATAAACAACTCAGTATCAAATTGGACTTCCATGATGAAGTATAAAGTCGATAAATTGTTCCTTCAGCAGTCAAAACACACTGTCGCGACAGGCGTGCACGCCGCGGCGTAGTAGTGGGTGGCGAGAGATGCGTGCACGCAGTGTGTACGCCTGACAACCGCGTAGTGTGTGCGCTGCCGCGGCACTCTGGTGTGCACTCCTGGTATACTACACATCGCACACCGAGAAGAAAACTGGCACAACTAAAAAAAAACACATTTTTCAAAACAAAGTTTTGATCTTGCAGGGTGATAAAGTTTCAGTACGTATATACTTGTTTTATTTTTTATTATTTTCAGCAACTAATTTTGTACATGATAGTGTAAATTTTAAATTGTTGACTTTATTAGTATATTTGTGACATTTTATTAAAAAAATTGTGTTTTGAGTTATACCACTTTTCTTTTCTGACATTAATTTATTATTTTGACATAGTTCACTTTAGTTATCCGTCCCTAATCTACGTAATTTTGAAATTGGCAATCCTATACCCTCATTCTTTATTTAAAATGTTTTTGAAACAAACTTAAATACCATTTATCACTAAATGACACAATTTTTACCCAATTAATAAATATGTATACATAAAATACTGTTATATTGTAACTAAGTGTTTCTGAGAAAAGTCAGTTTTATTATTTTTAACTTAGGTAATAATAATTATAAATTTACCCCTTTTCACTTAAAGTGCTGAGTAACTTTTTTGAAACAAACTCTCCCCAGTTTACGCTTTAAGGACGATACTATTCAGGTTAGGAAAGAATATACATAGCTTTGTTCTGGAAGAAATAATCTATTTATTAACTTTGAGGACAACATAGTACAAACTTCAATATGTAACAGTACAACAGTTATTTTTACCAAAATAGGGATACTGATATACAAAAACTGTACTTGTATGTCAGAATAGAGTTACATAGACAACATGGACAAAACAAAATAGCATTATTTAACAACCCCTGCTCAGTCTTTTGTTCATAAATAGCTCAGTAGATACCTTAACAGCTCATGATACTATTTTTTATGAGTAGTTTAGTAGTAGTCAGATTCCAGAATGCAACTCATTATGAAACCAGAACAAATCCCTAGAGTCAATGGAAACCATCCAGCTTTACTACAAAATAAACTAGATTTATAAACTATCTTACTTACAACCTTTTATAAATTCTCATAAAACTCTTTGTAAAATTGGGGAACGACTCCAGATGTAACCATACTCATCAAATCTGACTTTTTTCTAGTACTGATTTCCAGTTTTCTGCTGAAAGCTTTTTGTACTTGCATGTCCTTTAGAGCCTGACAAGGTGTCTGTCGGTAAAATTGGTGCTCATTGAATTCTTGATCTGTATAAGAATTTTTGTAAAAACTTGTTGGTTTTTTTTCAACTCTTAACACTAACACTTTACTTAACATGTACTTTGATGTTTCCTCTTCACTTTCTTCGTCATCAGAGACTTGGATTTTAGGTTTCAGTTTCTTTGATAGGTTTTTCTTTTTTACAGTGTTCTTTAGTTCTTTTTCCATTATCACTTCTTTGGTCTTTTTTTAGCAAGATTTTCTGGTTCCTCTATTCCCTCACTTTCTTGATCACCAGAAACCTGGCTTTTGGGTTTCAGTTTCTTTGTTGTCTATGTTAGTTTTATTAAATGTTTTTTTCTTAAAATAATGTTTTGTTTATTCAAAATTGTTTCTATTAACTTACATTAAGAATACTTCCATTTTTAAAATTAATGTTAATAAAAAGGATCCTTTGTATAAAAAATATAAATCATGTATTTTTTTAGACCTTTTAAGTTATTTACAGAATATTAATTAGGCTTAAACATTTGTTTTCCCCTGAGAAATGAATCATTTTTCTAGAAGTTTTTTTGTGCTAGAATAGCTAAAAACGTCATTTTAGAAACCAAATTTTAAATTTTTTCCGGGGAGGACCGCCGGACCCCCGGTATTCTCGCCCCCCGAAAATATTACGTATATACGCCACTGGTCCAATGTATTCTTTTTCGCACTGATCACATTTTATTTTATAAATTCCTGAACTGTCTTCTTCACATACTTTATTTTTAGGATTTTGTAGTTTGTTTTTAGTTTATTTTTGCATTTGAGTCAAATGTTAACTTTTGAATTTTGTCTGAAGGTTTTTATGATAGGTTTTGAAGGTTGTTTTTGATAATTGATGCTAGTCCACGATGAGTTTTCATTCGTTTTAATCGGTTTTAAAGTTGTTCTTGAAGGTTTCTTTTCTTCTTTTGAGCTTTTTTGACAATGTTATTAATTAAATTAGGGTTAAAACCATTAAAGGAAGCAACATCTTTGATATAAATAAACTTTTTTTGTAATTTTCATCAGATAGTGGGGTGTAAACCAGGCGGTGAACCATAGTATTAAACGCAGCTCTCTTTTGCTCCGGAGGGTGGTTAGAATCATTTGTTATATACGGATTTTCAACAATACTAAACGGTTGGATGTCCAAACTGATCATCTCAGCTATTAATTTTGTTATCTGTTTGGATCGAGGGCCATTGTATCCGAATTTGTTGATTTTATCACACATATCTTGCAGGGTAGGATGATCTTTAACTTTGGGGTACAGTGCTGGAGATTTTATAGATCCTGTTTCTGATGAAGTAAGGTGGTCTGAAAGGCTAGTGTTGGATAGTTCTGATACACAAGGAAGTTGAGATAGGCGATGTGGAAGACATGCCTACACTTGAGGAGCTAGGGCCAGGGCTAGGTTCGTCAACGTCTACATTTACGGGAAGAGGTCGGCCTAGAAACTTAACCATAGAGCTGGAGGGACTTGCTCTAGGCTTATTAGACATTTTGTTATGAATTTTCAGAAGATGTTTCTTTAGATTTGCCGTGCTTTTTGATTGACCTCGGGATATCAATTTGTTGCAAATGTTACACGTAGCCATTAGTCCATTAGAGCCTTCGTCAATAAGTCAATAACAAAATACTTCCATACCTCTGACGACATTGTGTGAATTTTTTTTATCCTAAGTCTATACGTATAAACATATTCAGCACTCTTCACAAGTCAAAAACCGAGGTCCGAATAATTAACGATCACTGCGCTGGGCTGCTTACTCACCGTGCTCTTAAATCCTAACCTAGAAACGTTGCGATATTATCGATATCAATAAATATCGATATTTTCGATATTGTATTGATATTAGAGGATTCTATATTATCGGATATCGATAAAATTATGTGAATATCGTATATCAATATTTTTCTCTAGTTTTAAATAAAAATATATGTATAGTTATTGTAAATCTGTGATTAATCTTGGCTAGTTTATTTTCATAAATTTCTGCATAAAATTGATGATTGGCTGTAGTATTGTATGTAGTAACTAACGTCATTCATGGTAGAGTAATTTCTTGCTTAAAGATTGTGTTGGTAGTGGCTCACTTTCAATCGCCGTCCTGTTGGCTATTTTGCCCCCACTGACACTGACAGCCGAAAGGCAGACAGGCAGTTTAGATCGAGTACTGTCAACTGTTAGTCTGTTACTGTTTGTGATTCATTATTTTACTATTCTACTTACTTTTACAGTGTTCTTATGTGTTTTACATTCACTATACTTATTTGTAAGCCTAATATTAATTTAGTTATTTATTTGATGTGTGTTATCTACTGAGACCTTAGTTCACGTGTTCGTATACCTTTCAGTTCCTAAAAAATTGAAGTCTTCCATACGATACCACCTTATAAATATGGCGCCGCCTACAAGTAAGCTCTGGAACTATTTTAGAAAGAAATATGACAAGAATGCTAGTTGTAAACATTGTTTTAGAAGTATTAAGTTCAGTGGAAATACAACAAATTTATCTTCACGCTTAAAAATAAATCATCCTAAATTGTTTGCTGAATTTAAGTCAACCAATACTAATGTTGGTACCCCTTTGCATGTTGACGTTCATTACAATGAAGAGCCTAGTACTTCAGCTTCAGTACCTGCTTGGAGTACGGCGTTGGAGAACCAGTGAGTTCTCAAAACCAAGAGATGTGTTTAATTTCACCAATAACTGAGGCGTTTAACAAGAGTAGACAATACACTGAAGGAGGTTTGCGACACTCCAAGGTTATTAATTGCTTATTGCTCTTAATTTGTAAGGACACTCGTCCCTTTCACATGCTAGAAAGACAAGGATTCAAACGATTAATGAAAGAACTCGCTCCGTCCTTTAAAATACCATCACCTTCAAACATGAAGAATCAATTAAACATTAAATTTCAATCAGTGTCTAACATCATCAAAAGTAGACTCCAAAAGGCACATCTCTCTTTTTCAAAGGACGTCTGGACAGAAACTATGTCAGAAAAGTCATTGTTTTGTATAACTTGTCATTTTCTTGAAGGTTGCAAAATAATTTCTGTAGACCTAAATATTGTTCAGTTTGACACTGCTGAGTTACTAGAGAAGTTAGACCCTCGATTCAAAAACCTTCATTTCAAAAATCCAATCGGCTGTTCCAAGGCCATAACAAAGTTGAAAAGTCTTTGCATTGAACAGACATCATCAGAATCGGAAGAAGACTCTACTGAGTCGACGGAACCCTTTGATTTTTGGAAAGCCCACAAAGAATTGGCGCATGGAAAAAGAAGGAAGAAACATGACGAGGGAGATTCGCCCGAAGCGACCGTGTATTTGTCCAATCCTGTAAGCTCACTAAAATCTAATCTCTTGGAGGAGTGGGAAGAAATGAAGACTGTTTTCCCAGGACTCTATTAACAGGCGCGTCAATATTTGTTAAATATGGCCCCATCGGTTCCGTGTGAACGCTTGTTCTCAAAAGCTGGAGCCACTGTGACTCAAGAAAGAAATCGGCTTTCTGCCAAATATTTGAACCAACTGCTAGAATAAATCTAGAAAAGGGCCTAATTTGATTTTGGCACATAGCGAAAAGCCTACTAACTCCTCATAATTTTTGATTTTATCTACAGACTGTGAAGCGAGTAAAGTTACTTACTCCATAAGTAGAAGTGGGAGGCTCACCATCGAGGAGATGTGCCGGGTGTGGCTGTCTCCAGCTATCAGAACGTTCTTGAAGGGTATGTGTATATGCTGTTTTTGCTGCCTTGTACTAGTTTTGTTATGTGGTTTTGTGTGATTTGTTAAAGGATTTGTCTTTCTATTGTCTGTTTTCCTTTTTTTTTATTTCTGTGCTTCACGGTTGTAAATTAGTTATTTTCTTCATCGCCAGTGTGCAGTGGCTCAAAGCGGTTAGACAGGGCTATTGCAGTAGATTGAATTTTGGAAGATGTTTCATTCAAAATTTGGTGAGAAGGCGAATGTGTATTTGTCTGTGCACTCCTGTCCTCTAGTTTGTAGGAAACACGTACAATGTGTAGTCTTAGTAGTCCGATTATTTCGTCTTTACGTTTTAACTCTGATTTAATTTGGTTTAGGCTTTTTTTATAGTTTTCGATTTGGCATTTTAGTTTGTTTATTTATTTTTCAGCCTGGGAGTTATGTAGAAGAAACGTGATGTATGGCCTAACCTTGTCAATCTAGGCTACCCAAAATTAGCAAGGGCAGAGTTATTTTAAGTGGTATTCACCAGAATGAAATAAAGTAAGTTATGTTTGCCTTATAGTAACGTGTTAAATACGTTTATGATGTAAATAATAAACTGTTACCCATACAGCACACACACATTGCAGATATGTATCTGAAATATTACTTTGAAACATTCGAAACATTACACGAAACATTCGAAACCTATCTGAAATGTTTCAGATTCGTATCTGAAACATCATTTTGTCCAGTTTTCAAAGCATCCGAAACATTTCAATGTAAGATATTTGAAACATTACACGAAACATTTGAAACTTATCTGATGAGACCCAGCCGCCCTCGGGAAGCGTGAACGGCTGAAATCCCAAAAATAGAACGGTGGACCCGGGCATAAAAGGAACCACACAAAAACTAGAGAACAAAGTGTATTAAACATAACCTCAATAATCACAATCCATTGATCAATAACCATAAATCCAGACAAAGTCAAAATACATTAGCATAAATCACAAATTAACAATTACCAAAATACAGCGTGCACATCATAAATCAGCAAGGGTACAGCTTCAACAAAATTACAAATGAGAATTACAAACTTTAAATGTTCAATATAAATTTAAAAGGACAAGTTAAATCAGTTTTTACAAGTTAAAATTTAATAGAAAAATGTATATATATGTCACACAAATTACTAAGAAAGCCCTTTAACAATAACGGTAACAATATTCCCTCAAAAGTTCCCTTTAGTGGTGGGCAAAATTGACAAGTACCTTTAGTACTTTAGTCCTATAATTATTTTTAAATACCTTAGAATTTGTTTAATGAATACCTTTAAATAATTTAGCATGAAACTCTTACACAAGAACAATTTTACATAACACACATTTAACTTACATGACACAGAAACACAAAACGAGAAAATTTTGGCGTGACGTCAATTTGGAAAAGAGTAAAAGAGTAACCAGAAATTAGAAATTTAATAATGGTAACGCTCTAGGACTGACCAGGTCCGGAGTTCCGAATTAGGAAAAAGTTCTCAACTAGATTTAAGCAAATTTACATTTCAAAAATACAAAAGCAACTGAGTTACGGGAGCTACGCGCAAGTCACTGGGTCACTAGGTCGCAGGGGACGAAGTAGAAATTCCTTGGTGAAACCTTTCTAGTCCAGAGCATATTCACTATGACACTTATATGGCAATTTAGCTGAACAGAAGTAGTAGCAGTTCAGCGTAGTGAGCTGCGTGGGCTAGTCCTCGATACATCCAAGCGATGGTCGGTCAGTCTTTCCGCTAGTATCCAGCATATCTGCGTAGCTGCTGTCCAATTTAGTCCAAAGATGACATTAGGACTCGTACATGTGGTCTCGGCCTAAGCCGTGAGCCTCTGGAAAGCAGAACGAAACCCATTACAAACTGTAGTCTATGCCTTACAAGTGCGAAGTCAGAGTTGTGACAGCTTGAGAACCGAACACGCGTAAGGGTTTAAAACGAAAGAATAGCCTTCATAACTCAGCCGTTACAGAGAATCATATTTACATTTAAGTTACATTCAGGCTAGGCTTATGGCCTTATTCTTACACAACATTCTTTACTACCAATTTTAGCCCAGAATGGCTTGACAAATTAACTTGGGTGTTTACACAAAAATTGCAGACACAGACATAATAACAAATGGCAAATGAACTCATGCTTTGTAGGTTACAATATTCAGTATGGACTTGGACAAACAGTCTAAGAGCTATCTCTGAGAGCAAACAAAGAAAAGGTGAAAATTACTAAACAGTACCCTTGTAAAATTACTTAGAAAATAATCGCACGAATTAATATATAAGACTCGACACTGGATTGAGATTATAAGGACACTAACCTACAAAATAGCCTAGTCACCAACGTGGTTTGGCCTTTTAGTAAAACACAAAGAAAACTTACCCCTTTGGCTGGTGAGTGTAAATTTAGTCCATATTACTTGAGAAAAGACAGTAGACAAACAATAAACAGAAAAATTTAGACATAGAAGGCAGATTCAAACGGACACAAAATTATTCATACGCCATACTGAGATGTTCCAGATTTGTATCTGAAACATCATTTTGTCCAGTTTTCAAAGCATCCGAAACATTTCAACGAAAGATTTCAGAAATATTTTAATGCAAGATATTTGAAACATTTCTATAATAAAATGAGATTCAAAAAGGGCTACTTTATTGAATATTAGAATAATAATCCTAACACAGTACCCTGTAAGCATTTTATTTGCACAACTAGTTTTGGCGGTCAAGCCATTTTTAGTGCCATTTTCCATACAAATTAAAAAAGTATTAATAAAATATTTATCAAAATGGAAATATTCATACTAATACTTATTAATTTGCATCAAAAATGAAAATGGCTTGACCGGCCAAACTAGTTTTGCAAATAAAATGCTTACAGGGTACAATTATTATTCTAATATTGAAACATTTCGTATCTGATAAATCACAATAATCATATATCAGAATAAAAGGTTTTAGAAACATTCCAAAACAATGTTTCAGGTTTTCTTAAAAAGGTTCAGATTTATTACAAAAAAACCCTGATTGGTGGCATAAACAAAGGACCGTTAAGGTTACAAATATTTTTTGTTTTATCAATATCAAAGGTGGTGAACACTGGTGTAAACACAGGCGAAATTATCAGCAATTTTATAGTAGACATTTTATTTGTTAAAAATTACATTTTATAATTACTGTCCATTTTCATTTGGGGGTTTCCATCTTTTGCCTTTTTTGTTTCTTTTTCTTTCTTTCTTAAAAACAAAACACATAAATAGCTTGAAATGATAAACATTAGGTAAATTACTTAAATTGGAAGTTCCTATGTCTGCTTCCTTGAAATATGCTTAGAAATCTATCTGGGTAGTGCTTCTAAGATGGTTTAAAACAATCCCTTAGTTTGGCACCTTCCCGTAGTGAAAAGAATGACAGACAATGAAAGATTTAATGAATGCAAATTAATATGGGTTTAGATGAAATTTGGATAGGAACATATGAACAATTTTAGATACTTAGTACAAACTAACGGTTGACCAACAAGTCTAGGTTTCATGCAGAAAAGGAATTATTTATTATTATTTGGATGGTTTTAAAGGCTGTTACGGGTGTTTACTTGCAATCAGAACCCCCTAAAAAATGAAGGCAGGAAGAAAAGAGCTGCATATTTTTATGCTACAATTTAGAATGGAAATAATTTTACTTTTCACTCCTGTCCAGTCTCAACTGCGACTGGGTAAGCCACCTCGCAACGATGTTGCCCACGTCCTCTTCTGTTGCCGTTCCGTGGTGGGTTCTTGCTACTCCTGTGGAAAGAACATATTATTTAAATAGACATGTTATTGCAGAAACAAAATTACCGGTAACATATTGTGTAGCTATACATTGCATCAGGAGCTGAAATTATCATTATTTCAAACAACAATATCATACAATTATGTTATACAAAGTCATGTGCGTGTTGAATGAGTTTATAAAAGTATACAACTACTGTACAGGGTTTTTCATAACTCCCATAGAGTAATTTAAGGTATTGTCAGTGGCCGCTATTCAGGTGAAGGAAGTAAGGGTCACTTCACCTATGTTTTAGATTAAAAAAATTAAACTTCAAAATTTAATTAATCCGTTTTCAAAGTCCGTGGGATCACTGTCAACGATGACAGTGAGTGTGATACAAGCTCATTATCATAATATCATTATATTATTCCTTTGGTTGCGTATAAACAAAACTATTTTCTAAGCTCACATGTTCCATCAGCTTGCGGCATACGTTCAAAAGTTGTTATATTTAAAAGTTTACCATGTACTGTTATCAAAAACGCTCAGCATTACCATAATTGTTTAAGTAACTTGTAGATCAGAATTTATAAGAACTCAAAGAGACATACTAATGAAAACTAATGATATAAGTAATTACCTGCACTACTGAACACTTTAACTACGTCACACATTTTCCAATTTCGGTTATTTCCTGAAGGTTCTTGGGTTGGGTTTCTATCATATTCATGACTTTTAGCGGGTTTCCCACAACGGGCCAGTGGCACTTTGTCCCACTGTTAAAAAGCCAGCTGGCCGGAACTAAATGCACTCCATCACTGAACTCGACTACTTTGTACATGGTATTTGTAGTAGCAGTAGCACTAGCGATCTGCAATGAAAACAAACAATAATGGTTAAACCTAACATACAAATTTAAGGATGAAAATCATAGGTCTAATATGTAATGGATTAAGCTGAAAATGCCTAAAAGGTAACTCGAAAAATTAGCTGATGTTTTTTTCAATTAATTTGTACGACCATGTGTACTGCAATAAGTGCAGAACATGAATGATCAATATATTATCTCAATAAAAGCAATATTATAGCATGATGCAGAACTTCAACGTTTATAATGTAACCAACAACAAAATTAACCCACCATTATTACTAAGGATGACCTAACTAAAATACATTTCCCCATTTCTTCTTTAGAATACTAAAACAAAACTACCAACTATTAAAAAGAAAAGCACACAACATATTAATTATTTACATTTTCAAGACTCGATATTAAACAATGCAATATTTTGAACAAGGTAGCATCATCATAATTCTTAATATTATTTTATATTAACACCTTTTTTTAGATAATACTAATAATACAGAGTAATACTCTATATATACAGTATATAC
This sequence comes from Matsumurasca onukii, assembly GCA_018831715.1. NCBI lineage: Eukaryota > Metazoa > Arthropoda > Insecta > Hemiptera > Cicadellidae > Matsumurasca > Matsumurasca onukii. Next base: position 8,522,405 of record CM032066.1, on the reverse strand, counting down.
ATTCAACAATAGAGTAATATAGACATTAAGTTACATTTGTGCACAAAAATTACATAGTTACAGGATCAGTCAAAAGATTAGATTTAAAACCTTATTGTATGAATAACAGGAATCACGGCAAAAGAGTTTGCTTTTAGTATCTTTTGCATTTAACACGCAATATTAGACACTGGCCAATAGTCAATTTCATTTTTGAAGTTCACAACATGAGTGTTAAGCATACTTGACTGGCAAGATTTTTCATACAAATTTGCTTGGTTTAGAATTAGTTTTAATTTGTTTTGTCTCTATAATATTAGGGTTAAATTTTAGTTCTTCTGATCTCGGAGTGTGCTTTGCCTACAACATAAACTTCCTCTTTAGACTGTACAACATTTGAAATCATTACGATGGTGCCATCGCTCAAACAACAGCAGTTGTCACGGACACTGTCTGCCCTTAAGGTGAACTTCTCTAGATCCATCCTCATGAACTGTTTAAGGCCATGGCAATTTTGAAGTTCATAAGGCAAGGGACCATCTTCATGAAATTTCATCAATTCAGGGTACTTTGGGTTGAATGATGAATTATGTGGTACCCGGTTAGATAAGAACCCCAAACTATTCAGTTCCCCACACCTTTTCGCTAACTGATGCAGAGGTTTTTCATTTTTTCTTATTTTCTTTTTCAACTCCGACATGTGGTTCTCAAAGCGAAAAGCGCTAAATCCATCTTAAGGCCCAAATCTGTCCACGTCACTTGCCAAATGGAGTAGGTTATGAACATTGTGGGATATGTATTCTCTCCCATATAATTTTTCAAATGCAATGACGAATTGTTGCAGTAATTTCTTAGCATAATCTATAAAGTTCGAGTCTTTAGCAAGCTGAGGACTGGATAGAACAGTTACTGCCACATGCAAGACTATAAAATTGTTGTTTATGTCCGGGTTCAAAGCATTTTGCAGTACTACTGGTCCAGAGTACAGCAGAAAGTGCCTGAATTCTGTCGCTTTCCACTGTGAAAACGTGTGAATTGGTCTAGGTCTTCTGACAGAATCAGACGGCACCAAATCCTTCACCTTTCCCAAGCCTTCGGAGATTTTGTTCATTTTTCTGCTCGGTATTCTAACTGACAGAGGACCTTTCAGCCAAAGCCGTACTAGTTTTTTCTCAATACAAGACGATGCATCGAACTGTCATGATGCATTAGAGGACAGAACGATAGCGTACTGTACCAATACCAAATTGAACAACTACCAGATGAAGGACAAATGATTTAGCATGTGTGTCACTGACCAAATTGTAAAGTTTAACCGGATACGTTTCATTTTCAAAATTGTATCCTTTCTGAACCACTAGAACTAATTCTTCTATTAATTGACTCAAGAATGTATTTGAATCTTTTGGTTTTTCGTGACCAAAAAATGATCCAATCATGAAAACATTCTTGAGGATAGGTTCTGAGCACAGAATGGGCCAGAAACAAGCCGATGAAGAGTCTGCCAATGGCAATCCATCAATATTTATCATCAAATTGATTGTCCAGGGCCTAACACCAGCAGTTTTGTAGTGTGAGCATATTATAGCTAAAACTTTTTCAAGTCCAAAATGGTAATATTGGCCACCTCCCATCTGGCTAACCTGAACATTTCTAGGGGTTTTCATTACTGTACGAGCATCATTTGGTAGATTTAAGCCAGTATATTTGTTCAAGGTCGCAAGGAGAGAAGTAAAGGCGTTAAGAGGGATATTGTATTTCACTGCCCAATCTGTCAAAGATTTTCTTAATGTAGGCCTATCATTATTATTTGTTGAACAATTTTCAGTTACATTGGTAGTTGAAACATAATCATCGTGATACAAATCAAAATCGGTTTCTGGTTCGAAATATGCTATCACTATCACAGCTTGGTTCTGATTCAGAAAAATGGTGTTCATTTAAGTCATTTGAAAGAATAACTTCACCTTCATTAACTGAAGAAGAGCTGGGTCTACAACTTTCACTTTCTAGAGGTAATTCTTGTTGATAAGTTTCTAACCTACATCTTTTATGTTCAAATGCTAATGGTTCCTCAACATCTTCATTGGAACTATCATTTTCTTTTAAAGGCTGAACATAGGCCCTAGCTTCTATAGTAGCCAACCGCATCTCATGTCTAAAACTGTATTTTTTCCCCCGATCCATAACTAGCTTTTACTAATTGTCTTGATTTAGCCTAAAAAGAAACAATAAAAGTATGTCATTGCATTTTAATAAAACAAAAAAGTGTGATGATTGTTTTGATGGATGTTGAGATGTAATCTTGTTAGAAACTATCATATCATTCAAACATTGACAGAGTCTAGGTAGGAATAATCAATAGGTAGGTCTAGGCTGCAATTGCTATAAACGCCATTATTCATAGTGAGTTAGCCTTCCCTAAAAAAAGTTATGATCCACGCCTAATACTATTCTCAGGCCAATACGAATAGGCTACTATTTGCAATTTGATTATAATTAAGCTTTAATACCGATTACTAAAAATCTACGTAGCTTTGCTTTAGTTTCCGTATTACAATCATAACGAAGTGGCTTTGGTCATAAGTGAGGTCAATGGCGTAATATTATAAATTAAGTACACTATTAGATATTAATCATCTAAAGAATGGCATGTTTACTTACCAATAGGCAGAAATTTTATGTTAGTTGATAACACTTAACAAAACTTAATAACTCACGATCACTATGCAAACTAGCCACACGGTTCAACAAGACATCATGGTAGACGCCATCTTGTCCATATGCAGTTCCCACAATCCTTTGCGGCCGAAAAGTACACCTGCGCATGCGCCATAATTACTTTTTTTTACCGCGCTTGTTAGCTTTCCGATAGCTATCGGATATGTTGTCTGAATTAATCTTACAGTAACTGCTTTTGGAAACGTTTCGGAAAGCTGTAAGCTGATACGTAATGGACAACGTCACATTGTAAGCTCTCAGAAACATATCTGATAGGTATGACTCGATATGTAATGTTCCCGATACATTGAAATATTTCTGATATACATCTGAGAGGTGGTGTGCTGTATGAGTAACCATGTATTGGATCAAGTCAGTAGAGACGAAATTTCATTGTGTAACTAAAGGTGAACACGCCTACCAACCATCAGATGTTTCTTTTCTTCCTCTGAAGTATTCACTTTACAAAATAGCTCCTCCAGTTGCTGCCAAGCTGTCCTCTTCAACAAGTCTCGTAGTCAGGACTTGTCATATCATATCTTATTAAGGCTTATACTACACGTTTCACGTCACTGTATGTCCTTGTATCTCAAATGGAACGTGGGGTATAACACCGTCACGTCACGCGTCAGGAATTCTAGTGTACGCATTTTGAGGCATGGAATGACGGCGGTGGACGTGGTGTTAAACATTATCAATGGTTTTGATAAATAAACAATCCACAGTACATATTGATGAAACTTAATCGATGCAACTAGGACTTTCAAGAATGTTGAACCGCAAAAGGTTTAAAAGTAAATATTTTCCTAGTTTAATTTTAAAATATTTAATCGTTGATTTAATGTGTTTTTAATTCATTACAATTATTCATCTAAATACCCTATTACTTGAAATCCTTAACTTTATGGATTATTTCACAACTGATCAATGTATTATGGCAAACTCAACAAACTAAAGAATGAAACCTAACTAACTTAACATAATAAAAACCAATAATAAAAAAGTTTATATAATTAGTTTTTTTACGTTTAATAATATTTTTCAAAAATATTGTAATTTCTATACTTAAACAGACCGCTAGTTTTTCTTGATTAGATCATATTTATTTATTTCTTTGTATAAATGTAACCTAAATCATCAGCAAAGCACGTATATTTCCGTGAAATTTTGTATTTGAAGAATCATTTATAAAGATGAGAAAAAGGCTTGCTGATAACACGCAACATTGTGGAACGCCTGTTTTACTTCGTAAGGATTGCTAAGATAATTGCCAATTTTACTGATTGTCTACGGCCTTTTTTAAAGAAACTTCGAAACCAGTTTAACGCTAGAGAAACTGTTAAACAACTGATCGACAATGAAGTTTAAGCGTTTTGATTTAAACGTGACTTTCGCGTGAAACTTTCTTTTTAAATTTGAAGTTATTTTTGAACTGTGAAGCATCAGGAATACTTAACAGGACTCTATTTATGTAAAAATGCCACCGATAATATTTTTACCAGACCTCTTTGGTTTGTTTTTATATATATATGTCGCAGTACAATTGTCAAATCAACCATTTGTAAACAGCCTAGGCTTTTATAAAAAACCTTACCATATGTGTAGAAAATCGTTACTTTTTACAATTTGTACAAACATTTAGGATTTTTGTAAAAAGCCCAAATTTAAATTATTGTGATTTGTGATTTTTTCCAACAAAAGGCTGAAACAAAACCAGCCATTTTACAAAAATACTGTTAACAGTGGTCTTTTTATTGGAAAGAAAACAAAATGCATACTAAGTTACTTTTAACTAAAAAAAGGTAAGGGAAACTAAAAATACAGTTTTTGAACAAGGTTAATGGTTTTTAATATTACAAACAACAAATTGCACACTTTTAGCTAGTCAAACCTTCATCAAAATTGATGATAATGAAAATACAGTAATTAACTCATTGACCTAGTTTACATTTCAGAAATGTACAGAAATGCATTTTCACTTCCTACTTACTTGGCCTTTTTATTGAAAAGAAAACAATGCATACTAATTTATTTTTCACTTAAAAGAAATGTAAGGGAAACTAAAAATACAGTTTTTGAACAACGTTAAGGATTTTTAGTATTACAAACAACAAATTGCACACGTTTAACTAATAAAATAATTAACTTATTGACTTAGTCTACATTTCAGAAGTGAACAGAAATTAATTTTCACTTACTACTTACTGTAGTTACTTATTGGCACAAGTTAAACTTGGTGACACTTGGATGCATTGAACTTTTATAACATGCACATCTTTTGTGCAACAATGATTTTGATGGCTTGCAAACACACTTCATGAAGCCTTGTCCTCCAAAAGGTGACTGCGCCGAGACAACCTCTCTTAAAGATACCACTTTTTCTGGAATCTGTGCCGCAAACTTGGCAGATGATAACTGTATTTCGCCTCTTGGGAACCAATTTTTAATTATTCCTGCTGCAGTCCCAACACTGTATACTCCATTTCTTGCGTCAATTATTTTCCCTGCAATATTTCTGGTGTCGAGAGGTCCTCTGTCAACTTTAGGAACAGCCAAGGTTATGGAACTACCAATACCAAGTGTAGGAAATTTCTTATTTGAGTTTTCTAACATTTTTTCGGCTGCACGCTTGGTGCTTTTGTGTGCCATGCCCCTCTCGAAAGAAATATTGGATTCTCTTACGCAGTTTGAACACAAAGACCGTTCTTCTGTGTTGTCAGCTTCTATTTCCATTTGGTGGTCGCAATAAGTACATTTCGGATAATTCGGCTCTGTAGATGTAGTTGGTGAATTGTAGTTATCAATGGAATCCCTTTTAGTGGAGGATGGAGTGGCTGCAGAATTGACTTCATCGACTTCATCTTCACAGCGAAAAACTTCCTCCAGGTCCTCCTCCGTAGATATTTTTTCTAATAAACCTTTAGAAATCCCTGAGCTGGACAATCCCACTTTAGGATCACATCCAAAGAGAGCTCGGTAGGGCGATCTTCCGATGGTTCGATGGAAAGATGAGTTCTTCTGCCACTGTACAAAATAACATCCAATACTCCATCTAGTGCTCTTATTGTCTTCCATCCAGGCTCGGAGCATGTTTTCTACGTCCTGGTTACTCCTCTCAACACTACCTTGAGACTGAGGATAACGTGGTCGACCATGTACTATTTTACACTCAGGCCACAACGAAGTCAGTTCTTGTATTATAGCAGCTACAAACTCGCGACCGTTGTCACTCTGAAGTATGTGAGGTGCCCCAAACTCAAGAAATATTTTTAGGAGCTCGGAGGCCACTTCCACTGCCCGTTTAGAATGAAGAGGTCTCAAGTGTAAAAACTTTGTAGCATTGTCCTGGTAGTTCATAAGCCACTTATACTGACCATCAGCAGCAGTTTGCAAATCAATCAAATCTACTTGTCCTCTAACATTAAAGTCCTTAGACACAATAGGCCGTGAAACTAAACCTTTACGAGGTTGAGACCTTTTCTTCAAACAAACTTTACATAAAGATACAAAAATTTCAACAACTGGTTTCGGTATCACACAGCTTTTCTTCAGGGCATAAATCATTTTGTCCCGCCCTCCATGACCACAAGAAGCATGGACCTCTTTGAGCTTTTCGTAGTAATCTTCGAGGGGAAGTATGTATCTTATAGGGTCTTCTGGAGCCTGTCTTTTGAAAGTTAAATGTTCCTCTTGTCCAGTAATCAAAACATCGTACTTACTGCAAAAGTGGTATTGTGAAGGAGTTTTCCGCTTACCAGCTCGTTCTGCTACTTGACCATTTTTAACATCATTTATAACCTCACTCACTCTCTGCTTAGTCCAAGGTTTTTTCAGTGACTCTTCTCTTCCCTGATAAAACTGATTAACTTTAACGAAAAACTCTTCTTTATCACTATCTTGCGCACTTTCAACAGTAACATTTTCAATTGCTTCATTTAACATTATTACTTATTAATTTACTCCGACCGGCGCGAGTAAACAAACCAGGTACAATGTTATTGTCACGTGACTACTGAGGAGTTATGGGTAGGCGACATCAGCGCTGTGGTGGACGGTGGTTATACGAAAAGGCTGGAACCGTCCAGGCTTTTTGTCAATGCAGATTGCACGCGACTGCAGCGCTTACAGCGGCTAACGCTAGTTTTACAATATGTCTGAATTAAATCAAGCCATATTACAAAACGGCTAGTGACGATCAGGCTTTTTGGAATAAAATTTCACAAACAGCAAAAAGGCTGAACTTAACTAATTCAACTCAGCCGTTTTGTAATACTCCTGATTGTGTTTAGCCTGATTGTAATTTTTGAGCATTTTCTACAATAAGGCGGCGTTTTATAAAAAGCCTAGGCTGTTTACAAAATGGCTGATTTGACAATTGTACTGCGACATATATATACGTGATAATAAAAGGCCATGCCCTGCCACTGAGTTTATGATCGAATGTTAAATAATTTTGAATACCTTGACAGGCAAACATTTTAACTTAATAGTGTGGGAAATGAATTAAAAGATATATATGTACATTGAGTTTTTATTAAATTTTCTCCAACATTCAGATACAAAACGTTATAATATCATTTAAATTAATGAATTTACTTGACTAAGTAGGCTAGATTGTTCAGTCCTATTGCACACATTCTGGTGCGCATGAGATGCACACTTTCAAGCTGCATTCTAGACATATTGCATTACACACCGAATGCACTTGTACTGCGTCTTCCTCTTTTTTGCAGATGGACACTTGGAACAAGTTTTCCTTTTAGCCATAGTGTCTGAAGGAACGACGTCGGGCTGTAGGTGAGGATTTCGTTTCCCTACCAATATCTCCATTATTTCTTCCCTCAAATCCCGTCGAAGTGTAGGTATTTGAAGTCTGGCTTCCAGGAAAGATTTGATCAGTTCATACGCCAACTCTTTGATAAATGCAAATCTTGTAATTAATTTGCATCCTCTATAGCAAAGGTACAGGATGAAGCTATTTCTGCTCGCAATGTTTACCATTCGCTAAAAGACCGCCAAAGGCCAACGCCTTGTTCTTCTTCCAGATGAATAGATTGCACACCGCATATCCAGCACATCAACCCCACACTTTGTTTTATTATAAAACATCATAATTCCCGGCTCTTTTGTCTCCGGGTCGATTGACTTGGCGTGATGCATGTTTGAAAGGAGAATTACAGCTCGGTTCTTTTCTGGAACAAACGAGCACATGGTCTTCTCTTTGTTGAAACCAAAAAGGGTCGATCCAACTTTTCTTTCGTGGTCAGCTTGAAACTGTGGAGGAATTTCTCTTTTGTTTCTTTTCATTGTTCCGACATAGTCAAACCTCGGGCCTTCATTTCGTCGAGGAGCTGGATACTACTGAACCAATTGTCGGCAGTTATATTTTTATCGCTTTTCTCAACAGGTTTGCACAGTTTGATGACTGATTGTGTAGGTTTACTAAGTTTCCGCTCTACTTCTGACAGACCTAAGCCGTCACAATCTTTGCCAGTATACAAGTATGCATTGTAAAGATAACTGGATTTAGGCATCAGTTAAACACTGTACTTTAATTCCATATTTTTTTGGTTTGTTTGGCATATATTTTAAACGGACATCGCCCTCTGAACGGAATAAGCATTTCGTCTATAGTCAAAGTATCAGAAGTGCAGTATTGACGCCTAGAATTGTCAATTAACTTATGAAAGATTTCATTAATGGGGGCTGCTTTATCTTCAGCTTTTCGTTGTACTCTGGTAGCAGCATTATCAAATCTCAGGACCGCCATCAAAACTAAATTTTTTTTAGGTCATTGTACCTCGAAAGATAGGTCGAGAGGTTGGGCTTGGTGCAAATAAAGAAACAATATCTTCATCACTAAGATCTAAGGCTTCACGCCGACAGGCGCTACGTCACGCACAGCAGGAGAACAGGCGTATCAGTATTGTAGACGAATACTGTCAACTGGAGCGCAAGGCGAAGATCAGACGTCAGTCTAGTAGTATGTATTTCAACTGTGACGCGGCGTACACCGGAAGCCTTAGATCTTAGTGATGACACCGGCCGCGAAAGCCTAAGAGTTAAGAATATCTTCATTATTTGACTTCAAAATTGATGCCATCAATAGTAAGCCAAGAAGTGCATTAATTTCTAAGCCATCCGTATCCTTATACATACTTTTATTTGTTTTAGCACTTAGACCATTTCTAGTTTGTGCAAGTTTCACATTTGTATTGGTTACAACTGTATTTTACTATGTCTTCATCAAATAAGAGTTTCCAAATTTCACTTTTCTTTGGGGAATCACCTAACATTCTTGCTTCTCCACGAAGCCCAGGTAAACCTCCCCTGACCAGATTATGTGCTGGTGTTCTAACATTTATCGCTACTATCCCATTTAAAACTTGGTACAGTATCTTTAGGTTTTGGCTTACCATAGTGGAATTCAGGCTCCTCTTCTCTACCTTCTTGCTATCTTCCTCGTGAAATGTGTTCTCCAGTTCCTCGACTATTATTTCGTTGTTCTCTTCTTCTAACAGTTGATCATCGTTGTCTGATTCAGAAAAGACGTCTTCTTCCCGAGGCAGTACAAAATCCGGGTCCTTCGTCAGAGTCATCAATTGTAGTGTCCGAATCAAATCCATCATCTAAATCTGACAGGTTCTCATCTAGCATCATACGAATACGCTCACTCTTGTCTCTATGGTCATTCATGACTGCACAACAAGGTTTACAGATATTCACTATCAGAGCACTCCGGTCCTCCAGACCGCTCACTAACCTCACTTTTCTAGGCCTATCAAAACATTTTATAAAGTAGTTTGTAATAGGTTTTAACTATAATTTATTTGTGTAAAGTAGTTTTAGAATAAATAGAATCAATACTTACTTGAAAAGAAACCAGTAGTTTTGATGCAGCAGATAAATTTGTCTGAGCAAGGTTTGCAAAAAAACTAATAGGAAAATACCTCATTCACAATGTGGTTGAAAATGGAGGGAAACCGGCCGGGTAATTTTTTTTAAGCAGGAGTACCACCAGTCACAAATTTAATTTCCCAACTAAAGTTTATGTGTTCCCACTTTTACTAAAAAAACACATGTATCAGGAGCTTGCATGGAGCAAAGTCTCTCTCAATGGAGCCAAATAGCCCCAGTTGACGGTATAATCATCATCAGAACCAGATGAAAAGTCAGTAATTTAATCAAAATCAACTAGGCCTACATCAGAATTATTATCACCTGACAAGTCTCCCAATGATTCAATATCGCCCGCAAAGTCTAGCAAATTTTCACTATCATCTGATTTAGGAAAATCACTAATATTTTTTGCAAATAAAATATCTCTAAAATCGTCAGATCGACAAGGACACATTTAAAAAGAACTTATAACTAAATAAACGAAAATAATACGTGTATAACACGTAATCACTACACATCTGGTGTCAACACTCACGAGCAACAACAAACACAAAATACGTCTCAAAACAGTCTTTTATTTCGGTTCTCACAGCTGACAATTTTTGACATCTGTGACTCAAAAATACATAATACTCTAGACAATTTTATTAGCTCCGAAACGCCACAAGCTGTAGGCTCAGTAGTTGGTTTTATATTCCAGCTGAAACCGTAGTATTACCTTACTCTTTTTTAACAGTGTCCCTTAAAGCATAGGGTATTCTTCTTGCTGGGTGTGTTTTCAATTTTGGATTTTCTATTAGATCAATATCATAACTGTAGTCTCTGAGACATCCTATACTATCGTATAAACTATCATTTCAATCACTAGTATTTTTCTGACCAACCTTGTCAAGTTCGTCGATTCTGGATATGAAACTTGACATGCATCCACTCCCTAGAGAGGTTGTAAATAATCTTTCACTACTAGAAATGTTGTATTATGGGTCTTGTTTTTCCTTGTCATAACATTAATACTAAATTCATTAACTGTCGTCAGTTAGTTAAATTAAACCAAACTTTTCACCTTACTGTTTTCACTGTGATAACGAATAATTCAACTATAAGAGAATGGAATGACGTTGCACTGACCCCAACTGTCGAGTTTGGTCAAAACTTATTGTTCATAACTATTATATAAGAACAGTTGTATCCTATGCAGAAACGAACTCCTTCCTTACACTCACCAGCATTTTAAACCTCATTTGAAGTGTTCATATGGAATAAACTGATATAAGGACAAATCTATCGCATGCTTTATTGTTTTTGTAAAACCAGAATTTATGTAATACAGTCTAAGTGTGTAGTCCTTTATTTTTCTTCACTAATGTTAGAATTGACAATATTCTTTATTTTTTTTTACAGTTAAACCATGTTTATTACAATAATGCAAAAGCGTTTCATGTCAAGAAGTGTCACATCGGTCCATCCAAGCGTATAAACAAGGTGTGTATACATCTAATAAACTCGTAAAGTAATAAGCTACGTTACGATGCCACCATATACTGCCGGCCACAGCGTAATTTACTCACAATAAGATATCTTTTAATCCCCAGTACATCACACCATATAGTGCCCAACAATTTATAAAATGTGCAAGTTTAATATACGGTATACTATTTACAGGTTGTATTTTCTTAAACAAATTTAAATTAAAACTTCTGGTTAAACAGTTTTTAGAGTGAATGTATGGATTCTTATATCAAATATAACGTTGCAGTTTGTATAATTATACATGTACTAGTGGTGTACTAAGAAATTATTATATGTTAATACTTTGTTTTGTGGCCTTAAAAGCAAAAACAAGACAAAAATCCAAAGTTGAAACAAATATATTAATGAACGACTAATTTTTAACCTCAATTCTAGGTCCATTACAACAAAGTTAAGGTTAAGTTAATTATTTTGTGTGTGCTCTGCTAACAATGAAGACCCTGTAGGCTATATTCTACTATTTTTACAAAAGTTAACTATAGGCTATTCCATTCACTTGAATAATGCTATTAAATTACAACCCACGTAAAGTGTGTAAATAATTGACACTTTAAAGGGATAGGTATTTTAAACAATGGTTTGTATTAATCTAATAATCTCTTAAATGTAATAAGGCTTTATTAGTGTATGATACGTAAAGATTACATACTTTAAGTTAAATTACAAGTTAAAATATAATTTATCATTAGTAGTGGGTTTGTTTCTACACTTCAAGATTTTCTTCATCTTTTTTTCAACATTTTGTTTTTGATCTTGTGATTTCAAATTAATGTTTATTTGTCTTATCCTTATGAACGTTCTGGTTCGAATCCAGCACATCAAAACTGTCTTTGGATAAAGTTCTTCATTTACTGCAACATTAGCAATAAGTTGGTTGTAAATATGCATTTCTTATTTTTGAAATACTTCCCATGGTAGGCCTCAAAGACCCTTTCAAGATAACATGCGATTTAAAAAAAATCATCACTTGGACGAAGTAAACTTCCCTTACTCATGATACCAATCCAATCACTGACATTATCTTCTTTGTTTTGTTTGATGACACTTATATTATGGCAAACATACCCTGTGACATATTTCAGACCTTCATTTGTAATGACTTAATCTGGAATTTGTTCTCCCGAATTCAAAAAGACGTCCAAAGATTCATCACTTGTCTCTGTTAGTTTAAGACTAGAAAATAAAAATTCGGTAATTGTCGAATCAGAATTCTCAAAAGAAATGGTGTCATCTTCCGGTTCTTTTTCTTGTGGAGTCTAAAGTTGAAAGAGATGGTCTCTTCCGTTCTTTCTTCTGTATTGTTTTTTTCCGTGAACACTGCTTGAGAATGTTTTCCAAGAAGGTACCATCTTAACCGATACCTGAAATCAAACGCTGAAGGATGGTCATTTGCAGACCCCATACTACGCAAGTATGAAAATAAGTTCTCCAGAACATCTGCAGTACACTCTCGCCGAGACAACACAGGTGCAGGCATTTTCTAGTGTCTCACGGTCTCGTCATGTCTCGCTCTGATTCGCGAGGCCATGTCTATTCCTTGCCTGCGCTCGGTCTGAGGCGGTTTTGGCATAGTCAGGAAGAACGAACACGAAATCTGAACCCTTATGCAAAACACCTCTGTACTCGTCTGCTCGGGCTCCAGTTGTAGCAGTCCAGTTCTCCACGGTGTTGTTGTAATTCATTGTTTTGTGTTTATTGCTATGTTATTTAAAATTAAATAATTTAACTTTCCTTCTATAAACAAACTGGAATTAATCCTTAAGTGTATTTACACAGTTTAGAAACTAAAATCTCCAAATGGGTGTCTTTTAGTTAAAAAAAAATATTGTTGAATAAGACGTAAAAAATACGTCTTTATGTTGTTATAAAATCAACCATTAATTACCTTCAGACAAACCACTAAAGCGGTATTACTAGGCACGGGCCGCCTCGGCGCAGCCCTCGGCGAAGTGTACTTTTAACCCATCGCTGACAATCGTGGGCCCTCGATCGGATAAAGCCTCATGAACTTCCCAGCAATGGCATGGCGAAGTGTACTGCTAGCATGAGTTGAGTTTGATTGTCCTGATGTACACTATCCCGTGTCTTTGTCTCAGATCATCAAAAAGCATTATCAAAGATTTGCAGCTTATTACAATTCCTTTTTGAAAAGGTTGCATGGTCGTTTTACCAGCAACTCGGTGAACGCATGGTTTCGATCATAGAATTTAATAAATCTTCTTGGTTTTAATTGTTCATTCCAAAAGCGTTGCCTTCATGTTCGCCTTATTTTAGTTACGAATTCATTATATCAAACCAGTCATTGACTAGGATAATTAGGTTCGCTGTGTCAACTGCACTCTCGTCATTAATAAAACGTTTTTCTATGCAAAACATGATAGCTTTAGCAGTTGTCCTAGACATAAGTTAAGCGACAGGTTTTACTCTTTGTCGTTGAGGTCCCTTCACATCTAGATGTGTATTTGAAAGCTTATGAGCAAGTTTCAAGTCATGAGATGATGACATTCTAAGAAGTTCTTCAACATACCTTTTACTCGCTACATGCCCGTTTTCTAACGTGAATCCCTCGTCCAAAAATGGTTTCTCAAAGGTTTAAGCATATGAGGCGCATCCGCAAAAACATACACATTTTCGTTTATTATAGGATGACGAAAAAACGGTGTTGTCATCGAAACGCCCAGCTGTTTCAAACACCAACATTCCCTCCGCCCATATCGCTTGTAATAGCGACAGTTTTATAGTTTAAAGTCTAGAAAATAAAAATTCGGTTAATAAAATAAAATAAAAATTCGCTTCGTGTCTAGTAATGGCCTCCACAAGAGTTGTTTTGTCAATTTGTTTGTCGTATGCATAAAAAATGGGTTGTTTCCATTTTCCAATGTACTTCTTACCATCATTACCTGAGCAGTGGAGCAAAGACCAATAATTTGATCATTCTTCACATCCAATTCTAGTTTGCTAGAAATACTCATCTCATCAAGAATACAAACAAGGTGCTCCCATTTTCCAAGAGTTTTACTCGCGGTTTTCATAATTGTAAATACATCTTCAAGGAAACCATCTTCTATTCGTAACGACATAGCCCATCTTCTGAGAGTTGATAGATCAGGAAGAGGGAATTTCAATTTGTTCCTTAAATAACGGGTGGCGCAAAAGAACGCCCGAATTTGAGGAGTATTTGGGAGGGTGGAGCAGTGGTTGTTTTGTAGGTTAGGGCGTCCAGTTTTAGTAGCAATGGCGCAGTGGACCGTGGCGCATCGCATTTTCGCTGTTGAACATTTCTTTAAAATTAATGAATCTGTTATTACTGTTCAACGGCTTTTCCGCACAGAGCTCAATGTTCCGAGAAATTATTCGATACCCGATCGAAACACAATACTCGGTGGGTTGCCACTTTCGCACAACTGGATCAGTTATGAAGCAGTCCTCCCATGGCGTGAACTCAAAATAATGACCGAGTAAGGGCGTCCGTTCTTTAAAGTCCTCGCCGCTCCAATATAGGAAATTCGCGCTCCAACTCTGAATTGTCTCGATGCTCGCTGCTAAGCATCTTGAGCAATGATTTAAAATTTTATCCATACAAAATTATGATTGTACAGAAATTTATGAACGTTTATGGTTTTCTTAATGATCAGGTATCGAATAATTTCGAACATTGAGTTTCAGTGCGGAAAAAGCTTCGTAAAACAAAATACAGATTCATTACACTTTAAAGAAATGTTCAACAGCGAAAATGTGCGATGCGCCACGGTCCACTGCGCCATTGCTACTAAAACTGGACGCCCCAATCTACAAACAACCAGCTCCCTGCTCCCTCCACCCCCTGCCCCCACCTCCAAATACTCAACTCAGTATGTTCTTTTTGCGCCACCCAGTATCTCTCTAAGCTTTAGGACTTACACTCCTCAGAGAAATTGCGGAAGCTATATCTTCTTTATCCCACTTAGGACTTATCTTAATTTGTCCTTTACTAAAGTTAGGTGTTAAAATCTTTTCAATTTCATTATTTAATGTTGTTTTGTTACTAAACGCAACTGTCTTAACCTGTTCTAAAACTTCTCTTTTTTGCTGTTCAAGATCTACATTTACTTTTTTTACCGATTCATTTTCTGTTAATAAAAATTTGTTTTCTTCATTTAATTTTCGTATTTGTTCTTGCCGCTCTTTAATTGTTGGTACATCTTCAGGTAGTTTTTCTTCTTCCGATTGGCAACTGAAAAATATTAATATACGGTATTATATAGTGTTCCACGGATATGCACTCAATCATTACGTCAATATTGTCTGAAATTCAAATCAACATGATTGAGTGGAACTCGATACTTCTACTACTCATTATTTTGTACAGAAATGGCATGGCGACTTAAAAACTTATAACTTTTAGAATCTTACAAATTACAAATATGTTTTTATTTTTTTAAACAGTAATAGGATAGGGTCTTCGAGTTTAGTATGTTTTAGAGAATTAAATACTATTTATGAAATTATTTTTACAGTATTGTTACTCACTTCATAAAAGCATAATTTTACATTAGGCCCACTGTGTTAAGTTAAATCATAACAACCTTTTAGCTGGACCAGGTGTGCTTGATTCGCCAACCAACTCAACTACCAATTTTTTTCTGCATCTTAATTCTTCTCTTTCCAATCGATCAACATCTTTGCTTGATTTTAGTATAGTTCTAGGTAAGTGCTCAGTTGTAACCGCGTCATCAGTAAGGTAGCGGCAGTTTTTAGGTGAATATTGAAGCAAGGTTTGTTGTAGACTTTTTTTCTGAAGCATTCTTTAAAGTGGACTGAGCAAATATAAGCTAAAACAATAAAAGTGATTATGTAAAAGTAATTGTCTACTAACTTCCATAATATCCTACAGTAAACATACAATATTTTTTATAGTTGCTATCCTGGCTATTTCCTTTTACATTTTTTTCTTCTTTAAGTTCTAGTATCTCAGTGATGGTTTTTTGCGCTGGTATATTCTTTAGTATGTTCTTTCTGAAGTAATCATATCTAGGGCAGTCAAGAATTAGATGATCGAAGATTTCTTCAGTTCCGCTGGTACATGATAAACATAACGGTGTGAAGTAAAATTTAAATCTGTGTAGATTACTATTTGCTTAGCCATGACCTAGTCTGAGTCTACATAAATTTACAACATCATTCCTGGTGAAGTTAGTAGTTTGAAACCATGTTATGTTTAAGAATTGTCTTTGTACTTTTCTGTACCATTGGGCTTTGGTGGTTCTTTCCAATTCCTTTTCAAGAGTTTCCTGTATTCGTTTCTTTTGGCTAATCTTGAAATCGTTCAGTGGTATTCTGAATTCCATGGTGTCTTCTCCTTGGATTACTGCGTCTTTTGCATACTTATCGGCTTGCTCGTTGCCTATAATCCCTACATGACCCGGTGACCACTGTAATGATTCTTTTTTTGACGTGTTTAGGATATGTTTTATTATCATAATACATAGACCATCATATAAATGTCACCTTTCATGGTCTTTCCTAGTGTTTTAATTGAGGCTTGAGAATCTGTATAGATTACACGTGCTTGAAATGTGGAATTACAGAAAAGTTTTACAGCTCTGTAAATTGCGTACAGTTCGGCTGTGTAGCTAGATATTTGGGAGTTCATTTTAAATTGTTAGACAACCTGCATTTCTGGTGCATAAACTGCTGCTCCCGTTCCAACGTCTCACTCTTGGATCCATCTGTGTACATTGTCAATTTGTTTAGGCCTATATTTTGAGAGGTTATGTTTTTAAACTCTGCAAAATACTGCTGGATTTGAATATTATTAAATGTTCCTTTTTTTTTAAAGGTAGGGCCAATTGGCTATTATATAGTTCTTACACAGAAACACAAAACTATAAAAACATAACAAGTCACTTGTTTAAAAGGCTTATATTTCGGTTCTTTCAAACCTTCAAGGAACAAAAAAAAAAAAAAAGTTTTGTTTTGGCTTTGTTGAAGGTTTGAAAGAACCGAAATATAAGCCTTTTAAACAAGTGACTTGTTATGTTTTTATAGTTTTGTAAATGTTCCTTTTGTTATAGCTTTATTTCCTATATTTGTGCTGCATTCTATTTGTATGTTTAACATGGTTATTGGTAATTCCAGATCTGTGTGTGAGATACTGTCCTCTAGGCTTTGAATTGTATCATTTAACTCTGGGTGTGGGATTTCTATTCCCATTAGTTGGAATATGTCTGCCTTAAAATTTTTTATTACTTTAAATGAAATTGTTTTGTGTATTATGAATAACATCCCTCCATATCCATCTGGTCTATCTATTCTTTCTACATTGTAATTTGTATCTGTAAATACATAATTTGGCATAAGCCAAGTTTCTTGAACAATGGCAATATCTATTAATTTATTGGGTGTATAATTAATTAATTCATTCCATTTATTTTTAATGGATCTACAGTTCTACTGTATTAATCTAAGTGTTTTTGTTGCACTTTTCTAGAGCTTTTGGCTGTAGGTTTTTGGTGCTTCTCCACCTTTGTTTATGTAGGGACTTGTGGGTTTTGGTTTATTTGATTGTTGTTCTGCTGTTGTTTTGCTCGTCACATTAACGCCTTCGCCTCCTGTCAAGCATGTGGCTATTATGCCTTCAATCTCCTGTTTGGTTTGTATAGCTTCTCTTTGATCTCTCTTAACTTGTTCTGGAACAAAGTTTTAAGTTCATCTTGACTTTTCTTCTCATTCCCTTTGTGTAAAGTGCTCTCTGTTTTGTGTGTTTTTGTGGGCTGTGGACGATTTTGTACTCTTTGATTATCCCATGTTCCTTGCTGATGTGACGAACACCTGGGGGTGTCAGTGTTGTCACCTCTTATTACATATAAACATATTATACTCGCTATTATAATTGTGAGAGGTTCATTAAAGGAAACTATTATTCGGTTGTATAAAGTTAAATGTATTTTATCTATATAATCGTCAAGCCAAACCAATACAATAAAACAATTATAAAATATATCAATAAATTATAATTATTAAAGATTAATATTTTTTTTAAAATATGTATTGATAAAATAGTGCCTCCTGTGAGGATAAATACAACCTTGAGATATATTGAGATATATCAGGGGAGGGCAGTCACTAGGATCAATAATAAAATATATGTTAAAAAATAAAAAATATAAAATGTTAACAAGGCCTTACCTTTAACTAACAGACGTTGAGCCGACCACTCCAGGTGTTCCTCTGGTCCCAACTCTACTGTACTGCTCACTCACTTGTGATAGAAAAGTGCAGTCAGCCAAACAACTGCTGATGTTGCTGACTTGACTGAGCTACTCAATCATTGTCACCCAATGCATTGTAATTTGGAAAATACTTATAAATGACTTTAGTTACTTAAATGCATTGAGTTTTAGTGACTGAATGTCACACTGATCTTTGTTAAATTTGTTTTTCATACTATGTATTGTTTTTGGACCTTGAGGTTTTGTGTTGTATGGTGTGGCGTTGCTGTTGATGCTATAGCTTCCTCTTCCGGGGCTGTTAGGCTTAATTGATAAAACTGATTTGAGCGAGTCAAATTTGTTGGTAAACTGGGGGAACTGTGCTTTCAATTTTCAGTGATGACTGTACTGCACCTAAATAGTTTTGTGATTTTTGATAATAATTTCTTGAAACGGAGATTATTGGCAATACTAACAAAATATTTCAATACAACAAGGCCAATAAAGAGTAATAATTTTTATTTATTTTTATTAATGTTTCATTGGTTTGAACGTGATTGGATAGTATTTTGATGCTTCAAAATAGTCCTCAATATGAAAGCTCATCCTTAGTTTGATGTTTTTTGTCGGTGATATTCCGGACAATCCCGTGACTGGCTGTTATGGGAACCGTTGCAATTTATGCATTTTAGTTTTTTATTAATGTTACATAGTTACATAGTGTGTTGTAACTGCTATGCAATCATTGTTGGCTAACGTCCACATGTCAGAGGTAAACGATGTAGAAGCCAGGTTTTTCCTTGGTTAATTTAGTTGGTATTTCATCTTTTATAGTTGACGCTAAATCAGGTATGATTTATCTGGTATAGGTTGTTCTAGAGGGTACAACATATTTTGGATAAGCTATTTTCATAATATTTCTAAACCCTATTTCTTCCACTAGAGTGTATGGATGTAAATTCAGTGCCATCCACTTACCAATTTCAATATCTAACCCTTGTTCTTTTGGGTATTTGTGGAAGTATAACTTAGTAAAAGCATCTGTAATTTTGATACCTTTAGAGTTTAGAGTCTGAAGTCTCTAATTTCTTAGGTTTGTTTATATCTTCAATTATATCCTTTTTCAAATTTGGA
This sequence comes from Matsumurasca onukii, assembly GCA_018831715.1. Lineage (NCBI taxonomy): Eukaryota > Metazoa > Arthropoda > Insecta > Hemiptera > Cicadellidae > Matsumurasca > Matsumurasca onukii. Next base: position 8,502,951 of record CM032066.1, on the reverse strand, counting down.
ATATATTTCTAAGTGTCTGTTTTTGAAATGACAAATCATGGAAGATGTGTTACCATATTCAGTTGTTATTTTTCCATAACAAAAACTGCATTGGGCTTTAGGTTTACTCTTATCGTATTTTGATTCTTCGTTCTGTATTTTTCTGAAGTGCTGCCATATTACTGAGGTCCATTTCTGCTTAGGTTAAGAAAGTTGCGCAGGACTTTCATACGGCGTGCTAGACGTACCTGGTCGAGAGGTTGATTCGATTTCTGCTCACTAACGTGTACATTTAAAAACTTTCTCATGGTTTATATTAACCTTAACCCTCGCTAATCAAGATTACGAATTGAATTTTCAATCACAACAATCAAATGAACTATCGACGACTATCAGAGGCTACGTAAATTATTTTTTGGTTTTGTTGAATATGGCACTTTGCTCTCCATAGGCTACTAAAATAACTACGCCGAGACAAGTAAGCACGCAAAATGGACTATATCAAAAGGATTCAACATTTTTCATTTCAAACGTAATGTTTTCATTTCATAAAAATTAACTTGACCTGAAATGAGAATCTGTATTAGTGATCTGTATTAAAGTACAGATCCGAAATATGAATTTGTGTACTACCAATATGACAAAACTTGCCAAGTTGCCTCTACATGTAATAAACAAAAAATGTGTTACGTACCTGGCATTAACATTATGAAAATACTTCATCTGTGAAACATAATAATAATTGTACAATCGACAGTACACTGGAGAGGGGAAAAGGGAAATGAAATATATTCGTTCATAATAACTGTATTCGTCTTTGTTTTGTTTTACTTACCAACTCATTTCGCGGTTTCGTTCACAATCAAGATGGCGGTGACAAGACGTAGTTGATTTAACAAGTCGTATTTCAGTAGAAATATCAACTTGGGCCTGTTGTTTATGAGACAACGATCTTTTTCATACAAGCCTAAAACTAAATTCTCAAACAAAATCAGCCATTTTGGTATAAAAATATCAAATTCTGTATTACGTTTAGTCGTCGATTTACCAGTTACAAGCTAAGAGGCCCGTCCGAATTTTACGGGTATCTGTAAATGCCTGCCCGGTCTCTCGAGATCGTTTACGGGTATTACATAAACCCACTCGAGCATCGGTTATGAGATACCCGCCCGTCGATACCAGAATTTTCGGGTACCCGCTCACCCCTAATGGTGACATAACAAAAGTATATGACAGTTAGTTTGTGTGTTGTGCTGCGATTTGTAATTTTGTTTATTGTTGAAGTGAAGTGTTTTGCTTATTTTAATAATGGAAAGCGGCTGGAATCAGGAGCAAGTCATCCATTTGATATATCTGTATCGCGAGCGCCCAGTGTTGTGGGATCCAATGCTGATTTCAAAGACAGAAACTTAAAAAGCTTTGCTTCGACAGAAATCGCCCAAACATCGAAAGTTGAAGTTAAGAATAAGATGACAAAAGTGAAAGGTCAATTTCAACGAGAGAAAAAAAAGCATTGCACAATCCCAGGTAAAATCCCACATGAACAAGTGTCGAAGCCAGCAGCTGTTGTTAGGTAAAGGTAGATGTCACACACATTTGATTAAACTTATGAGATGTCAGGTAGTCTTGACTTGCAGGGCCGAAAATCGTAATACCTTGACAAACAAAACTCATGTTTGCCGGTCATGCGGCACTGTTGTCTTGGCGACTTCCCGGTAGGACTACACGACGAGCTTTTGAATACGTGCTCATAATTTATAGGCAATAAATACGCCTAAACCTACTTACTTTTCTGTCTAGCATTATTATACCCACCATACACTATCATAATTACGTCACTATGTTTGTATAAACAATGCAAAAACTAAAAAGTCATGGTTGACAAATAAGTTTAAACTCAAATAACTTTATATTTATAATAACGAAAAAGATAATTAGCGTAACCACATATTGGCGTGTATGTTGGGCTATACACAATTATTGCAATATTGTTGTTATTTAGTTGTTCACTACTAAAAAGATATTTAATTGGAAAGAAATCTTTAAATTAGGTTAGTACGTAAGAGTTTTTTTTTATAGATAGATCTGACTTTCTAGTACGGATTTTCAAAACGTATTTCCAAAAAAACATTAGTTGTAGTTAATAGTTTACCGTAATATGCATTGTTGTTAAAAATAAATTCAAAATAATATATAATAAATGTAGTAAAAGTCAAGAAATTTGGGTTTTTTTAGTTACACGCCACTTTGAAGTCTAACATGCAATATTTTTAAATCTCAATTTTCGACTTTGAAGTGGAATTGCAAATAAACCACTTGAGCTAAATTAATGAACTTTTTTCTAAATGAAAATTTGAAGTTTCCTTTTTAAAACAAATACTTTTAAACATAAAAATAATCAAAAATAAAAATTTACCTAGATTACTTACTTTTTGATGTCATACCTTTTTAACTAAAACAGGTTTTAATATTTTTTTACTTTATAAATTCACAATAGTTAGGAATATACTTAATGTGCATATCGTTGGAGAACCCGTTTTCTCCTAAAGAGAATTATATAAATATGTAAGTACGAAAAATTCTGGTTACGTCGCCGTGAGCGAGTATTTAACGCGCTATAAAAGTAGATCGGGCGTCAATTCTCGGAGGTCTGCAGTGACGTCACGTAGACAAAACTGATTTTTCATGAAGTGGGCCAACCTCCTCTATACTAACCTTGGTTCTAAGCTCCATAAAATGTTGATGACTTTGAAGTGGAATTGCAAATAAACCACTTGAGCTAAATTATGAACTTTCAAATGAAAATTTGAAGTTTCCTTTTAAAACAAATACTTTTAAACATAAATAATCAAAATTCTAGATTACTTACTTTTTGATGTCTTATAACTAAAACAGGTTTTAATATTTTTTACTTTATAAATTCAATAGTTAGTATACTTAAGCATATCGTTGGAGAACCCGTTTTCTCTAAAGAGAATTATAAATATGTAAGTACGAATTCTGGTTACGTTTTAACGCATATAAAAGTGATCGGGCGTCAATTCGGAGGTCTGCAGTGACGTCACGTAGACAAAACTGATTTTTCATGAAGTGGGCCAACCTCCTCTATACTAACCTTGGTTCTAAGCTCCATAAAATGTTGATTCTAGTTATTCAAAGTGAGTACAAGTGATTTCATGCAGTCTTGTTTGTGTTTAAACCAGTAATTAGTGTTATTAGATAAGTGAGTCTGAAGTGTACAGGTTACATCAGGGTTCACTGAAGTTGGTTGAGGGTCAAGTGGCCGGACTGTTCTCATATGCCTGTAACAACACGCAACAACAGTCTATCGACAGCAGAGGACGAGGTAGACAATAGCATGGCTTTAACTGTAGACCAGAAACTTGATTTGATACTGAAAGATATTGCAGATATAAAGAAGGCTAGTAACAGGTTTGGTAATGACATAGCAGAATTGAAGAAAGACATGAAAGAGTTCAAGTCGGATGTGAATGAGTTAGTTGAAATGTGTTTTAAGAAGGTTGAGGATGCTGAGAAAAAAGTTAAGACAAATTCAGATTGCTTAGTTTGTCATGAGACCCGTATTGAAACTTTGACCAGTCAGTTATCTTTGGTGAAAACGCAACTTGCAGAGTAAGAACAGAGTGTCGCTGTGGGCAGTCAGTATTCACGCAGTAACTGCTTGGAGATCCATGGTGTGCCTGAGGTTAAGAATGAGGACGTCATGGAAGTGGTAAAGAGAGTTGCTAAGGCTCTAAACTTCGAGTTAAAGGACCGGATGGTTGACGCAGTTCTCGCTTGGCTCCAAACCGTTACAACTCAGAGGCTCATCGAGGAATCATCCTGAAGTTCTGTCGGCGGATCGACATGGAAGCAATGAGAAGCAGGACCAGAGTCAAGAACGGTTTCTCTGCTGAAGAGTTGGGAATCAACAGCGAGAGTAAAGTCTATGTGAACTTGTCCCTAACGAAGTACGTGAGATCCCTGTGGAGTGATGTGCGCGCCTTCAAAAGTGAACACGAGTTTAAATTCGCCTGTATCACAAGTGCGGGAAAAGTGTTCTTACGCAAGAGAGAAGGTTCTCGCCTTTTCCTCATCACCGGAAAATCTTACTTGGAGAAACTCAAATAAACACATAACCACTCATGGAACTCTTATGTAAGTTATACTATTATTTTAGTGTTTCTACTTATTTATTTGTATTTTAATAATAGTAAGGTTTATATTTGTTCACTAGGACATATTTATTGGGTGTTTATTCATTTCTATGGTGTTTATGTATTTGTGTATTTATTTAAGGAACTATTATGACTACCATTAGTGTATATTATCAGAATGCTCGGGGTTTAAGAACTAAAACTAACGAATTTCGGTTGGGTTTATTGAACACCACTCATTATGATATAGGTAATTGCATTGAGTGTAACTTGGCTGAATTCATCAATCAAAAATTCAGAATTGTTTTCCAAAGATTACATAATATATAGGAGGGATAGGGATGAAAATGTGACTGGCATGCACAGGGGAGGTGGAGTGTTAATTGGAGTTAAAAGTTATTTGAAACCAAAAAGATTAATAGAATAAGAAACTGAGAGTGAACATATCTGAAAGTACAATTATCAAACACATTTTCAATTATCATAGGGTTAGTGTACTTTTCTCCAAACTCACATTTTGATATTTACTAAAGCTTTTTTGATAGACTAGATATTTTTAAATAAAAAAAGAACAAGTTATTCTTCTTGGGGACTTTAATCTACCCATAACGGGAGTAAATTGTGACTTGGGTAAAGAAAACAAAATTTGTAATCAACTTTTAATTTTAATGCGCATGTATGCACTTAAATCCAAAAATGATATAGTACATTTTCAAGGTCGCACTCTAGACTTAGTGCTGTCTGATATACAGGATATTAATGTCACAGAAGAATTAATATTAATGTCGAATTAATATTAATCGATATTAATGTCCATTAGTTAATATAGACAAATACCACTCAGCTCTTAGTATTGAATTTAAGGTACAGGGTAAAATTTTAGGCTTAGATAGGGATGTAAGTAACAGTAATTATAATTTCAACAAAGCCGACTTTCTATCATTGTATTATGCGTTACGAGATACAAGCTGGCATGATTTATTAGAAATTAACGATGTAGATGTAGCTGTAAAGCATTTTTATAATAAGCTGTACAATAAATTAGATATGAATGTCCCTAAAAGGGGAAAAATATTTTCAAAATATCCCAGTTGGTATTCCAATAATCTCAAAATTTTGATTAAAAAAAAAGGAACGAGCTAGGAAAAGGTATAGAAAGTATAATATGCCTATGTTATTGGAACTTTATATACATTTAAGAGCAGAAGTTAAATTAAAGTTAAATTCAGATTATAGAGAGTATTTAAGGAAAGTCGAATTTGAGTTGAATATAAACCCCAAAGCATTTTGGTCAGTTATAAAAACCCTTAGAGGCACTGATGTAAAGCCAGCAACTATGGTAATCGATGGTAGAGAGGTAGAAGGGGAATCAGGTATTACCAGCGCTTTTGCTAGTTATTTTAATTCTGTTTATCTTCCATGTTCTTTAAACTCACACGAGTTATGTTGAGAGGCTCTTACCTCGCCTGTAATGAACAATGTGGATGTGCTACATTTTACAGACATCACAAAACTTGAAGTTCTTAACAGTTTGAAAAAACTTAAACCCAAAAAAAAATTGGTCCAGATGGCATTCCACCTAATATTTTTAAGGGAAGGGCTGAAATTTTAGTTTTACCTTTAAGGTTCTTGTTTAATTTATCACTTAAGCAAAGTCGTTTCCCCGAATTATTGAAGTTAGCCATAATAGTCCCGGTGCCAAAAAAAGTGTAAATAATGATATAAAAACCACAGACCAATAGCTATTTTGTCTTCATCTGCAGAACCTGTATCTTCTGATATTTCACATCAGAACAAAACATATTGACACAAAGTATCATTTTGTTAGGGATGCTGTAAAATAAAACAAAGTTGTTCTGAAGTATCTCTCAACAAGTGAAATATTAGCAGATTTTTTTGGGGCCCGTTGCCCTTCATTTAATATTCATTTAAAACATAACAAGTATCATAAAATTAAGGTTAACATAAGTACAATAAGTCGATAATAAGTCAATAGTTAAAACACAATAATTTAAAAACAGAGTGTACTATATCTAAGAGGGAATGGGGTTTAAATAAACTATGCTAATACACAATATAAAATATAAGATAGAGTTAACAAATAAAACAAAACATTTACGAATATTGCTGAACGCCGGTGACATAAATTCCCGGTTCCAATGGATCGCTTCAGAGGCGCAGAGTCGGGCGAGGGTGTTGCCAAAGCGCCTGGACACACCAAGGTGAGCCAGGGTCGTCCAGTTGGCACTGTCCCACGTGCCCAGAGAGCCAACTACGAAGGCGCCGACGAAGGTCTTGTAGCCTCCCGAAGCCAGCCCCAGGGCGAGGGGGCGTAGGTGACGATCTTCCTCTCCCGAGCCTCCTCGATGGCCCTCCAGCCGTCCTCGTAGGGCAAGGTGAAGTCAACAACTTTTACGATTTTGTTGGAGTTAATCACCAAGTCCGGACGGCAGCGGACCACGGCCTTTCTGAAGTTCTGGCCTGGCATAAGATCCTGTAGGGTAACTCGCTGATTCACACGAACCTGCACTCCCTCCACTGGCCGGATGGCCGCAACGACGAGATCCTGGATGGCGTTGTGCCGGCGGGTAATACCTGTAGCGAGGTGAGCTGTACAATGTCAAAGGACGTGGGCAGTTGTCTCATCCCCACGGCCACACCCCTACACCGCCGATCGTTATCGTTCCCCCATCGTTTGCAGCCGTTCAGCGGAAGAGTGTTGATCCGGGCACGGTGAATAAACCTCCAGTCTGCGAAGCGAGTGTACCTCCCTGCAGGATGTGGTTTGAAACAGGGCAGGTGGTGGTAACCCTAGCCACCCTGCCTTGATCCGGCTTCGCGGCAAGGGTGGCCCGGAAGTACTGCTGCACAGACATCCGCAGACTAGAAGAAAGCTTTGAGCGAGCTCCCCGGTCGATGATTGACATTCTCAAGGCCCCCGGCACGGACAGCTGAAAGGTGCCCCTGGTGGCGCACCAGCCCCAGCGCAGATCCGGGAGCTTCTTGTGGAGTTTGTTGGCCGCCGTTCTGGCCCTGGGAAAGGTGGTGGCTACGTTGGAGTTCCCGGCGACGTCCCCGTTGAGGTAGGCCACCAAGAAGTCCACATCCGCATTGCGGCGACCAGCAGATGTCGACAAACCAGCCAGGGCGAGTTGGGCGACTTTGGGGTCAGGAGAGGTGAGAAGCCGGAAGACGTGGTTCAACGCAGCCAGGTCCGAGAGGTCCGTGAGCGGCACGAGACCGAAAAGCATTGCCAAAAGTCAAGCATCAGTTTTGTACAGTAGGAATGGGTGTATTGTAAACAAAATTCAGGTAATCTAATGAATGTAATCACTAGATTAAGGGAGAGTGTTGTACATATAGTAATCAAGTGATTCAATTAAATTATGTTATACTGTTTTTAAATGAGCCAGTTTGGTCTGTACGGATACTCTGTGGTGTGTCCTTTTTTTTTGGTTTCCTGTACAATTGTTCTCTATTACTCTAAGAAGACTCTGTCTCATGTGTAAATAAATGTTTGTTTAAATCAAATGTGGACTTCGTTTATTAACCAGTTTATTCCAAGTAAGCCTACGTCAGTCATTCTGGGAAAGAAGTGGAAGCAAAACCTCAAGTTTCAATGCAGGTAAAGCCAACTTTTCCTGTCAGCTTTTAAATTTAAAGGACAAGTTTAGTTAGCTAGGTAATTTGCCTCAAAATGACAATATGACCTCTCTTGCGTCTTGTATAAAAAGTTATTGTAGGCTTGCTTGGTATAAGCTTGCATTAAAGAAACTTCCTGTTTTTAGTGGCAATTTAAACCTAATTATTAACTTACACCGTATTCCTTCATACAAGTTTGGCCATAGATTATATTGTAACACGTTTAAATAATAAGATACTAAAACAGTTGTATTTAATATTCGCTTCATTTTTTGTTTTAGATGCCCGAAGAAATGTGTTAATTCAATGGGACATGACAATGCTCTTGAAGAATTCGCCAGCAAAAATTGGAAGGTCGCGTTCCTGTTGAAAAAAGAGGTAAAAGCATCAACCATGCATTGCCTGCTGAAGTTCGCACTTTAGTTGAACAATACATTAGAACGTTCTCTTTGAAAATATCTCACTACTGTGGGCGGACAAATTACTACCTAAGTCAAAGTCAAAACAAACTTTATTCACAAGCACATAACTGTACCAGAATGGCGTCAAGAAAAATATTACAAAAATTACAATAATTTACATACATTACAATAGCCAAAAAAGACTATTTAGGTGATCTGTTGGGATGTTCAAGTAATTGTATAAGTAAAGCATCATAGCAAATTGTAAATAATTGGGTTAATTTAGAAACTGGTTCAGTTAAAAATAATAATGGTTTGTATCATAATGATGGAAAGACTGATGACAATGCTCATATAACTGATGACAATGGCATAATAAAGGGCCCAGTATGGATCCCTGAGGAGTGTCAACACCCACTTTCACATTAACAAAATTTTCACTAGGCTCACCACCAATCACAACATCCGAGCGAGGAGCATCTTGAAATTCATGTCTAAGCAGCGAGATCAAAGAAACACTCGGAGAAGGCAGCACGGAAGTTGTGTCTTCCAACAGGATTCGTGGTGATGACTCTCGATGAGGTAGAGGTGGAAAGGAGTTCATCTGAACCAGCGACTGCTGTGGTGATTGAGACCTGGTGATTATCTGACTTGGGGCGTTATCATTGCTATCATGGTGATGATCTATTGAGCCCCAAAATTTCAAGATGGCTTGCTGCAGTTGGTCTTCAAACTTTCATTGAGACAAACCTCGTCTAAAAGTACCTTTAAGCTGACCATTGCTCACCGGTAACAATGCTTACAGGGATATTGGTACTTCTTTGCAGCTTAACTATGTTGTAAGCAAAACTATCAATGTTGACATTATCCCTTATGCAACCCATTGGAGATCAGATTAACATGCGGAAAGTCTTCATTTTAATATCCTGACTATTATGGTGATCTGTTAGGATGTTTAAGTTATATAAGTAAAACATCATGACAAATTGTAAATAATGAGGTTAATTTAAAAACTGGTTCAGTTAAAAATAATATTAGTTTGTATCATAATGATGGAAAGACTGATGACAATGCTCATATAACTGATGACAATGGCATAATAAAGGGCCCAGTGTGGATCACTGAGGAATTCCAAATTTCATTGGGTTTAATTTTGAGCAAACTGTGGTTATTTGATTGAATTTATTTAAATAATTAATTTCAACAAAATGTTGTATGTTAGTTAAGTAAGACTCAAACCAAGAAAGGGTCCTGTTATTTAAACCCAAACTAGACATAGTATTGAGCAATTTTACATGACATACGCTATGAAATGCCTTACTAAGATCCATAAATACACCGATAACTTTATTGTTGTTGTCTATCTATACTAATATATAAAAATGAGATGGTGTGTGTCTGTGTGTCTGTCTGTTCCTCAATCACGCAAATACCACTGTGTACCGTGATCCCTTGCCCTAAGCCAACGGGGGTGACAGGAAAACATATATTCATATATTATTAAAAGTCAACATAAAATAATCTAAACGAATTGCAGCGTAATGCTCTGCAATTCTGCACCGTGTTCCCTTGCCCTAAGCCAACGGGGGTGACAGGAAAACATATATTATTAAAAGTTAACAAATAATTATAAACGAGCGTGAACCCTTAGACCGTTAGTTAGAAAGGTAGCCAGCTTTAAAGAGCTTGATTTAATGTCTGCAGACTACAGTAATATATATATATATATATATAATATTATATATATATATATATAATATTACTAAATAAATTTGAAGACAAAAATATTTGGACCGACCGGTTTGAACCTGGTCTCCCGCTTGCCGGGCGGTTATGCTAAACCACTACACCATCCGGCCCAACTATTTCTGCCTTCAAATAAGTACTAAATCTGAATGTTTATCCGAAACATGTGACTGTCAAATAGTGACTTTAAATCAACAAGCTGGAAATATTACAAACAGAATTTAAATACTGTGTCAAATGACTTATTATTGATCTTAATTGTATAAACTAAATAGCTAATTTATTACTAAATAAATTTGAAGACAAAAATATTTGGACCGAACCGGATTTGAACGGGTCTCCCGCTTGCCGGGCGGTTATGCTAAACCACTACACCATCCGGCCCAACTATTTCCCTTCAAATAAGTACTTAAATCTGAATGTTTATCCGAAACATGTGACTGTCAAATAGTGACTTTAAATCAACAAGCTAAAAATATTACAAACAGAATTTAAATACTGTGTCAAATGACTTATTATAGATCTTAATTTGTATAAATGCTAAATAGCTAATATTAAAACTGAAATAATCAGTTTAGTATAACCGCCAAGCGAAACCCGGTTCAAATCGGTTCCGGTCTAAATATTTTTGTGCTAAATTTATTGGTAATAAATTAGCTATTTACTTACATTTATACAACTTAAGATCTATAGAAAGTATGAGTAATATGACTCTCTTGTTGGTGTCAGACGTGTGTTGTCTTTCCCTTTCAAGTTACTCGTGAGGTGGTTTTTCGGCCGACTGAGGTGTACGACCCCTCATTGGATGCGGATTTGCAACCCGTGTACGTGAATGTTTCTCGTGTCAATAAGACCTTCTGAACAGTAAGAAGTTATGTGACTTTTCACTGGATTAAATTGGAAACGTGGTGACACGTGTCAATAAATAGACAATGACTTTTAAGAACTTTCGTTATTTTCTTAAAAAAGAACTTTGTGCTGAATCAAAACTGTTAGTTTCGAAGATCGGACTAAATAACTGAGTTATGGACCTTTAAAGATCAATATTTTCAATTCTGAGAAGTATTATTTCTGTGCCGGATGTCTACAGCTGAGTCAGCAAAAAAATCTTTTAGGATTTTTTGCGGGTACTTTTCAGGGTTTTCTAATACCAGGAAGGTGCTAGGACATTTCTGAAAGTCAAGACTCACTAGGACCTGGGTAACAGGTTACGAATCTTGAAATCTTGTTTTTGAGTTGTGACGTCATCCTAGAGTGCGATCCGTCAATAGTTGATTCTTCTGATAGCTGTAACTCGGTGGTGCGTGCTTCGATCTTGTTCCAATTTGGTTTAAAGGTGTGTTTGCTATATAGATCTACTTAAGTTTTAAGTCCAATACTGTAATTTTCATTTTTTTATGTGTTCCTAGACAGTGTATTATCAAAGTGCTCTAAAGGTATTCATGTGGGGTATCCCTGAACTCGTAAGTGCATGAGGAGGTTATTTTTAGTGTTAATTTTCCTAGTTTATGTTTTGTCCTTGTGATATGGCCCGTTTCAGGTTTTACCCCCACTTCTCACAGTGCACTTTTTCAAAGTGATCCAAAGGTACTTGTGTGGGGTATCATTGAACTCGTGCGGACCCAAGGAGTGCTACCCCTTAACTTTTGTGACCCTTACCCCCACCCCCCACCCCCCACCCCCAAAGAGGCGCTTTTGCCCTCAAGGTGGTCGTGTGGGGTATCCTTGAACTCGTTAGTGCATGAGGAGACTATTTTTAGTGTTAATTTTCCTAGTTTATGTTTTTCTCTTTGTGCTATGGCCGTTCTAGACTTTACCCCGCCCCTCATAGTGCACATCCTGAAAGTGATCCTAAGGTACTTGTGTGGGGATATCAGGCACACCGAGGAGGCGCTTTGCTAAAGGTGGTCGTGTGAGGTGTCTTGAACTCGCACTGGACACGAGTGGAACTTTCTTGACATTGTTTCTTCCTAGCATATTTCTTTTTGTGTTATTTGTTGCTGTTAAAAATAAAATGGATTCAGAAAATTTAGCGAGGCACGACCCAGGCTACTGGACCCTCAGCTGATCAAGACCATGGACCAGTGTAAAGCGGTTGCGCTGAAATAGGGTATCCGCTGACTCCGACCAGGATCTCAAGAAGGCAAAAAAAATTAAGGAAGCATTGAGGATATTCAAGTTAGGGAGGTTTCCCAGTCAATGTTGCGGCCCAGCTCTCACCAGCAGGTCCTTTCTGGTGCAGAGATCGCCTCCGGGCTCTGCGCTGACGACTCGAGAACTTCTACGCCAATGTGGATAGAGATTCTGCGGATGAGGTTTCTAGCGGAGACAGTGAGGAAGAGGCGGCCATGGATGAGGACTATGTTGAACCGGCCCCAGCGCAACCTTCTAAATCTAGGCAGGACCTTTTTTCCTTTAGTGCAGGGGGTTCTCAGACCGCCCTCAACAGGGCCCCTGAGCTTCCCCCCCACAATGCGCCTGTTGTGCCTCCTCAACTTCCTCCGTGTCCTTCAAACCTGACGCCGTTGCAGAGCCAGCAGAAGAAGAGGAAGAAAGATGTCTTATCCCCGCCGGAGCTGACTCCGCCCCGGGCGGTTTCTCAAGCTCGATGTCGTGGCTGGCACTGTAAGGTCTTGGATCAATGGAAAGAAGAACAAGCAGAAGGGCCCAACAATCGAAGACCTGGGTGATCTGGTTAACGAGCTGCAAGAGGCTGCCACCGAGTTTAGGATCAGGGACAGTTACTTACAAGGTGCTATTGCGGCCCAGGAACAGTTGAGGAATATGATTCGAGAGGAACTGGGGAACGTTTCGGCAACCCCCCAGCCCTCTCAGCAGCCCTACTACTCGCAGGTTGTTCGCCCGACGGCACCTAAGATCATCATGCCGAAGCTGGGTGAGATAGAGCCCAAGTCGAGGGAAAGCATTGTTATCGCATACCCGGCCAAGGACGGTCAGGGGAAACCGGTTTCGACCTCCACGGAAACAAGGACCATCGTGGCCAGGCATGTCAAACCGAGAGAGGAGGGCCTGGCCTTCAAGGTTACAAAGGAGGTCAAGGACGGGGGCTGGCTAATGATAACTTCTAACAAGCGGGACGCAAAGAGGATTATGGAGAACCAGGAGCTGAAGAATGCGGGCCTCAACCTGGTGCAGCCGAGGTCGGCGCTTCCGAAGGTCATGCTGTATGATGTGCCGAAGGATCTCAGTGACGATGCCATCATGCAGTGCCTCAAAGAACAAAACCCGGACCAGAGACCTAGTGCTGAGGCCATAACGAAGGGATTCAATAAGGTCAGAACCATCCAGCCTAGGACGGGTGGCGGGGTTACTGGGTGGTTGAGTGCTCGCCGGAAGTGAGGAACTGGTTGAGAAATCAGGACAGGGTGTATATCGACTTCAGCTCCTGCAGGACCAAAGACTTTGCCTCGGTCACGCGGTGTTATAACTGCCAGCTCTACGGTCACTCCAGTAAATATTGCAAAAACGAGGTCAGGTGTTACCACTGTGGGGGCAAACACGATGGCAGATCTTGTGACAACAAAAATCAAGATAACAACAAGTGTCAAGGCTGTGCGGCGTTAAACAAGGTGGGCAATCATAGGACCGACTCTCAGGACTGCCCAGTGTACAAGAGGGCCGTGGAAATGAGTGTTGACAGAACGGACTATGGCTGCTGAATCCCTTGAAGAAGAGATGGCAGGCCTGGTATCGGATCAAACGGTCGCAAGCGGAGACCTCACCCACATCCTTGAACCAGGTCTGCAAGCTATGCACAAGCTGGTTTGAGAAACCTGGGGACCTTCAGCGGCACCACGAGGCGGTACATTCAAATGTGGCAATAAAGTTCACTTGCCAAATGTGCGAGGCTGGTTTCAGGGGTCCGCATGCGGTCGCCTGTCACTATCTGAGTGCAAAGACCGACAGAGCCAGAGGCGCTTTTGAATGTGAAGCCTGCGAAAGGCACTGCGACGATATCAGGCCTGTCTCAGCACAAGAGCACGTTCACCTCGCTCTCAGGCTGGAGGAGAGAAGAAGCCAATAGCCAATCAATCAAGAAGGGGCCTTTTTTACTTTTCTGTGTGGACTGAGGCAGAGGAAGAGATTTTGTTTAACTTCTTCGAGACCTACATGGGCGGCAGATACAGTGCACAGTTAAGAGGGGCACTACCTGGAAAGACATCTAAACAGATCAGGGACAAGGTGGCTCTTCTTCGCTCCCGGGAGTTGATCCCGGCTGCTCCAGCAGCCGAGTGGGGTGCGGACGAGCCTTCAGATAGTGAAGACGAAGATGAGTTCCAAGGAGGTCCTTCCTCCTCCCCCTCCTCCTCGCCACCTCCTTCTGAAGGGAGGAATTGGATGGGAATTGGGGGATGGTGGCTGAGGCACTGAGGTTCTGCATCCTCTGGGCAGCTCCTTGGAGAATGGACGGCCAACAATGAGATCAGCCGAGAATGGATCGACGACTTCATCCAGCAACTGGTGCGCCATCTGTCAGATCCAGGACATCAAGCCAACAGGAGGCCCGGGGCCCGGGGAAGACAACAAGCAAGAAGAAGAAGGTCAGGTTTGCCAGCACACAGGAACTGTTCAAGAAGCGTCCGGACAAGTTGGGCGAGCTAGTCAGGAAGAACCAGTTGGGCGAACTGCTCAAGCAGGCTGAGGTGTTGCCGCCGAAGAGTCGATCAAGAGATGTACGAGCTGCTTGGAGCGAAGGGGTCAGTACAGGAAGGTAGAGACCAGCGGGCTGGGTGATCGACTTCGAGGTGGTGACCACCGAGGAGAAGCTGAAGCTTAAGCCGAGAGGGGCCCCAGGGCCGGACGGCCTCAGGAAAGAAGACCTCGTCAAATGCAAGAGCCTCTGTGGGTATTGGCTGGTTTGTTCAACTTGCTCTTGGTTAGGAATTACTACCCTGTGTGCTGGAAAAAAAATAATACGTCAATGATCCCCAGGGGAGACAGGACCTCTCTGAGGCGGGTGGCTGGAGACCAATCACGATCGGCAACATTCTGGCCAGGATCTTCAGCGGTGTCCTGGAAAGCAAGCTGAGGGGCTAACGTCACTGTCGCGCCGCAGCAGGGGAGCTTCGTGGAGGGAAACGGCTGCTTCGCGAATGTGAGAATAGTGGACGAGACCATCAGGCTGGGAAAGAAGAGTCGGCTTGCGGCGGCGGTCCTCGACATCAGCAAGGCGTTCGACTGTGTCCCGCATCGCGCCATCTTGGATGGCCTCAAGGGGCAGGGATTTAGGCAGCGTATTGTGGATTACTTTGGCGAACTATATTCTGATGCCAGGACCACGTTCAAGAACTGTGGTGGGTTCGAGGTGGTGTTGAGGAGGGGGGTAAAGCAGGGCGACCCCCTGTCACCCCTCCTGTTCAACATCGTCATAGACCCACTTGTGGAAAATCTGGAGACCTTCGAGGTTAGCGGGTGTGGGGGGCAGGAGCCCTGGCTCGCCGACGATCTGGTCTACTGTTCAAGGACGAGCACCATCTCCAGGGCTATGGACGTTACCGTTGAAAGTCTGGGTCGGATCGACTTGAAGTTGTCTGCGTCCAAATGCGGAGTCTTTGGGTATGCAGAAGTGGGGCAAATCTTGGTTGAACGAACCCCTCACCATCAGGGTTCAGGGCAACTGCTACAACTATGAGCCAGAGGAGGACGTCAGGTATCTGGGAGCCTACTTCAGTGTTGCACAGAGGCGTGTCCAGCGAGCCATGCACAAAGAAATCATCGAGGCAGCGGGCGTTGTTCCAGGCTGGCCCTGAAGCCTAATCAAGCTAGAGCTCTATGCAGATATGTGCTTCCTGGGTACTACCACGTCCTCATCGCGGATCTCCCTCGCTCAACAACTTCAGTCGGCTCGACCAGGAAATCAGGCTGATAGTGAAAACTTTTACCACCTACCAGAGGAATATCTGATGGACTGATATATGCAAGGAAGAGGGACGGGGCCTGGGCCTTCCCGAGGTTGATGCTTGCACTGCGGCTGTCCTCAAGGCCGAGGCAGTCCAGGCTACCAAAGGTGATCCGGTTTACGATGCTTTTTTGCCGGTGGAAGACAGGAAAGGATGGGAAGAGTTGCTCAGAGGGTGGGCTGGCCTGGCCAGTCTCCCCGAGGCTTGACCAGTGGAAAGTGGACAGGAAGAAGAAGAGGCGCTCGATGACTGGTCATGGGAGGATCAAGGCATGGGCGGAACCTTTAACAACCAGCCAGGAGTCAACAAAAGCCTCCTGAGACCAGAGGAGATAGACCTGTGGGATGAGGTCCAACGTCTTTCCGACCAGGACATACCTCCACCGGCATTGAGAGGTCAGCCGAAATGCAGAAAATGCCATGAAAAGGATGAGTCCTAGCCGCATGTCCTTGGGAGTCCCGGGAAATGGGGCAGTGGGATCAACAGACAACATGGTGGTAGAGATTCACGCCAAGCGCGGGACAGTGGCTGGATCGTCGCGAAAGAACAGCTCTTTGCAACTGATACAGACCACTCTCAGGCCTGACCTGGTCATCAAGACACCGGGCAAGGCTTGGGTGGTCGACGTCACCGGGATAGAAAGGGATGACCACCTCAGCGCGGCTCCCATGAGAAAAGTGTAACAAGTACGCCAGGATCACCGCCGCGGTCAAGGAGAGCATGGGGTTGAAGAGGTCGCGGTGCTCCCGGTGGTGGTCATAGGCGCTAGAGGTGGCATCACCAGCCAGACCAGGAGAAGATCTCACGCTGCTGGGAATGGGTGACAGGAGGACGCTGACTGACATCGTGCTAGATGTCGTGAGGGCTTCTGTCAGCATCGGCAGGACCACATTGACCAGTGATGAGCCTTAGGGCGATGGGAAGGAGCCCGCTCCCACCAGTGCTGTGAAGATACTAGGTACCACCGCGGGTCAGGGGTGCCCAGTGGCTTTTCCCAGTCGGTGCTCCCGGAGCTTGGTGTAGGTCTCGCGGGGCAGTGGTTGTCTCCGGGCAACCCGGGAGCCTTGGATAGTGGGATTGACTTGAGGCCGTTCATGACGATTTCTGCACACTATCAACAGTGTCAGAGGGGGGAGGTCATAGATACTCAAACCCCATACCCCTCTGTCCTTGCGGCGGAGATGAACACCGTCACCCGCTCAGGGGCATTGATGGCTTTCACATTCCAACAGCAGAATAGCCAACACTTATAAGGAGATGGTTATGGAACTAACAGGCAAGCTAAATGAGTTTTCGAAAGGATATACGGGATGAAAACTTTTTTTACTTTAAATTTGTTTTTATTAAAATAGACACACAGCAATTATAAGAAAGCCCCGAGGCGAAGCGGGTACTCTCAGCTAGTGAATCTATAATAGATTCAATTACTTAATAAATTTGAAGACAAAAATATTTGGACCGAACCGGATTTGAACTCGGGTCTTCCGCTTGCCGGGCGGTTATGCTGTCCACTACACCAAGCCCAACTTTTATGCCTTAAATAAGTACTTAAATCTGAATGTTTATCCAGAAACATGTGATGTCAAATAGTGACTTTAAATCAACAAGCTAAAATATCTTACAATCAGAATTTATACTGTGTCAAATGACTTATTATAGATCTTAATTTGTATAAATGCTAAATAGCTAATAGTAAAACTGAAATAATCAGTTTAGTATAACCGCCAAGCGGGAGACCCGGTTCAAATCCGGTTCGGTCTAAATATTTTTGTCTTCATATTTATTAAGTAATAAATTAGCTATTTAGCATTTATACAACTTAAGATCTATAAGTATGAGTAACTATGACTCTCTTGTTGGTGTCAGACGTGTGTTAGATCGCTCCCGCTCAAGTTACTCGTGAGGGTGGTTTTTTTTCGGCCGACTGAGGTGTACGACCCCTCATTGGATGCGGATTTGCAACCCGTGTACGTGAGTGTTTGTCTCGTGTCGATCGGACCTTCTGAACGTAAGTTATGGACTTTTTTCACTATGGATTATTGGAAACGTGGTGACACGTGTCAATAAATAGACAATGACTTTTTAAGTTTTCGTTATTTTCTTAAAGAACTTTTTGTGCTGAATCCAAAACTGTTAGTTTCAAGAAGATCGGACTAGAAATAACTGAGTTATGGACCTTTAAAGATCAATATTTTCCAATTCTGAGAAGTATTATTTCTGTGCCGGATGTCTACAGCTGAGTCAGCAAAAAATCTTTTTAGGATTTTTGGGTACTTTCGGGGTTTTTTCTAATACCCAGGAAGGTGCTAGGACCGTTTCTGAAAGTCGGAACTCGCTAGGACCTGGGGTAACGGAGTTACGGGCTCTTGAAAATCTTGTTTTTCATGAGTTGTGACGTCATCCTAGAGTGCGTCCGTCAATAGTTGATTCTTCTGATAGCTGTAACTCGGTCATGCGTGCTTCGATCTTGTTCCAATTTGGTTTAAAGGTGTGTTCTATAGATCTACTTAAGTTTTAAGTCCCAACTGCTGTACTTTTCATTTTATGTGTTCCCCAGACAGTGTATTATCAAAGTGCTCTAAAGGTATTCATGTGGGGTATCCCTGAACTCGTAAGTGCATGAGGAGGTTATTTTTAGGTGTTAATTTTCCTAGTTTATGTTTTGTCCTTGTGATATGGCCCGTTTCAGGTTTTACCCCCTTCACAGTGCACTTTTTCAAAGTGATCCAAGGTACTTGTGTGGGGTATTGAACTCGTGCGGACCCAAGGAGCTGCCCTAAACTTTTGTGACCCACCCCTACCCCCACCCCAAAGGGCGCTTTGCCCTCTCAAGGTCGTGTGGGTATCCTTGAACTCGCTTGGTGCATGAGGAGACTATTTTTAGTGTTAATTTTCCTAGTTTATGTTTTCTCTTTTGTGCTATGGCCCGTTCTAGACTTTACCCCCGCCCCTCATAGTGCACATCCTGAAAGTGATCCTAAGGTACTTGTGTGGGGTATCATTGAACTCGTGTGGACCCAAGGAGTGCTACCCCTGAACTTTGTGACCCTTACCCCCACCCTTCCCCCACCCGAGGAGGCGCTTTGCCCCCAAGGTGGTCGTGTGGGGTGTCTTTGGACTCGCCTGGACACGAGTGGAACTTTCTTGACATTGTTTTCTTCCTAGCGTTATATTTCTTTGTTGTGTTATTTGTTGCTGTTAAAAAAAAAAATGGATTCAGAAAATTTAGCGAGGCACGACCCCAGGCTACTGGACCCTCAGCTGATCAAGACCATGGACCAGTGTAAAGCGGTTGCGCTGAGAATAGGGTATCCGCTGACTCCGACCAAGGATCTCAAGAAGGCCAAGAAAAAAGTTAGGGAAGCATTGAGGATATTCAAGTTAAAGGGAGGTTTCCCAGTCAATGTTGCGGCCCCAAGCTCTCCCTTCAGCAGGTCCTTTCTGGTGCAGAGATCGCCTCCGGGGGGCTCTGCGCTGACGACCGAGAACTTCTACGCCAATGTGGATAGAGATTCTGCGGATGAGGTTTCTAGCGGAGACAGTGAGGAAGAGGCGGCCATGGATGAGGACTATGTTGAACCGGCCCCAGCGCAACCTTCTAAATCTAGGCAGGACCTTTTTTCCTTTAGTGCAGGGGGTTCTCAGATCCCCTCAACAGGGCCTGAGCTCCCCACAATGCGCCTGTTGTGCCTCCTCAACTTCCTCCGTGTCCTTCAAACCTGACGCCGTTGCAGAGCCAGCAGAAGAAGAGGAAGAAAGATGTCTTATCCCCGCCGGAGCTGACTCCGCCCCCGGGCGGGTTTCTCAAGCTCGATGTCGTGGCTGGCACTGTAAGGTCTTGGATCAATGGAAAGAAGAACAAGCAGAAGGGCCCAACAATCGAAGGCCTGGGTGATCTGGTTAACGAGCTGCAAGAGGCTGCCACCGAGTTTAGGATCAGGGACAGTTACTTACAAGGTGCTATTGCGGCCCAGGAACAGTTGAGGAATATGATTCGAGAGGAACTGGGGAACGTTTCGGCAACCCCCCAGCCCTCTCAGCAGCCCCTACTCGCAGGTTGTTCGCCGACGGCACCTAAGATCATCATGCCGAAGCTGGGTGAGATAGAGCCCAAGTCGAGGGAAAGCATTGTTATCGCATACCCGGCCAAGGACGGTCAGGGGAAACCGGTTTCGACCTCCACGGAAACAAGGACCATCGTGGCCAGGCATGTCAAACCGAGAGGAGGGAGACCTGGCCTTCAAGGTTAAAGGAGGTCAAGGACGGGGGGCTGGCTAATGATAACTTCTAACAAGCGAGACGCAAAGAGGTTATGGAGAACCAGGAGCTGAAGAATGCGGGCCTCAACCTGGTGCAGCCGAGGTCGGCGCTTCCGAAGGTCATGCTGTATGATGTGCCGAAGGATCTCAGTGACGATGCCATCATGCAGTGCCTCAAAGAACAAAACACCAGAGACCTGCTGAGGCCATAACGAAGGGATTCAATAGGTCAGAACCATCCAGCCCTAGGACGGGTGGCGGAAGTTGTCACTGGGTGGTTGAGTGCTCGCCGGAAGTGAGGAACTGGTTGAGAAATCAGGACAGGGTGTATATCGACTTCAGCTCCTGCAGGACAAAAGACTTTGCCTCGGTCACGCGGTGTTATAACTACCAGCTACAAAACGAGGTCAGGTGTTACCACTGTGGGGGCAAACACGATGGCAGATCTTGTGACAACAAAAATCAAGATAACAACAAGTGTCAAGGCTGTGCGGCGTTAAACAAGGTGGGCAATCATAGGACCGACTCTCAGGACTGCCCAGTGTACAAGAGGGCCGTGGAAATGAGTGTTGACAGAACGGACTATGGCTGCTGAATCCCTTGAAGAAGAGATGGCAGGCCTGGTATCGGATCAAACGGTCGCAAGCGGAGAGGTCTCGTACCCACATCCTTGGGAACCCGAGTCTGCAAGCTATGCACAAGCTGGTTTGAGAAACCTGGGGACCTTCAGCGGCACCACGAGGCGGTACATTCAAATGTGGCAATAAAGTTCACTTGCCAAATGTGCGAGGCTGGTTTCAGGGGTCCGCATGCGGTCGCCTGTCACTATGCCAAGTGCAAAGGAACCGACAGAGCCAGAGGCGCTTTTGAATGTGAAGCCTGCGAAAGGCACTTTGCGACGATATCAGGCCTCTCAGCACAAGAGGCACGTTCACCTCGCTCTCAGGCTGGAGGAGAGAAGAAGAGCCAATCAGCCGCCAAGAAGAAGGGTTGCTGCAATGGACTGAGGCAGAGGAAGATTTTGTTTAACTTCTTCGAGACCATGGGCGGCAGATACAGTGCACAGTTAGGGGCACTACCTGGAAAGACATCTAAACAGATCAGGGACAAGGTGGCTCTTCTTCGCTCCCGGGAGTTGATCCCGGCTGCTCCAGCAGCCGAGGAGTGGGGACGGACGAGCCTTCAGATAGTGAAGACGAAGATGAGTTCCAAGGAGGTCCTTCCTCCTCCCCCTCCTCCTCGCCACCTCCTTCTGAGGAGGAGTGGATGGGGGTGCTGGATGGGGATTGGGAGGTCACCTTCAGGGACCATTGGCTGGGCACTGAGGTTCTGCATCCTCTGGGGCAGCTCCTTAAGGAGGAATGGACGGCCAACAATGAGATCAGCCGAGAATGGATCGACGACTTCATCCAGCAACTGGTGCGCCATCTGTCAGATCCAGGACATCAAGCCAACAGGAGGGTCCCGAGGGCCCGGGGGAAGACCAACAAGAAGAAGGTCAGGTTTGCCAGCACACAGGAACTGTTCAAGAAGCGTCCGGACAAGTTGGGCGAGCTAGTCAGGAAGAACCAGTTGGGCGAACTGCTCAAGCAGGCTGAGGTGTTGCCGCCGAAGGAGTCGATCAAAGAAGTGTACGAGCTGCTATGGAGCGAAGGGGGTCAGTACAGGGAAGGTAGAGACCAGCGGGCTGGAGTGATCGACTTCGAGGTGGTGACCGCGACCGAGGTCAGAAAAAGGCTGAAGAAGCTTAAGCCGAGAGGGGCCCCAGGGCCGGACGGCCTCAGGAAAGAAGACCTCGTCAAATGCAGGGCCTCTGTGGGTATTGGCTGGTTTGTTCAACTTGCTCTTGAGAATTACTGTGTGCTGGAAAACAAATAATACGTCAATGATCCCCAAGGAGGGCAAGGACCTCTCTGAGGCGGGTGGCTGGAGACCAATCACGATCGGCAACATTCTGGCCAGGATCTTCAGCGGTGTCCTGGAAAGCAAGCTGAGGGCTAACGTCACGCTGTCGCCGCGGCAGAAGGGCTTCGTGGAAACGGCTGCTGCTTCGCGAATGTGAGAATAGTGGACGAGACCATCAGGCTGGGAAAGAAGAGTCGGCTTGCGGCGGCGGTCCTCGACATCAGCAAGGCGTTCGACTGTGTCCCGCATCGCGCCATCTTGGATGGCCTCAAAAGGTGAAGTTTTAGGCAGCGTATTGTGGTTACTTTGGCGAACTATATTCTGATGCCAGGACCACGTTCAAGAACTGTGGTGGGTTCGAGGTGGTGTTGAGGAGGGGGGTAAAGCAGGGCGACCCCCTGTCACCCCTCCTGTTCAACATCGTCATAGACCCACTTTGGAAAATCTCTGCTGGAGGGGCCTTCGAGGTTAACGGTGTGGGGCGGGAGCCCTGGCTTTCGCCGACGATCTGGTCCTACTGTTCAAGGACGAGCACCATCTCCAGAGGGCTATGGACGTTACCGTTGAAAGTCTGGGTCGGATCGACTTGAAGTTGTCTGCGTCCAAATGCGGAGTCTTTGGTATCAAGAAGTGGGGCAAATCTTGGTTGAACGAACCCCTCACCATCAGGGTTCAGGAGCAACTGCTTCAGCTATATGAGCAGAGGAGGACGTCAGGTATCTGGGAGCCTACTTCAGTGTTGCCAGAGGCGTGTCCAGCGAGGCCATGCACAAAGAAATCATCGAGGCAGCGGGCCGTTGTTCCAGGCTGGCCCTGAAGCCTAATCAAAAGCTAGAGCTCCTATGCAGATATGTGCTTCCTGGGTACTACCACGTCCTCATCGCGGATCTCCCCTCGCTCAACAACTTCAGTCGGCTCGACCAGGAAATCAGGCTGATAGTGAAAAACTTTTACCACCTACCGAAGGGAATATCTGATGGACTGATATATGCAAGGAAGAGGGACGGGGGCCTGGGCCTTCCGAGGTTGGGTGATCTTGTCACTGCGGCTGTCCTCAAGGCCGAGGCAGTCCAGGCTACCAAAGGTGATCCGGTTTACGATGCTTTTTTTGCCGGTGGAAGACAGGAAAGGATGGGAAGAGTTGCTCAGAGGGTGGGGCTGGCCTGGCCAGTCTCCCCCGAGGCGGTTGACCAGTGGAAAGTGGACAGGAAGAAGAAGACGCTCGATGACTGGTCAACGCAGGAAGTCCAAGGCATGGGCGTCAGAACCTTTAACAATAGCCAGGAGTCCAACTGCTGGCTCGCAAAACCCTTCCTGAGACCCGGAGAGGAGATAGACCTGTTAAGGATGAGGTCCAACGTCTTTCCGACCAGGACATACCTCCACCGGCAAAAGAGGAGGTCAGCCGCAAATGCAGAAAATGCCATGAAAGGATCCCTGTGTCCTTGGGGAGTGTCCCTTCGGTAGGGGCGGTAGGATCAACAGACATAACATGGTGGTAGAGAAGATTCACGCCAAAGCGCGGGACAGTGGCTGGATCGTCGCGAAAGAACAGCTCTTTGCAACTGATACGGAGCCACTCAGGCCTGACCTGGTCATCAAGACACCGGGCAAGGCTTGGGTGGTCGACGTCACCGTAAGGATAGAAAAGGATGACCACCTCAGCGCGGCCCATAGAGAAAAGTGTAACAAGTACGCCAGGATCACCGCCGCGGTCAAGGAGAGCATGGGAGTTGAAGAGGTCGCGGTGCTCCCGGTGGTCATAGGCGCTAGAGGTGGCATCACCAGCCAGACCAGGAGAAGTCTCACGCTGCTGGGAATGGGTGACAGGAGGACGCTGACTGACATCGTGCTAGATGTCGTGAGGGCTTCTGTCAGCATCGGCAGGAGCCACATTGACCAGTGATGAGCCTTAGGGCGATGGGGAAGGAACCCGGCTCACCAGTGCTGTGAAGATTACTACTGGTACCGCGGGTCCGGGGGTGCCCAGTGCCGGCTTTCCCAGTCGGTGGAGCTTGGTGTAGGTCTCACGCAGGGGCAGTGGTTTCCCAGGAGCGCTGGAAATGAGAATAGGATTGACTTGAGGCCGTTCATGACGATTTCTGCACACTATCAACAGTGTCAGAGGGAGGGTCATAGATACTCAAACCCCCCATACCCCTCTGTCCTTGCGGCGGGGAAGTTACAGAGACACCGTCACCCGCTCAGGGGCATTGATGGCTTTCACATTCCAACAGCAGAATAGCCAACACTTATAAGGAGGAGATGGTTATGGAACTAACAGGCAAACTAAATGAGTTTTCGAAGGATATACGGGATAGAAAACTTTTTTTACTTTAAATTTGTTTTTTTATTAAAATAGACACACAGCAATTATAAGAAAGCCCCGAGGCGAAGCGCGGGTACTCTCAGCTAGTGAATCTATAATAGATTCAATTACTTAATAAATTTGAAGACAAAAATATTTGGACCGAACCGGGATTTGAACTCGGGTCTTCCGCTTGCCGGGCGGTTATGCTAAACCACTACACCATCCGGCCCAACTTTTTATGCCTTCAAATAAGTACTTAAATCTGAATGTTTATCCGAAACATGTGACTGTCAAATAGTGACTTTAAATCAACAAGCTAAAATATCTTACAAACAGAATTTAAATACTGTGTCAAATGACTTATTATAGATCTTAATTTGTATAAATGCTAAATAGCTAATAGTAAAACTGAAATAATCAGTTTAGTATAACCGCCAAGCGGGAGACCCGGGTTCAAATCGGTTCGGTCTAAATATTTTTTTGTCTTCAAATTTATTAAGTAATAAATTAGCTATTTAGCATTTATACAAATTAATCTATAATAATTACAGCTAATTTGTAATATTCAACTTGTTGATTTAGAATTGACACAATCTATTCAATTTGTCTGTGAAACAGGCGGATCACCAACAGTCCAGTTATTCAAATTAAAGTAAATAAATGCTATTTAGCATTTATACAAATTAAGATTCAATATACTCAATACTAGCCCTAATTACAGATCTACCTGTCCTAAAACCATGTTGATTATCATCCAAGATACCATTAACTTCTAAAAATTCTATTAACTGAATAGACATTACCTTTTCAAGCAGTTTGGAAAAAGATTAAATCAAGGAAAGTGGTCTGTAGTTTCCGACGCTTAGTGAATCGCCGCTTTTAAACATACGAGGTTTGGTTTTTATATTTTAAACAATCAGGGAAAATTCCTGTAATAAACGAGGAGTTAATAACGTGGGCGATAGGTTTAACTAAGAAGCAGCTTGCAAATTTTATTATTGGCATTGGGATTTCATCGTGACCAGAGGAGTATGTACGCATTTTTTAAATTTTGTATTATTGTAACTAAATCCTCACAAGTCACAAACGTTGAAATAAAAATTTCTGCTAGTGTTTTTGATTAGATTAGATTAAGTAGGGCTGGTTGTGACCAAATTGTACGTCAACCAAAGGTTTATTGTACTGCCGGTTATCTTAGCCTGGGAGACCCACCCCGTGGGACCGCAAAGTCTCAAGATGATTCCCCAAGCTCAGACAAGTGAACTTCATCCCAATTACGTCCCTCTAGAAGACATCTTCTCCTAGTCTCCAGAGAGGGACATTCTAATAGGATGTGCCTAGCAGTTTCCTCAGCCTGCTCAAAGTCTACATAGAGTATTACCATAATGTAACCCCAATTTCTGTAGATGATACCTGAAGTGCCCATGTCCAGTTAAGTATGATAATAAGAACCTGATGTCAGCGCGTTTTAGTCTTAAAATGCAACTGGAAAGCGCCCTGCTAGGCCTTTTAGGACAGGTTGGCGATTGAGCTTCCTGCGAGGGCTTGTCCACCTTTGACAATGTGCCTCATAGGTATTATCCACCAAGGATTTATAAACCATAGCCGGACTTATCCCAACTACCGGTTCCGGTCCATTAAAGGCGGACAGTGCTCCTCCTCTGGAGGTCTGCCTTCTCATTCCCCAGGAAACCCTGATGTCCTGGGATCCATTCTAGATGAACATTATTTAATCTAGAAAGGGCGCAGAGGGCTTGAACACTCCCAGACCAGCTTAGAGGTGAATTGTCCTTCCAGCGCCTAAGGGCTGCCTGGCTATCGGAGAAAATAACAATACGTCTGTTCGTAGTGCAAGACGTAAGTTCTTGTAGGGTGCATACAAGAATCATAGATTTCGGCCTGGAATACGGTGCAAAATCTACCAAGGTTTCCCGACAGGTTACATCTAGGCTTTGGCTTATGTGCCCCGTAGCCCGCCTTATTACTTATTAATGAACCGTCTGTGTACCAGACTACCTCGTTAACCTTTATATGAAAGGGTCCTCTGATCCCAGTCCGAGAACCAATGTTGATAGTGTAAGGCCTGACAAACATGAACTGTCCTGACATAAGATCGGGCCCATGAAGAAAAGTGTTTTAGTCTCAGGATTAATTGGAATGGCAAGATGCCCAAAAGTGGCTGGCGATCTGGCCCTATCGAGTAGCCTGTAGTAAGCTTTAGTAGCCTCCTGAACGATGAAATTGTCCAGAGGAGGAATATTGAGCAGAAGCTCCAGAGCAGCGGTGGATGTAGTGGTAAAGGCTCCCGTTACACACAAACATGCCAGCCGCTGCATGATGAGCTTGTCTTTGACTGTAACCTGTTGGACTTTGGTCCACCAGACTAAAGAAGCATATGTTACCTGAGGTCTAACAACCGCTGTATATAACCAAGGGCCATACGCGGCTGCAGGCCCCAAGTCCTGCCTATAAAACTTCTGGACGACATTAGAGCCCATTTTGCCCTATTAGCAACGGCGTCTACATGACTGTTCAAGTAAGTTTCCTATCTAGTACCCCTAGATACTTAGTATTGTCCGCTATATGAAGCTGGGTATTATTTAAAGTGAGCCTTACTATAGGCTCCAAGTTTCTTTACGAGTGAAGGGAAGGATAACCGTCTTGGCTGGATTAACACTAAGCCCCACTCTGTCACACCAGGCGATTACTGCACTAAGTGAGTTGTTCATAATATCTGTGACAGTGTCAACAAATTTACCTTGAACTACTAAGACTATATCATCTGCGTAGCCCTGAATGTATATTCCCATATTAGAGATATGATTGAGGTCATCATCTAACTAGGTTCCACAGTAGCGGTGACAGGACACCCCCTGGACAACCTTTAACAGTTGTAACTGATTTTGTTATGTCAAGAAGAGAGGACTGCACCTTCCTTGACTTGAGCATATTATTAATCCAGGCACAGATGGCCTTTGGACAACCTCTTTCTGTAGCCTTGGAAACTATGAGCTCATGAGAGTGTCAAAAGCTCCCTCAATATCTAAGAATGCACAGAGTGCAATTTCTTTGCTGGCTAGTGAACTTTCCGCTTTACCTACAAGGTCACTTAGCGCAGTTGTACATGATTTTCCCTTGGTAGGCGTGTTGATTACGGTGCAATGGTTGCCCTGAGAGCACGTTGTCCCTTATATACCGCTCAACTAATCGCTCGATAGTTTTGAGCAGAAAAGATGATAGACTGATAGGCCTGAATGCCTTTGCCTGGTACTATTCCTTCTACCCTTCTTGGGAATGAAGACTACTCTAACAGTTCTCCATGCTCGAGGAACATGGCCAAGAGCTACGCTGGCTCTGAAGAGCTCACAGAGAATTGAAAGCACAGGGAAGGAGACATTTTGAAGCATAGCTGGATAAATGCCATCCCCACCTGGAGACTTATAGGGGTTAAACTTTTTAAGAGCCCATTTCAATCGAGACATTGTAATGATTTTGGAGGCAAGTGCCCAAACCTCCCGAGGAGCCTCGGGCTGGGACCACAGATAGGAGAGTCTAGGCACCCGTCAGAGTCGTTTGCTTCAACACAACCAGGGAAGTGTGTCTCGAGGAGA
The DNA here is from genome assembly GCA_018831715.1 of Matsumurasca onukii. Classification (NCBI taxonomy): domain Eukaryota; kingdom Metazoa; phylum Arthropoda; class Insecta; order Hemiptera; family Cicadellidae; genus Matsumurasca; species Matsumurasca onukii. The sequence continues at coordinate 8,475,019 of CM032066.1, read as the reverse complement.
AGATCGAGTGTCTCCCTGGCTGAGTCGGTGTACTCTCCATTGGACTTGATTAACGAGCCAATAGGATTGATAGGTTTAGAGGCCATAATTTTGTTTAGCCTGGCTGTTTCTTTGAGACCGTTTACTTGCTCAGTAAATTTGGCCCAAGAGTTATATTTGGCTTGCCTTACTGCCTATACTGTGTAAGACTGGCGTGATACTCTTGCCAGGTACCCCACCTTGGCCCTGTTGAAGAGTCGTCTGACTTGACCTCAAACGTTCCAGTCGGCGGACCACCAGCTGATATTTCGCGCGTTGTTGTTATACGCGGAGGGCAATGGTCATTATAAGCATCTAACATAGCCTCATTAAGTGTTGAGGCTGTGTGCTCAGGTCTGGTACACTGCTAATCCTGCCAGACAGTGTCGTGGTCATGGCTGTAACTTGTCAGCCCAGCGAACAGTCAGTCCTTCTCGGATTCCTAACTGAGACGAGAATTACACAGTTTTGTTTTGATTTCAAACTTTATGTACTTGTGATCTGATAGAGAGGCCTGCTCTAGAACAGACCACTTGTTGATGAATTTACTAATGGGTTCAGTACCAAATGTTATGTCAATGACATCGCTTCTGATTCTATTAACAAAGTGGGCTGATTACCAACATTACTGATCTGGAGGTTATTGGAGATAAGAAACTCTAAGATTCTCACCTCTGCGGTTGGTGTCTGTGCTACCCCAGCCGAGACGATTGTGTGCGTTGGCGTCACAACCGACTATGAGCTGGGCTCCCTTTGTTGAATTCTCTCCACGTCGTCTCAACTCTGGTGTGGAGGGGTTCTCTCGAGTCATAAGGAAGATATGCGGAGCAGATGGTGAAGCTCCGCATGCCATCCCCTCCAGCTGAGTCCCTACAACAGAATTCTGTAAGGGCAGGCACTGGATTCCCGATTTAACAACAATACATGTTCTAGGATTGCTGATATGGTTGAAAATTATTTTACCTCCAGCTGTCAATCCCGCAATCCTGCCTTTGTGGAGCCATGGCTCCTGAACGAGGAGCGAGATCGAAGCCACCAGAGGTGAAGGTCCTGCAGAAGGCCGAGGCCTTGCCTGCGGTGTGGGTTGATCTGCAGCACAAGGCTCTCCATCTTGGCTCTTTTCCTTCTCCCTCCCAGAGCACGATGATGGAGGCATTCAGAGCACGATGTGCGCCCTGCAATCAACTGCATGGATTGCCTTTAATGCCTCGTCATTGACAAGAAACACAAAAGTAATTCCTTTTTGTCCTCTTTGTTGGAAATGAGTTTCCAGTCCTTGATGTTCAAAGAGGGATTTTGCCTGTCTAGCATCTCGCATAGAGTATTGGCATCTTTGCCTAGGAGTTTAGGGGAACTTTGACCAACACCTTGGTGGCCCTAAGGATGTCTTTTTATCCCCGCTTTTAACTGAGTACTCCCCTGAAGGACTGTAGAGTTGACAAACTCTAATACCCAGTTTTTAGATTGCTCATTGGAGCAGGAGACTATGAGCACCTGACTCCATGTAGGTGCCTTCGAAGACTGGGTAGACTCCTCCGGAGGAAGCCGATAGCTTATCAGCCCCTCAGAGATGAGCCCCTCCAGCTCGAACCTGATCTGGAGTCAGCTTACTCTCAGGGAAAGGAAGGTACGATAGCCACCTTCTTGGTTATCAGAGCGGCCCTGAAGGAACCTCTAGTGCCGGAGAAACCTGGCTCGACACCTTCAGCCCTCCTTGCCTCTTTCTTTGAGTTTCGGTCGAAGGTGGGGTACAAGACTCCGACTTGTTTCTTTTGGTTTGAGCAGAAGGCTCGGAAGGAACATTGGTTCTCTTACCGTACACCTCTGGGTCCCACTTTATACCTTTCGCCTCTAACCTGGCCTTGCAGGCTTCCATACGTTCTTGTGGGCTTGGTCGATTCCTCCGTTTGGGTTGGAAAGCGATTTTCTTTAGCTGCCCTGCAGCTTCCTCTATTTGTTTGGATTCTTTGGGGTCAAGACATGGGGCCCCTGGAAGGTTAGAGTCACCAGTGGGTGAAGTTATTGAACCTGGATTGTCCAGGTCACTCAGGTAGGAAGCGTCGCTGGACACTTCTTCCCTGTATGTTTCCTCTGTGCTAGCCACTTTGACTACCACAGAAGGGATTGAGTTTTTGGTTTTGGTTGTTTGTTTGGTCCATTTGGTTCCCACGAGTAGCTAGGGACTAGAAAGTCACCCTGGGCAGAGCCCTGCGTTCACCAGGGAAGGCTGCATACTTCGAGAGGTCGCCTGGTATCTCGAGGCTCCGTTTGAGACACATGTAGCCCTGTGCCGTTCACCCCATGGGCACGGGTCGCTTGACACCTGAGGGTTGGGCGGAAGGAAAGATGGGAGAGAGGAGAGGGAAGAGGGAGCTAGGTTGGGATGGGGAATCTCATGCTTGGGATCGAACAAGAGATGGGGAGAAATCCTCCTCCTTTCTCATCGGTTATGGGAGTGATGAGACCCCGGCTTGGAACCGGCATAGCGGAGTCTGCTAGTGTTACTATTAATCAAAGAAATGGTTATTTTTAACGGCTCTAGCTTTGGGATTATTTGTGTTTCAACCATATTTGTGTAATAATCAGCAAACAACTTGTGAGTCATTCTCAAATTAAATGGAAATTCAGTGAACCAAAAGTAAAAATAAACATTTTAAAATATTTTAAGGTATTTATGTCTAAATTTGTTGTTTATAAACTCCTTAATAATAAGAAATTACATGAAATATAGGTCAAGCAAATCCAAAGATGAAATATATAAAAATTTAGTTTATCATAAAACACGGAGGTGACACCTCAGACCATGGAGGTGACAAATTTATGGAAACTTTCAATATTTGTATTAATAGACCCTTGTTGATTCATAAACTATTTAATGTAGCAAAAACTTAAATTATATTAGCTGAGTAAGTTATTGATTAATTATTCAGGTTCTCAAAATAGGCAAAAGGTTTCAAATTAATGTGAAATTCAAATCAGTTGCGTGTGTATCATCAAAAGCAAGTTCATAAAACTTAAACAGCTACTGAAAATTTTTTAAATGGTTCACATGTTATTTTTAATTTTTTAAATCAATATGAAATGGTATCATAGCAAATTTTTGTAAGGTTCAGCTGTGTTTCATTTTTACAATCAAAATATGTTTTGATCCAACCATAAATTTGGGACTGAGAAAGGATACAATGAAATACATTTTAATTTGAGAATTTGATTTATTAAAAGTTTTAATTGCTTTTAATTTCTTTATACATTTTATCATATTTTTGGAGATTTTCAATTGTAAAGTGCCGACTAGACACTGGTTGTGGAGGCTTGTTGATCCTGCACATGATATGGGCTGGATTCAGCTGCTGAATGTCCGGTGATGAAGGCCAGAAGAATTTTTGACCCGCTCTGGCCATGAAAGAAACAGTGATTTCCTCCGCTTTCTTCTCTACAATTCCTATAAAAAAAACATGACTTATCGTTAGGAACACATCCAACACAGAGTTCCATCTCCTTCTGTAGTTTCTTTACTTGTTGCAATTATAATTAGATAAAGACTTGTTCAATTAAAAACACACTAATTACAAGCCATTCAATAGCCTATCAACTTTTAATAAAAATAAGCGTAAAAACAATTTATTACCTGGATACCACTGGCTGTCATAAATAACAGCGACCCATGAGCCCGCATCATCCATCATCTTCATCTAACTTGAATAAATGTTGGAAAAGAGTACTCTGGTTTTTGATGTCTTATCTGTGACACTGAATTAAGGTAAATCTCAATTATTAATATGTGAATTATACAATATAAAAAGAAAACATTCCAATGAAAATATGTATGAAAAAGAACTAAGTCAATGGGTTTTGAAATCATAAGCTTCTATTAAGTTATGGCACAGAGATAAGGGATTAAGGTATTACCCAGCCCACTTACTTTAGGAAACAGATTTGTTTGTAAAAGGATACGAGTTTTGAATAGGTCTTGATGTTTTGGTTTGTAGTTACGAAGATGATAGTGTTTGCATTTGTTTTGGTCTTACAGTCAAAACAGCTCAATCGACGTATTTGAAGATTGTCCTTGTCAGTATCAGTCCAAATTACCTGATGGACTTTCATGGTTCCAATGAACTGCGGAATGTTTTTATCTACCATATCATCAACTTCACTTATCTCTGCTGATGTTACGTGAAATAATTTTATTCTATCCTTGAATTTTCTCTTCAGGCAGTCAAGAAGTACTTGGAATGTAGGTATGTCAGTACCTTCAGCCACAAGCTTATTAGCAGTTCTTTTAAGTGTGCCTCCGATGCCGTCTGGGGCTCCTTTACCATGACCGCATTCAGAATAGTTCCACGTTATAGAAGCGCAAAATTGAGATAAGTGCTTGAAAATTAATGAAAAGAGGGTTTTATTCCTGTATTGCGTTGTAGGGCTATCACTAAGGAAGTGAATGACATTTATTTTTGGAATTTCCCTATGAGCAAAGAACAAAATCTTGTTGAGATGAGCACAAATGGCACAGGCGTCATGGCGCAATGACTCAGAAACGGAACAGAAAGACAAAATACTTATTTCACTACTTTCAGCCTTTCTGAAGTACATAACACCAGTGTGCATTGTAACTTGTTCACGAGAACCTCCAAAGTGCATACTTTGTATTTCTCTAGTGTTCTTGCACTCATAGTTCTGACTGAAGTCAACATTAATTAGTATTTCATCAGATTTCAGGGATTTCTTTAATTTTGAAATAGATCTGTATTGGTGTACAATGTTGCAAATATGCTTCATAAAACCAGGGAGCATATCGTGAAATTTGTCCACAAGATCTTTGAGATCTATTTCTATTTTTTCTTTCACAACTTTTCTCGTTGATTTTTCTACTCCTTTTACAGTAAATTTTACTTCTTTCTTGGTCCACTGATCAATAAAGGTTTTTTCATTTTGAAACTCTTGGATATCCAAGCTTCTATTACAGCATTTAGAACAAGTTCTTTCCCAACACTCTTCTTTAGTAAGATCCTCAAGACAGCAAAGCGATTTTACTAAGCTATCTAAATCTTTACATCCTTTTACAACATTTAGTCTTTTTAGTTTCTCAAACATGAGCTCCATGTTCTCATGTTTTTCACATGCACATGTGTCTCTCTTATTTACAGAAGGTTTCACATTCAGAAATTCACAAACTAGAATATTATGGGATACGCGGAGTGCCACTCAAGTGGATCAAATCGTATCTCTAATAGAACACAGTTCGTCCAAATTTCTGATGTGCGATCAGAGGAGAAGTGGCTAAGTTACGGGGTTCCCCAAGGCTCCATTCTAAGTCCACTGCTCTTTTTGGTTTACGTCAACGATGTTGGCTCATCGGTACAAAAAGGACAACTTGTTCAGTACGCAGATGACACGACTCTCTGTTTCAAAGCACCATCAGTGCAAGAACTCGAACGCATGACGTTTGTTGAGCTCAACAGTTCAATTCAACATTTCAATGAGCTCAACCTCAAAACAAATCCAACAAAATCAACATACATTCAGTTTTGCTTGCGACCAACGACCTCAGAAAGCCCAACAGTAATGTTGGACGATACTGAGATCGAAGAAGTCTACTCGACTAAATTCCTTGGAATACACCTTGATCGAGGGTTGACTTGGGATTGTCATGTGGACAGTGTCTGTTCAAAATTAGCCTCGGGCATTTATGTTTTGAGGCAGCTATCCGTACTACCCAATTCAGGTACTGATGACGGCGTATTACGGAGTAATCTACCCACACCTGTCTTACGGATTAGAGTTGTGGGGTGGTTGTTCAAAAACACCAATTTTCTAGAGCTTTCATTCTCCAAAAAAAGCCGTTCGGACAATCGCAAAACTTCAAAGAAGAGAGTCGTGCAGGCCAACTTTCCAAAATTTGAAATTGTTGACTTTACCTTGCCTCTACATTCTTCAAACTTGTCTTCTTTTCAAATCAAAATGTGACCCCATAAGAGGAAGTGACATTCACTCTTATGAAACAAGAGGCAGGGAGAACTATCGAACTGGGAGACACAGAACGATAGCTCATGAACGTTTGCCTTCTCAGGCAGGAGTTCAACTAGTCAACCGGTTGCCAAATTCGATTAAAAGTGCACAAATGCCGAAGGCGTTCAAAGCTCGTCTAAAAACAAATCTTGGTCACAAGGCATTTTACAGTACAGACGAGTTTATGGCACATAACTGGGAGACTGCAGAACCTAACGACGTACAATAGGAGGGCTAGAGTGGAACAATTCGAATGAATGAGAGAGAGTGAATGAACGAAATGTATGTTTGAATGGGACCTCGATGTCAGAATGCAAGGAAAATTTGAGCTCAACCAATAAAATATATGACGATTGCATAGCATGTTTATGTTTCCGCAATAAACTATTTTATTTATTTATTCACTACTCAAAAAGGTCTAAATGAACAACATGTTGATTATGGAACGTTGTAGTTAAATTCTACTTCAAACTTCTTATGCAAGTTTATGTAGCGGTAGCGTCTAATGCCTCGCTACCGTCATGTTCTTGTGACTGGTGACCTAAACACTGACCTTCTTGGACCTGCTACTCATGACAAAACATACTTGACTACGATGTTTCACTCGTGTAACATGACCATACTGCCACTGGACGCTACTCACCACACTGCCACTGCCGACACTTGGCTTGACATCATGGCTGTTACTGATCCGACCCTAGTTGCACACCACGGACAATTCTCTGTTCCTGGCCTTTCGAAACATGATCTGATTTATGTTGCTTACAAACTCCGCCCACCAAAACCCGCGCCCAAGTTTATTCAATATCGAAATTTTAACGCCTTAAATCTAGTTGATCTTCTAACTGATGCTGCAGCATTACCCTGGAATGAAGTTGTTTATTCGCCCAGTATCGATTTGATGGTTGAAAGGTTTAACAATTACTTAACTAATCTTTTTGATAAACATGCACCTATCGTCAAAAAACGGGTTACTAAAGGTCCTGCCCCTTGGCTGACTGACCACATTCGCACGCTTCAAAGACAAAGGGATTCAGCTTTCCGTCACGCCAAAAGAACTAAATCTCAGCAAGACTGGACAAGCTATAAGCGTCTCAGAAACTTAACTCAACAACAAATAAGGAATTCAAAAATCAGATTTTACTACACTTCCTTTTCTCGTAAACTTCCCACAAAAACACTATGGTCCAAACTGAAAGAGCTCGGAATAAGTCAATCTAAATCTGATTCCCCAATTTCTTTTGAACTAAATTCATTAAATGACTTCTTCGTAAACATCCCTGTCGACTTGTCTGATGCACGCAACTATGTTTCCGAGCTCGAACATTCTCCACTGATTGTCCCACCTCACCAGTTCAATTTCTCTCCAGTAACGGAGGCTCAAGTCCTAAGGCTATCGTCCGTATGACCAGCAATGCTGTCGGAGCCGACAATATCCCTATCCGTTTCATCAAGAATACCTTGCCTGTTACTCTTCCAATAATAACTTTTATTTTCAACTCATCTTTAAGTTCTGGTGACTTTCCCCTTCTCTGGAAGCAAGCTGTAGTTCGTCCTTTACAAAAATGCACTTCTCCTCAATCACCTTCTGATTTTCGGCCTATTAGCTTGCTTTCTGCCCTTTCCAAGTGCCTTGAACGTGTCGTGCATCAGCAAATTGTTTCTTATTTGGACACCAATAATAGTTTATCAAAATTCCAGTCTGGATTCCGTTCCAACCATAGCACGACCACTGCTCTTCTTAAGATTTCCGATGATATCAGATCAGCCATGGATAAGAGACACCTAACTATCCTGACTTTATTTGATTTTTCGAAGGCATTCGACTGTGTCTACCATCCCCTTCTTCTTTTCAAATTAAAAATGGCTGGTTTCTCCTTGGGTTGTGTGAACTGGGTCGAGTCGTACCTCACTGGACGACAGCAACGTGTGAGGGCTGGGGACGCAGAATCGGACTGGAGACCCGTCACACGAGGGGTTCCCCAGGGTTCGGTCCTTGGCCCATTGTTATTTTCTCTATACATCAATGACGTGACTGAAAACATACGTTACTCAAAGATTCACTTGTACGCTGATGACTTGCAAATTTACTACCACTTTCCTGTAAAAGACTCAGCGAATGCAGTTTCTTTAATGAATTCCGACATTACATCAATCACTAAATGGGCACAAAGGAACGGACTAAAACTGAACGAAACCAAGACTCAAACCATACTGATAGGTACTACTCGTCTACGTTCACAAATTGACCCGCTCACTTTCCCAAAACTTAAGCTCAATGACGTCGAACTGAACTACTCTGACAAAGTCAAAAACCTTGGTCTGATAATTAACGAATCACTTACTTGGACAGAAACCGTTACTGCTACCTGCAACAGAGTCTTTGCCTGCATTCACAGCTTGAAGCGCTTTGCTTTGTTTCTTCCATTTAACGTGAAAGTGATGCTGGTAAAGACTTTGGCGCTACCCCACTTTAACTACTGTGACGTCGTCACAAACGACATGACAGTTGAGCTTTCTGACAGACTGCAGCGTGTTCAAAATTACTGCATCCGCTTTATTTTTAACTTACGACGTGACCACATTACTCCTTACTTTGACCAGCTTTCCATATTCAAAATAAAGCCTCTCCGAGTATCACATTTTAACTCTACTGTACACCATCCTCAGACTGAAAATCCTCCTTACCTTTCCGAATTTACTTTTATGTCACAAATTAGTTCTCGTAACACTCGAAGAGGAGCTCTTCTTTTATCAATTCCTCAGCATAGATCAGCAGTTTTTGGTAAATCATTTATTGTCACATCATGTCGCCTATGGAACGCCCTTCCTGATAATGTCAAATTGATCGAATCTCGGGCTCGCTTTGGGGCGGTGGTCAGGGACGGTATGCTGCGGGGGCTGTGGTAGGGGTGGTCGGGGTCGTTGGTGTGCGTTTATGGGAGTGGATTGTATGAAAGGTTTAAGTGTGGCTGTTTTTAGGGCTATGTTCATTAAATCAAGTTATTTTATTCTTCAGAAATTTTGGTTAAGTTTGTCTTATGATATATTTAAATACCTAATTTTGAAATATCTTTGTAATGTACTTGTATTTATATTGGAATGTATATTGATTTGTTGTATTGCTATTGTATATATTTAACGTGGTTAAGTGGTAGAGAGGACTATAAAGTCCTAACTTCGCCACGTAAATAAAGACTTTTCATTCATTCATTCATTCTTTCATTCATTCATTCATTCATTCAAGTTGATAAGATCCCAATTAGTGTCCTTTTGCTTCTTCACTTTTTTTTTGTTTTGCAGTCTTTAATACCTGGCTCTAGACGACTGACATCATCTTGTTGGAAAAACTGGATAACATCATCTTTTACTTTAATGCGGTTTTTTGTTTTATAAGTTAGGGTTTCATTAATTATGTCACTTATTTAGCGGCCACAGGTTATTTTATTCAAATGTTTTGTGTAGGACTGAATTGGTAGTTTGTTCATTATTCTATATTTTTTCACAATTTTCCCAGCTAGCACCAAACCAAACGCTTTTTTAGCTTTTCTTGAGTTTTCATTTGTTTTGTAATTTTGCTCAATCTGACTAGAGCAACCCCAAATTCAAGCGCTTTTTTGACCTTGGGAGAAACTTGCTCACCTCGCAAAATATGTTTAAGTTTTTTCCCCGGACTGTTTGTGTTGTTGGTCTTTTCTTGGAGACGCACAAATCTCTTTTTATACTTCTCTTTGCTTTTTTTAATTCTGTGCGTTTCCTTCTTGGATTTTTTAAAGTTCTATCTTAAGCCGCTTGATTTCTCGATAAGCTTTAGATTTATTCTGTTTAGCTAACATTTTCCCAGATATTACTCGGCTGCTTCCAGCTCTTCCTATACAAGCCTCCCTAGGAGGAGGTCGATCCCCCTGGGGCTCTTCATCACTCTCAGGAGGAGAAATAATAGCATTGCAAAGTTCTTCAGCATGTTTCTTTTTTTCTCTAGATTTCCTTGCCTTTTCAACCCATTTCTTACGTTGAGCTCTCTTTTCTCTGTAAGTTAAATCTGATAGAGATTTGATTTGGCCTATGTATTTCCTTTTATGATATCGTTCACGTTCTTTTCTTTTAAACTCTTCATATAGAGCCGGATTATTTTTAATACAGTTTCTTCTATTTTGTTCAGATAATCTTCTTTTAGCTCTTCCATCTTCTATACTTGTTTTCTTTTTCACCATGATTTTAATCAACTGAAAAAAGATAAGGAGATAGTTATTTTGAACTATCCCTTATCCTCTGTGCCATAAAAACATAACATATAACATAACTTCACTGTACATAATTAAATGTTAACCGCATTTGTTTTATTGCAATACCTTGCTCTGCTAAATAAAACTAAATGCCTTTGCAATATTTTACTTGGGTATTCAAAATTTACTTATTAAGAATAAACAAAAACCTTTTAACAGTACAAATTCATTAGTTGTAATTTAAAATAAGAAATAAACTTAGTTTTGTCACCTCCATGTATTTCATGTCACCTCCATGTCATAAATCGAACATGGAGGTGACAAAACTTGAAACTAAAAACAGTGAAACCTAATCTATAAGTTTGCCATGCCTGACTTACTGGTTGTGGCATTTGTACACAAAAACAAAGCTTAACAATTAAAAATATTACTTATAAGGATAAAACTATGAAAATTACAGATTACATGGAGTTGACACAGTCATCTAAAAAGAACTCTAGGCTTAAAGTCCACTTATTGATAAATAAAATAATAACAAGGTAATTTCAGAGCATCAAACACAATCCAATAGTCAAGATGGCTGCCTGCCTTCTTCCTCCAGCAACAAGAAATTAGTGCTGCATTCTGGTGTACAAAAAATCAACTTTTCCCAACTTGCCATGGAGGTGAGAGGAGTGATGAGGACAAAATATTATTTTTTTCCTTGTTTAACTTTTTTCTTATATAATTTATTCTTTGGTTATGTGTTTTTTAGTACAGTTGTAATTTACCTATGCAGTTTAAATTGACTTTTGTTATTATTATTCATAAGTTAATGAAATGTAACCGTTTAAAAACTTGCATGGGGACAGACATGGATGTGACATTTTCCATACCAAATCCTCTGTTTAAAATCAAAAATTAATTTATAGAATATTTCAAACACATTAAGTGTTAGTTAACAGTTTAAACTATCTATAAAAAAATTGTTGAACAAAAATACAATTTTAAAGTAGCAAATAAAACAAAAGGACTGAATTTTCCACTTAATTTGAGAATGACTCTTACATACCAATTCAGGATCATCAGTCTTAAATAAATAAATAAATAAATAAAATAAATAAATAAATAACTTTATTCACCAAAACAGATTGTACAACCCAAAAGCTTCGTCAGATATATACAAATAGTAGAGTAAAATATAAGTCAATTAAAATATATACAAATCAATGAGAACTAGAGTAAAAAATATACATACAAAATATTAAAAGATCAGATTCAATCAAAGATTATGATTACGTTCATTAAATATAACAAAAGATAATAATCAACTCAAATAACCAAATGAATGTTAGAAACAAACAATTTACATAAACTGGCAAAATCATTAAAATTGTAAATTACACTAGACAGAAAAAACGCTTAAGACTAGAACTAAATCGGGTACGATTGTTCCATCCTCAACTCAGCCGGGCTTATTAAAAACTTTAGGCCTGAATAGTAAACTCCTTTTTCATATAAAGATAATTATCTTTTGGCACCTAAAAGCAAGACTGTTTCTTGTATTATAATCATGGTGAAAATTGTTCGGTACATATCGGTGTTCATTCCGTTTGAATAGTCTAATAACCTCATATAAATACATAGCATATAGTGGAAGACCAGTGAACCAGTTTTAAATTAACCTCATTATTTACAATTTTTCGTGATGTTTTACTTATATTGCTTGAACATCCTAATAGATCACCATAATAGTCTTGTTTGGCTTTTTAATCCTAGCAATATACACTTTTCTTTGTTACTAATACATACCTTAAGATTTGATTTTTGTTACTCTATAGTTTTTCTAAAAATAAACTAAAAATTAACAATTTCATCCTTAGCTTGTAATAAATCAGGAGTAATCCACTTATTTATATTATTATTTGACTTTCTAGATTTTATTTTAGGAAAGCTCAGGTTAAAGTAATAGTAAAATACTCGTATATTGAAAATGTGTCAAATTTATCGTTAACATCAGCGTTGTAAACATCAAACCAATCTTCACCTGAAGATGTCATATAGTTTTAAAAACATCTCTTTGTTAATATCATTAAACTTTCTTTTGTAACAAGTTATATTTCTATCATTAGATACATGCACATTAGAATTACAGTTTATCACAAGAACCTGGCCATCATGACCTGAAAGATCTGAATGATCTGTGTTTAGCGGTAAATTAGTTAAAAAGTTGTCAATTGACGTTTGAGCTGTACCACGTCAGGTTGTTGTGGGGAAATCAACTAGAAACATCATACCTTGACTTTTTAATATACATCTTAAATCCTTGCTTTCTTTAATGTTTTGTAAAACATTAATATTAATGTCCCCTACAATCGTAATCTTATTACATATGTTTAACATTGTAGTAATCAACACATTTAATCTATCCAGATATACACTGATACTCGAGGTAGGTGAACGGTAAATTACAATTACCTGAAAGGTGTCAAACTTAAATTTAGGGGCGCAATACTCAAAAACTTTATCTTCACATAGATCACAGGTTGGAAGAAGTGTATGACTCCTGCCAAACTCATCTCTAGATAATATTATAACACCCCCTTTATTACTATTTTTCTTACAATAATATGAATTAACAGTAAAGCCTTTTTTTTTTACTGTTAATTTTACTGTCTTTAATTTTATGTTCAGAAAGAACAATCACATGAGGATCGATTTCCTCAAGTATAATTTGTAAAGGCCCTACACGTGACATCAAATGCTCGATGCTTTGGTGAAATATTTTAATTTGATTGTGAGTCGGTTTGTTGAATTTATTATTAGCAGAAGCATCACTTTTATCAGACAACACATGTGACACTACTAGGTTGTTCCTAAAAAATCTGACTGGGAAGAATTTAAGAGATGATTTTTGAGAAGAGCCACACAATCTGTCAACACCCACTTTCACATTAGCAAAATTCTCACTAGGCTGACCACCAATCACAAAATCCGAGCGAGGAGCATCTTGAACTTCATGACTAAGCAGCGAGGTCAAAGAAACACTCGGAGAAGGCAGCACGGAAGTTGTGTCGTCCAACAGGATTCGTGGTGATGACTCTCGATGAGGTAGAGGTGGAAAGGAGTTCATCTGAACCAGCGACTGCTGTGGTGATTGAGACCTGGTGATTATCTGACTTGGGGCGTTATCATTGCTATCATGGTGATGATATGTTGAGCCCCAAAATTTCAAGATGGCTTGCTGCAGTTGGTCCCTACAAACTCCCATTGCGACAAACCTCGTCTCAAGGACCTTTGTGCTGACCATTGCTCACTGGTAACAATGCTTACAGGGATATTGGTGCTTCTTTGCAGCTTAACTGTGTTGTAAGCAAAACTATCAATGTTGATATTATCCCTTATGAAACCCATTGGAGATCAGATTAACATGCTGAAAGTCTTCAATTTAATGTCCTACTCAAGGGCCTTAAACGCAGTTACATAGTCCTCACTGGTGGGCTTGCCTTTATAAATGTCCTCGGTTATCATCCCATACACCGTGGCACCAGAATCCGATTGTTGAATGGACAAGTATTTAATTTTTAAGATGTTCTAAAAGTGGTCTTTTGAACTTCTTGCGGAAAATAACCGCAACTCCAGCTGTCATATTCCTGTGGTGGTTCAAGTCTCTCGATATTAAACGGGCAAAAGCGACTGATTTGTCTAACTTCTATTGGTAAATTATTTTGGATATATCAGCATCCAGTATCGAGAAATTACCAACAGTCTTGTAGTAAGCTGTCTAAAGCTTGTCTTGTAGTACTAGACATTTTTCCCCGAAGCTTCAATACTATACGATGACTCAAGTTTCTCTTCCCTCTAGAATTGAGGTGTACTCCATCTTTAGCTAGAAAATGTGCAGGAAAAACACTGATGTCCAAGAACTCAAATCTTTCACAGGAATTAGATACATCACTAAGAAAGATATTTAAGTTCAAAATATTCCAATTCACTTCACTGCCAAGAGGGATGTCACGCCTAAATGGAACACTAATGATGAAAACTTTATAGGATTTTGTCTTCAAAAGAATATCTTCCAATTCGCCCAAAACCTCATGAAGTTGTCCAGTGAACGCATTATTAGCACCAACAAACAAAATAAGGGCATCATCAGGCTTACTCCCATACAAAGATATATCTTTTTTCAGTTGATGAAATCTTGCATTAGGTTTGGATATTCTAAATACATTCAGAGTATTACTATAGTTTGTGCTCATGATACAGGCTACATCTCTACTGTGGCTGTCACTAATTACTATAACTTTTGAAACACCTGAATTTGAATCCTTTAACTCTTAAGTTTTGTTATCTGAGGAAGTTTGTTTGTTTTTCCTACTGATATCTGTTTGTCTTGGTTTCTGTTGAGGATTATTTTGTTCAGAGTATTTACTATCAGAATACATTGTATCTTCATCTTGTCTACTGAGACATTCAAATTTGTTAAAGACAGTTATGGAAGATGTTTTTTTCCTGTTTTCTGCTGAAGTTTACCATAGTGAATAGGTGTTTTCCTGATTTGACTAGATCGTACAAAAGACACGTTAAGAGGTTGGGAGTTTTCAAGTAAAAAGTCACCAGATGTATCATCTCATACTCCAGTTTTGGGACGGTTAGTGTGGAAACCAAAAAAGTGTACTCGGAATATCAAGAGAGGAGAAATAGTTTTGGTTGAAAGAGAAAACAAGAAAAGATCAAGTTGGTTACCAGCAAAAGTTGAAGAAGTTATACTGGGAAAAGATGGAACGTTCCGAAAAGTACAGACAAAAAGTGGCAGAGAAATCAAGACAACAAAAAGAGATGAGAACCATGAACTTCTCATTGTGACATGTTGTTGGACTTAACATGTCCCAAGGTGGGAGGATGTCATGTAATACAACAACAGTTTTATTACTCCTTGTTTACTTTGAATAAATAGACAAATTCCAACAGCTGATCTACAATTAACTGAAGAAATATTGAAGTTTGTTTATGTTTAGATTGCAGTCTAAAGATGTAGAATGTGTATTTACGAGGGTTGTTTAATAAAGACTGAGACTGAGCCTGGGATTCCCACAAACTCCTTTGATAAGACATGACTTCGGGTTTTTCCAATACCTTAGGACCCTATTGTTTACCACCAGTAACTAAATCGGGTTATCTCTATCACAAAGCCATCAGTGTTCGTTTGAACATCACCTTGGTAATTGCCGCCTCCAACGTTTTATCATGTCAAGTTTGTGTGAACAACGATACGCGATTAAGTTTTGTGTTAGACTCAACAAAACTGCCACTAACACTTATGAGGACATAAAGCAAGCTTTTGGGGAGAGCGCAATGTCTCGTGCTTCCTGTTTTCGCTGGTACAAAGCATTTAAGGAGGGCAGAGAGGACCCTGAGGACCCCCTGAGTTGCAGGGAGGAGATGGTGCTCCAGTTACTGCTCTCACGGAAGAAACCATCAATACAGCAGCGGCAATGATCAAAACTTACCGACGTCTGACCGTCAGGCAGATTGCTGAACTCCTTGACATATCGGTAGGTAGCGCTCACACAATTTTAAAAGACCATCTTAACATGTCTAGAGTTTGTGCACGATGGATCCCTCGTTTACTCACACCAGAACAAAAGCAAAATCGTGTCGATGTTTGCTTTGAGTGGAAGCGTTTCGTTGAAGAAGATAGGGATTGGTGGAAGAGTGTAATAACTGCTGATGAGTCATTGGTTTACCAGTATGACCCTGCAATGAAAGTCCAAAGCACAGAATGGGTAGAAAAAAAAGGTCGCCCAAAAAGCTAGAACCAAATCTGTAAACAAAGCTATAGTCATTACTTTTTTTGACCATAAAGGAATGGTGTATTCTCATTTAGTTACACGTGGACAGACAATCAATGGAGAGTACTACAAACAGGTTTTGGCTACATTGATGAATGATCACATCTCTCGAAAGCGTCCAGAACTTCGAGGAAACTGGAAACTTCATCATGACAACGCACGGCCTCACGTTGCAAACATTGTGACAGAATATTTGGCCAAACGAAACGTAAGGACCGTTCCCCACCCACCGTATAGTCCTGACCTAGCACCCTGCGACTATTTTTTGTTCCCTACTGCAAAAAGAGAACTTAAGGGACGTCGTTTTGACTCGGAACAGGATGCAGTAAAGGCTTTGGAGGCGGTTCTCAAGAACATGTCAAAGGATGGCTTCTCCCACGTTTTCCAGGCATGGCAGAAGCGCTGGGACAAGTGCATTTTGCTTAATGGAGAGTACTTTGAAGGTGAACAAATTGTTGTAGATTAAGGTTAAACAATAAACGATTTATAGAAACAGTCTCAGTCTTTATTGAACAACCCTCGTAATTAAAGAGCAACAGTTTCTTGCTTTCAGTATATTTTCTTCCATAATTTAACACTAGGATTGCTGATTTAAATTTGAAAAGGATGTGGAAGTTATTCAAAAGTGATCATCCTGAGTTGAAGGTTAGCCAGACTACTTATTGGTGAATTTATCAGGACAATTTTAACTATAAATTCGGTCGTCCAAAAGTTAACACATCTCTAAGTGTGAAGAATTAAAATTGAAAATCAAATCACCACATGTGAATGGTGCAGCCAAAAGAGCAGCTGTAGCCGAGTTTTTTGCAACAAATTCTATAATGCTTTAAAACATGAGAAGTCACCTGAAGCACAAAATGAAACAAAGGTACTGTCACTTGCACTTGATTATACGAAAACTGTCAGTCTACCAAAGTTCCAGTACATGGGCTGTATTATTTAAGACAGTTGTCAGTGAATATCTTTGGTATAAACAATATCGAAGAAAACAAATAAACAGTGTTGTTTTTGTGAAGCGCAAAAAAAACCAGACCCTCTCGGTTTTGCTTGTTTTGACAGACAGTGGGACGCTTCCAGAAGATGGTTCAATACTTTCCCATTAGAGGCCATAGTTTTTGGCTGTGCGACAGGGATTTCGGAATGGTTTCCAAATCACTGAGGAATAATGATAGGATTTTTCCATTCATCAGATCACAGAGCTAACAACTCTAAGCAAGCTCAACTAATAAGCAGTTCATCAATTCCAAATAAATTTATGGTTCATGAAGTCTACACAGAAGATGTGTATGATTTCAAGAAATGGCAGCTCCAATACTACAAGATGTCAAGCGTTTCTCAAGAAAGTAGAAAAATGTATCTGTTATTGCAAATAAAAACTATATACATTAAATTGTGTGTTATTTTATGACCTTAAGTATACATTTTTTTAAAGGGCAATATTTGAACATTTTGTAAAATTAAAAACAATATGAAGCTGTTTTCTTAGCAACAAGAAACTTTCAAATTAATCAATTACAATAATTATTATTATTTAAAAAATTAAAAATTAACAACTTGATAAAATGTATATGATCAGAAATGTTTTTTTAGTTTCTGAAAAATTTGATATTGTTGACTTAAGCCCTTTTAAAAAACCCGATTCATTTCAAATTTATGGATTAATTCGATACTTTCTTCAGAATAGTACAAATATTTAGACTAGAAATTATGAGGAGGGAATGATGGTGAGTCCTGCTTTCATGAAAGACTCAAGCAGAAAGCAATGTCACAATAAAGTTGTAGAAATTTTCAACTGTAACTTTTGTAAACTAAAAGATATTCGATTTGATAAAAAAGAGTTGTTTAAGTTGAAAATAAAAACAGTAATGAAAATCATTATTTTATCGGTACATCATTATATACTGCAATTTTAAAATGATTTGTGTTAGTTTAAACTTGAAATAAAGGAGAGTTTTGATATGACTTTAATAGTATAAATATATAGAAAGTAGTATAAGATAAGACTGATCATGGACCTATTATTAAGTGATAATAAATAATTTAGTGATAACCACAACCGCACGTGCTGTACAACACATGGTTGTTTATGTACAATTGTAAACCTTGAACCTTTTGTAAATAGCTTTGAACTTAATGGTCTTAATCCATGTTCCTAGAGAACAGGATGGGTGTCAAAAAGTCTTCTGATTTTACGTCCGCTCCAGGCCGTATTCTCTCAATAGAATTCAAATTTTTATTAAATTTAAATCAAATCAAATGAAATCGTTTATTGCATCAGACAATATTTACAATTGTATTGCAATTCTTAAATTAAAGTTAAGACTAAAAAGAACAATTACGCACAATACCACATTCATACATACATTACAATAGCATACACACTCTCATTCATCCCTTTGGTTTGATATCAGTCTTGATAATATGAGAACAAAGTGTAAAATATAGTAATAATGGTAAATTAACAAAAAATAGCACCATAAGTTGAAAAAACAATAAAATACTAAGAATTCATAAAAATGTATATATCCTATTACTTAGACTATGGTAGAGATAAAAAACAAGACAAGTTAATTTAAAATAAAACTATAACCTAACAACAGGGTAACAGTGAGTTGACTAATTAGACTATAAAAAATTTAAAATTAAAACTTAACATGATCTAGAACTATCAGGTAAAGCATTCCTCTTCCATAAGCTTGCCTTTAAAGTTTTTTGAGTCAGCTTGTAGTTTCAGTCTGGGAGGACGTTTATTGAACAGTTTGGTGCCGATGTAAGAGGGTTAAGTCATTTAACCTATTTGTTATGTCTTTTAGTGGAGTTACAAACTCGCTTAGGTCACAGTGGGGACAAGACCATTTCGTTGGGGAGTCCGCAAGTAGGTTGTATGTATTGGTCATGCCCATGCAGTCACAGTGATACCATGTTTGGCAGTTTGCTTCACATAGATGCCGTCTTGTGAGTTTTTTACTGTTTGTCCGCATAGAGGGCATTTAGTGTTCTCTGGTGTCGCAAGCCCTTCAAATAGCCTTTTTTTTTATTTCTTCTGGGGTGAATGGTGCGAATGTTTGAGGTCATTCCACTGAGTTAATGGTTCAACGGCAGGAATGCAGTAGTGTTTTCTTGTATAGGAAGTCCCAGTATATTAGATATATAAGATGTGGTAAAGTAGAGTTAGGATTTTGTTGGCTTTATCCTAATCCTTTTGAGTTTTGTCCTGATTACAGATGAGTTTATTAGAAGAAAACCAATTGAGAGCCTCGCCCTCTGCCAATTTGATTGTGTTTTGAAGATCAGTTAAATGTGTATGTGTGAAAAGATAGAAGTATCATCAGCATAAATTACAGAGCGATAGTTAAGGTTTTAGGTAAATCGTTAATTACAGCTGTAAAGAAGAAGGGTCCAAGAACAGAGCACTGTGGAACACCCAGTTTGACACTTTTACTGAAGAATTTACTTCATTAACATACAAGTACATATTGCCTCATGGGTAGGAGACATATTGCCTCCTATTTGTGAGATAGGCTGAAATTAGTTTGATGGATTGATTAGAGGTTCCATAGAATTTTAACTTTTCAAAAACAATGTTGAACGGAACACAATCATATGCTTTACTGAGGTCTAACAAAGAAAGAGCCACCGATTCTCTGCCATCGAATGCAATCAGAGTATTATTGCAATGTATTTACGGAAGCCAAATTGTGACTAAAACAGAAGATTATGGTATTCAAAATAAGAAGAAAGCTATTGATGCATTACAGACTCAAAAACCTTAGAGAAAATTGATACAATACGTAGACATACACTGTAAAACCAATGGTGTAAAGGAACACCTAAAATGGTGTTGAAAAACATTTAAGGTGTGATGATGGATGTAGGGTGAAATGAGCTATTATTACTCCTTATAGGCGTATTGAACCACCCTAATGGTGGGTCATTACACCTAGGAGGTGATATATGGGTGTACAAATTTAGAGGGTGTAATACAATCACACTAAGAGGAATTCAAATTTGATATAATTTCATGTTTTAAGTGAAAATTAAAAATTTAAATCAACCTAAAAAGGATTTACACATTTAGGAGGTAAACTGTTCGTATCTTCAGTAACTTCGTACTTAATGTACAATAATTTCACCGGTGATATAGTACACATTTTAGATTTTTTGTTGCTGGAAGTATTTCGTTACCAGCTTTGTCCGTGGCAACACTGTCTTGTTGGTAAGAGAACTGAGAAGAGAACCAAGTCGACTAATGTGGGTAATGTCTAAACTCTTAAAGGAACTTTTAAAACCATCATTTTCACTTGGAATTTGGATGTTCATGTTACTTCAGCGTTGAATAATCATCATCTCAAAAAAATACTGGTAAGTTTGTTTATTATAAGCTTTCCTATATTAGCATAGTGCTCAGTTACATGATCGCTCTTCATAGTTTCAGAGAAGGCTTGAAGCTAGGGACGCCGGACGTTCCGATACTATCGATACCAGTAGGTATCGATACTTTTCGATACGGTATTGGTCTCGGTATCGAATGATTCGATACTTTATCGGTATCGATACTGGGGTGGCGGTATCGTATCAAAAAAAGAAGATTGTATTTTCGTATTTTAACGAATAGTCTGATATTTACTGTGCGTTTCAGTTTATAAAGCAAATCTTTTATGAAATCTTAGTAGATTGCTGGCTCAATTGTTCAATTTATATGGGGTTTTAATAGTCATAACATCTAAATATTACTACGCGAAAACTATTTTCAATCCCAGGATGCAATCCTGTCAATAAAATGCAGAATAACGTAAACAAAAGCGTCAGCTGTACTCAGTTCAGTCAGTTGTAGTAGAGAAAAGTGTCATCCCAGTATCATTATCATAAAGTTTCATATTGTTTTTCTAATTATGTTACAGTTAAGTTTATTTTAATAATATGCCAGTCTATCTTATTTTTTTTGTTTTAGTCTCTTTAATTATTATTTTCTATTCCCAAATTGTTAAGTTGGGACTTGGTGAGTAGGCCTAGTTTGGTAAAGCAACTGTTTAAGTGATTTTTGTGAATATGCCTCCTCCTCAGAGTAAAGTGTGGTTGAGTTTTCAAAAGAAGGATAATAAGGTACATGCTATGTTTTAAAGAAGTTAAGTTTTCTGGAAATACGTCTAATCTTATGAAACACTTGAAAACCCATCACAAAAATGTAAGTACTGAATCATCAGAATCTATCTCTAAGACATCAAAACAAACCAAATTAAGCCTTGTGAAACCAACAGAACTATCTCCTACAAATTCAACCACTTCCTATGTGTCAATTTCACTTCCATCAACATCTTCTGCAACTACTTTAGAACAAGTTGAAATGTGTGTAGATTATGAACCAGAAATGAACCAACCAGTAATTCAATCTCAGTCCCAGCTTAAGTCACCCATCATTGAAGCTTTTAGCAGAGCAAGTGCCTTCTCAGTTGGAGGTATTCGTTATGCTAAAATTGTGAATAGTCTTTTATATTTTATATGTAAGGACAACAGGCCTTTCGCTGTAATTGAAGGCGAGGGGTTCAAACATCTAATGCACGAATTGGCTCCTATGTTCAAAATACCTTCTGTCAAATTCATTAAAAGCCAACTCAACCTAAAATATGAAGCTCTTTCAGAACAGTTCAAAACCAAATTGAAAGAGGCTAGCTTCATATCCATATCAACCGATGTTTGGACGGAAACAATGGCAGAAAAGCCTATTTGGGAGTGACTGCCCATTTTTGGACGGTGTCCAAATAATATCTGTAGATCTAGCTTGTAAGCAACTACATTCTAAACACACTTCTGCCTATCTCAGTGCCAAATTAAAAGAAATCCTAGCAGAATGGGAGATAACTACTGAAAAAGTAGTTAATATTGTTACAGACAATGGTGCAAACATTGTGGCAGCTGCTGAGATAGCCTTACCAAAAAAGCATCTGCCGTGTTTTGCACACACTCTTAACCTAGTCACAACTGCGGCAGTTACCCACCCGGAAATTGTAGAACCAATAAAAAAAGTAAGAAACATTGTTAAATTCATCAAAAACAGTGTAAACAATTCCGACAAACTAAGACAGTTGCAGTTAGACAGCAACATCCCTGAAGGTAATGTCAAGAAAATGGTTCTTGATGTGAGAACCAGATGGAACTCAACATTTTACATGATCCAAAGATTTTTAGAACTGTTGTCAATTGTAAGCCAAATTTTAGTATGTGACAGTTCAGCCCCAGAATTTCCCACTGGACCTGAATTAGCTGACCTACGTCAGCTAGAAAAACTTTTAAAACCCTTTGAGTTCGCTACAACCGAAATTTCAAGTGAGAAGTATGTGTCGATCTCCAAAATCATTCCAATGGTAAATTGTTTGACTTCCCATTTACACAAGTTCGACACCTCCGACAGCTCCACCTCAATCAAAACGGTAAAGAGAACTCTAGACACTGAAATAAATAAAAGATTTGGAGCGTTCGAACAAAATTCTAGGTTGGCTCTAAGTACATTACTCGATCCACGCTTTAAGACCATCCATTTCCAAAATCCAGTTGCTTGCGGTAATGCTGTTGCAAAATTAAAGGCAATATGCAAAGCTGAAGGAGACGACTTATCATCATCCGAAGACTCAGATCCTTCACCTTCAAAAGAAACCTTTGATTTTTGGCAAACCCACAAAGAATTGGCCCAAGGTAAAAAAAATAAAAGTAAACTGGCAGATACATCTGAAATGTCTCTATATTTGGCCAATCAAGTCAGTCCACTCAAGACAAATCCGTTGGAAGTATGGGAGGACATGAAAAATGTATTTCCAGCCCTCTACAAGCAAGCCAGGAAAAATTTACTACAAATGGGAACTTCAGTTCCTTGTGAACGCCTTTTTTCTAAGGCTGGTGCGACAATGACAGAAAAACGGAACAGACTGTCTGCTAAGTTTTTGGACAAAATAGTTTTTGAGCAGTATTGGCAATGATATTTGGTTCCAATAAACATGTTTGTAGCCTTTGGTTCCAAAACTTACCCTCAAACTAGCAATCGTCTGTTTTGAACTATACGGGAGCATTTGGTTTTGTGTTTTTTAAAATACCATAACGTATAGGATTTATACTTGTTAATGTTATTTATTATTTATATTGTTTGTATATTAGGTATATTACTTGTATTTTATATATGTATGTATTTATTTGTTTATATGTATATTTTTTTGTGCAAATTATTTTTTGATATGTTTTAGGTTTCAAAATAAACATCTTTATAAATTTCAATAGGTTTTATGTTCCACTGAGCGCTTTCACCATTTCTGGCATCATCAGATTAACAAAAAGAAACAATTGTTTAAAACTTTTACACATAGTTAAATTTGAATAAAAAATAAAATTAAAGTAAAGTATAAATTTAAAAATGTTAAAACATTTTAGAATGGGCTCTATGTATACACATTTTAAAAAATACACCAAAATTATTATTTTAACATTTATATATATTCTAATATTTTTTAACATTTGTTTAAATTTATACTTTATTTCAATTTTATTATTTTATTTAAATTTAACCGTATGTAATAGAAATTGTAAACACATAATTTGTCACTATTTTTGTTAATCTGATGATGCCAGATTGGATAATAAAACCTATTGAATTTTAAAGATGTTTAATTATATGTATATGTATGTTTTATTTATTTATGCTATATATATCTGTTAATACGTATGTATAATGATTATGGATCTTGGTGTTAGATTAGTTTAAACTGTTACTATTAGACCTATCATATTATTTACTGTGTTGTAGTTATTATAAATTTTTGTATTTAATGTATTACTATCTATATATTTATTATTATTAAACAGTTATTGTTATTATCTACACATGTTTATTGTAGTTAATTTTAAATTATTATTTTCAACAGGTAGAATGATTTTTGTTTTTCAAACCATTTGTTTATATTGTAAGTTACTCGTAAAGTTACTCTTGACAATGTTTCGGAAACAAAATGTAGAGTTTTTTTTACACTTTTTATTTATTTCTTAAACAACGTTTTTAAGTTTGATTATTATTAAAATGATTATGATTAGCTATACCATGTTACATAGCATTTAGGTAATATAAAATTAATGTATTGTGGCTTATGCCGTTGAAAAAAAAAATTAAAATTAACAGTAAAATATACACATTGCCTGTCGTGATGACCTTATTAGCCTAAATGTGCATTCTCATTGATTTTTTTTAGTCATAAAGCTTGTCTAATCATCTGTTAAATTGACTATTCTTCGTAAAATCATTTTTTTAAATCTTGATATAGAACATTGTAGTGATACTTCTTATTTTTATTACTTTTTGCCTGTAACCACATTTTGTAACATATATTCTTTAAGTTATTATCATTCATAGGATTTATATTGTGTTAGTGATAAGTATATTTGTTTGTATGTTATATTAATTATTATTATTGTATAATTGTTATCTATTGGGCTATCATTGATTATTAATTTTATCATATAAACTGTCATATTTATTGTAAAATGATATTGCTGTAAATAAATTAATTGAATTTGTATTGTATATATATATTGATTGTGAATATATAATAATATATGGGATGGTTAGTGTTTTATGATATTATGTGCAAGTAATTTGTTTTCTATGATAGAAACTGTAATTTTTTTTCATTTTCAGTTAATTATATTTTTAGGTTAAAATTGCTTCAGACTGTGACTAAGTGCAACACTCCAGCTCACTTTAATGACTAAATAATTAGAGTGATTTATAAATGTTTGTCAAATTTCATTGATCTAAAACCTATTTTGTAATATTTATGTTGTATAGTAATAAAAACATATAGGCTATATATAACAACTCGTCTTCTTCCATTTATTTGATATTTATAATGTATTTTATTAAGAAAACCACATAAAATTATATACATTCTAAAACAAGATCAAGTCTAGCAACTTTTGTGATTTTGAAAAGTGTTTTTTATTACAAATTGTTTTATTCAAACCATGGCCTTTAGCTTAGTTTTTAATAAATTTTTTAGACTAAATATTGTGTTGTCTTAATTCATTTAAATCCTTTTTTATACCATTTCCTTAAGGTTGTAAAGTAAACATTTGCCACAAGTTATATATATATTTTTTTAAATTTAACTACAATAATTTTATAACGAAGATTTAAAGATTTAGTAGATTGATATTCATAACTTAGTTGGGTTACATTAGCACACTAGCTCCATACCAGTGTCTCTAAGTTTTGTTATCAAGTGGTTATGCGTATACTATGATTCTAAATTTAAAATCAGGCCGATACATTATAAATTATGTTTGATTATAGGAGTTTAGTATCTTTTAATATTACTACAAACAAAGGTATTTAAAAATAATAGTTCCTTAAAAATTTTCAATTTGTTCCGCTATTAAGTAATAATAAAAGTTTATTGTCAATTTTTTACAATAAAAACATTTTTTTCTGACATTTACCACTGGTAAAACATGAATAAATTAATAATAAACATGTTAAATTATAATAAAACTATTTGGTCACACGAAATTTTGTTTTTAGGTTAGGTTAGTAGGTTAACAAAATAAGTACTCTTTCGATACCGATACTCGGGGTATCGATACTTTTTGTTCGATACCGAGATGGTATCGATACCATTTTTCCGATACCGATTCGATACCAAGTATCTTATCGAAAGCGGTATCGGAACGTCTCCCTTGAAGCAAGGTGGCCTTCTTGGGATAGTGGGCTTGTAGCTCAAATTTATGCGAGAAGAGGCGAGAGGGATAAAAATAACTACATTTTAGGTGACATATGAAACTGTTGTGCCGAATTTCAAACCCACCATATCTTATTAAACATATAACTAACAATAATAAGAATCCATCACCTTTAGGCTTCTGTTTACAAGCCTGATTGTCTCATGTGTTGGCTAAGTTCATAATTGAAATAGGCCTACTCTGTTCATGTATGATGAGCCCATAAACGGTGGTTTGGTATGATTAAAAAGCCTAGTCCTATGTATATATGCTAGCTATTGGAGCTAATATTAACTTGTCAAAATATAGCTAAAGTTCTTTAAGCTAGCCTACTAAGTAGACAATGGTTGGCAAGATCTAAAACTTAGCTATTCCTATAAAGGCTATTTCTATGCTAGCTGTTTAAACTAATAGGCCTATTAATTTGTCAAAGTAGAACTTCAGGCTAGCCTACTTGACAATGGTTTGCAAGCTCTAAAACTTTGTGAACAACACCCATTGGTTACAAGCATTGGTCTTAGTGTAACCTAATTGTGGCCTTATGTTTACAATAGGCGTGAGGCCCACCTTACGGTAATACTTCGTCTCTTCGTATAGAGGTGATTTTATAAGTCCCTACAATATTCTCTGCTAGTTGTACTTAAACGTAAGCTGGTGAAGCGATCCCCGGGTAGCAACAAACAGTAACATTGGAGCGGGATCATCCTTGGAAACTGCAGCCGAATTAGTTGAAATAAAATGGCAATGTCACTAATTTTATTTGCTTATGACGACATCCAGCATTTAATGATACATTTAACACCCCGATTTACTCCTTTCCTGCGCTCATATACGCGGGGCAAGTACAAAAATTGCGAGTCATCAAAAAAATTGTTAACACAAACCGTTAAAATTGACTATTTTGGGCCAAGTACTCAGGTGATGAATCTACTGTGGAAACATAATTTCATTTCTATATCAATGGTATCTATTGAGGTTAATAAGTGTTTAGTACGTGGTATTCATTATGAATATTCATAGTTGTAATTCACCATTATATCAATGAATGACCGCTCACGTAAGCGTTGTAAGCGGTCGATACGCCCAGCACCTGCTGAGAGTCTCTAGGCTTCTGATAACAATCCTGTGACTTCCACTGTCATTTCTCAACCCTGTGTTAAATCGGAGTGCGGGGAGGGGAAGAGGGGTTATGTCTCAATAATTAACATTATAATGTAGCTCTACCGTGATGTAAATACTGTACAATTGTAGCTAAAATATTTAAAAAATGTACTACGTCACGACATTTCATTTAAAGGCAGAAACGTATACTTGTAATTTCCTCTGGAGTCAGAATCCAACTGAAAATTCCCATTTTTGTCCCTAAATTTAAAAATTTAGTACCTCTACGTAGAGACGAAGTACTATCCAACTTACAATGTTGACCAGTGACATGATAGGCACCAAGGGTTAGGTTTAGCTACATTATTATTATCATCTTTACTTGTTTTGTAGGTAAGGCTGTGGACTTCACTATTTAACAATGGAAGAAAGAAAAGTGTTACTGTCTTTAAATGAAAGCAACAAACTAGGTCAAATTCAGCTACCCATCACTGAAGATAAAATCAAGAACGTAAGTTTTTAAAATACTAGCAATTTTAGCAATAGTAGGCTATACAAAAGTGGCCTCAGCTCCAATCTTTTTATATTAATATACAAGGTAGTTACACTATCAAAAAGTGTGTGATCGTATAAAAAATGTATTTAATCTTTTGTCACTTTGAGACAGATCATTAAATTAAAGAAGTAATTTTCAATTCGCAACTGTCACACATGCAAAACACTGAGCGCTCTTGTCAGTTACCTTTGACCACTGTGTACTGTCTTGACGAGCTTTCCATCTACCGATTTATAATCTATCGATAAACACTTCTAATGCCGCCAAGTTCGTTGAGTTGTTAAGTTAGTATGAAAACGTTTGGAGTTGAGACCATTTTTGATTACGTTCATTAAGCTTTTTAAACACCCAGTTGAAAAAAGCAGTTTTGGCAACGGCAAGTGGTTCTCTTACAGCCACGTCGATAAAAACAACATTCAGTAAAATTATAGCTAGACTACTTTTGCACCTGTTTTGGTTAATATTGCAAAAGCTATGTCGACCACCACACAAGTTTCGGCAACATTTTCATCATTCTTTGACCTTTACTTAAGTTTAAAACAGAGAGTTTTTGGGAGTTAACCACAAGAACACAAAAATTTCTTTTTTCCGGCACAATTTCTTTCTTTCTTACACAATTGATTTTTGTACCCACCATCCATGATTCCCATGGGTTGTGGTAGATCACATGATCACCATTACGTGAATGTGTTGTCGATCATTTTGGATAATTCAGGAGGTGGCTTTTGGAGGTTGCTTAATTTTAATACACAAGGCTGTGGAGAAGGTTACGCACATTCTTAGTGGGTGTTACCATGGAAAATAAAAAAAAGTTCCTTGAAAAGAAAAGCTTTCTGTAATTTTTGTCCAATACTTTTTGGAAATTCGCTCAAGAGGCCAACGGGTCGAGCGGCCGCGGGACCCACTCTGGGCACCGCTTATAACATAGAGTAAAAACTGCAAACAAAGCATAGAGCTATTGAGGCTGCTGCAAGTAAACTCTGAAACTTGTCCTTTTGTCAAACAATAAATTATCAATTACATGTAGACATCGTTTGATTATGTAAGAGTGGTCTTAGGTAAACTTTAAAATTTTTCAAATATTTATGCAGACATACATAGGTGTGCGCACGGGAGATGCCATGGGTGCCTCGGCACCCCCATTAGCTCAGGATTATTGACATACAAATTCTACAAATATACGCTAAATACAGTATTAACAATTATTTTGTACGTATGATATTTAAAAAAATGTTGTTAATTTTATTTTAAAGCTTACTATTATAATTATTATAGAATGGTTTTGGATTATTATTGGAAAGAAGTTCACTACTGTGCCTTGAAACTTTATATCAAGACGGTCAAACAGCGTCCTTTTATTGGTTCTCTATGAGGCTGTAAAAACAGAAAAAATCTTTTCCTTTTGACATTTAACAGCCCGGCAGTTGGTTCTGGCCTCGGTAAGATCACATAACCTTTCGTAAACTAGCAGAAACAGTCAGTGGTTTTATGGTAAAATCTTAGAAAGATAAAAAGCTCACCGGTAGCCTGCTGGAATTTCAAAGTTACACATCAAAAGTGAACTCAATCTGCCTAAAAATCTGAAACCCAACATTTTCTTTAGCTTTTCAGTTTTCAGGTAAAAAGTATTCAGGTGTTTACTTTTTGAAAACTGACTTCAGAGAGCTTTAAAAACACAGTTTTAAATAACAGTTTTGAATTTGTCTCCACTTTAAGGTTTTTTTTTACCCCAGGCCTCTCCCATGAGCATTCTGGCACCCCCATTCACTTAACTCTGCGCACGCCTATGCAGACATACACTTGCATCTCATACATATGCTACATATCAAATTTCCTCATTTTCAGATGGCCAAAGTACTTTTTGATTTTGACGGTCCTTCAATTGTTCAATATTATGATGAAGAGTGGAATACATTCATTGATTTTAATGAAGAGGATGGTGGGAAACAAAAAAAGTTTAAAATTGTTGTTAAAGAAGGATTTCAGACAGCCCAGACTGTTGTTGTTGAACCTATTGTCATAAATATTCCATCACCATCTCCAACAAAGAGAAGGTTGGAGTGGCCAACAAACTTGATATTGAATGAAGAAGTGATCTCAATCAATGTTCTTAAATGTCTTAATGAAGGAAAAAATCTTAACTACAAAGAAAAGAATCTTTTGATCTACGACTTGGTTCAATACATTTCAAAATTTACAATTTACCCCTCAAGTGATAAGTATGATTGTGTAGCCAAAACTTTAATTGAAACTTTTCCTCAGTTAGAGGAAACAATTGGAAATGGTTTCCTAGGATGGAAACAAAAGTTACGAGATCATTTTAAAAACATGAGAAGAAACATGCAGGACTACTCCCCTGTTAAGAGAAAAAAAGATAAGTATGGAAAGGGCAAACTTTCAGTTCGTCCAAGAATGTCTGATCTATCCCAAGGTGCAGAGGAGCCTGAAAGTATACAGTCATTAGCAAATTCTTTCAGTTTTCGAAGGGAGCTAATTTTCAAAAAAACTCCAGTAACTGAAATAATTACAATGTACCCTGCACTATTTGCAGAAACAAGTGAAATTTCATCAGAAATGAAGAGAATAGCAGGGGTTGATGCTGTTGAAAATCTAACAAAATGGCTACAAGAGAATTCCAAATTAATCAAGGAGTTTATTGAAAAGGAAAAAACATTGCACAAGGAAACAATGCAATTAAAAGACCTATTGTTCACTTTCAGGAGTAATAGCTTGTTACCAGAAGAAGAAAAAGACCTTATCAGTGGCATAATCCTTCTCCCAGCAGTATTCCTGGAAAAACACGCTTCGTTTATCGAAATTCTCGAGGTAGGTTTTAAACTTTTGTATGGGTAGAAGCACTTAACCTTTGATAAGAACAATCTCAATAGGCTCTTTCCTAATACTGTAAAGCAAAAGATCTGTTCAATTTTGTATCCGTAACACGTTTATTATTTTACCAATACAGTACTTTGTTTTATTCAGTTCAAAAGCTAGCAGTTCATGCTGGAACGTTGGGGAAGAGAAGTTGTAAAGTGTTTTTGATTTTGGATGCTCCTTAAAAACCACACTTAAGCTATGCTGGGGTTGAAAGAACAAAGGTGGAAGGTGGGCAACCAATGGTAATAAAGTATATGCACTTACTTACTGTCCAAAACACTGTGGATTGGTGCTTGATCTAGGAAACCACTACTCCATCTATAAAAATTGTTTTCTAAAAGTGTGTAATTTTCAGGACACTGTCGTGGTGAAAGAAAAACTAACTTCAGTAGCTGCACCTAAGGTGTCAATTGTGGGGGACCCTTTTTCACCCAAATCTCAGAAAATTGTTTCATGCGATGGAACACAGCTCTTTTCTTCAATGGACCTCCTGGAAACAGTTGGTAACGTGTTCTGTACCTACTTCATTCTTCATATTGAGTACGCAAAAGAAGTAAGGAATACCTTCTCATTTCTAGAGACAATTTCCAATGTGTGTTCCTCCAATCCACCATTGAAAATAGTGAATTTTATGGAAAGATTTAGGAAATTTAAAGACGAAACAAATTGACACTACAAGTTTTCAACAAAATCAGTTTAAGTTATTTTATGATGTGTATATATTAATAAGATGAGAGAGTTTGTATGGTTAACTATTCTAGTTCCAATACTTATCATTATCAATAATATGAACTGTACTTTGTGTGCAAAATCGGCTAAGGATTTCGATGGGCTACTGCGTCATTTACGATCCACCCACATCCATGAAAATAACTTTATTGTTCAATGTAATTTTAACAATTGCTGCCAAAGTTTCAAAAATATAAACTCTTTAAAATCCCATGTACATAGAAAACACTACAGTCAACTCCAAAATATCAAAACCCAATCCGAATTTCTTTTAAAATGTCCTACATGTAATCAACATGTAAAAAGCCTTAAAGATCTGTCCACACATTACCGCAGTCATTGTGATGATAGCTGTATTGTTAAATGTCCTGTTCCAAATTGTGGAAAACTTTTTTCAGTATACTCAAGTTACACATCACATATCACAAGGAAACACAAAGACTTTACTCTAGATAAAGATAGCATTTGTACTGAACCAGGTCCATCAAATTCTTTTCAGAATCTTTTAATTGATGAAATTAACAATGAAATACCATATTTAGATTCCAATGATTTTGATAGTTGCATCGTAAAACGTAACACAGCCTTGTTACAACTTAAGATACAAGAAAAATACCTAGTTCCTCAAATAACAGTACAAAAAATTTCACAAGACTACAAAGAGCTGTTTGATTTTGGCATTGAAAAATTAATCTTTGATATCAATCATGCTAAACTTAAAGATAATTTGGATACTACAGTAGTCAATTCAATATTGGATATAATTAAAAACAATAGTATAAGTAAAAGCCTTGGTGAACTTGGGACAGTTAAGAAAAGATATGCCTTTTACAAAGAACAGTTCAATTTTGTAGAACCGATAAGTATTACTCTTGGAATAGGTAAAAATAACAAACCGTGTAGTTATCATTATGTTCCCATTTTGGGCACATTAAGATTTCTTTTGAGCCAAAACATAGTTTTTGAGCAAGTTGTAAATATTCATGACAAAGCTAATCCACATATTTATACTGATTTCAAAGATGGACTCTATGCTCAAAAGAGTCCTATATTTTCTCAGTCTCCACAAACTTTGCAAATATGCTTGTATTGTGATGAATTTGAGATATGTAATCCTATTGGTGTTCACAGGAAAGTGCATAAATTATTAGCATTCTATTATGTCCTTGGTAACATTCATCCTAAATACAGGTCTTGTATCGATAGCATTCAACTAGTGTTATTGTGTAAAAACATTTATGTTAGAAAATTCGGTTTGGATGTGGTTGTTAAGCCATTGATTAAAGATTTGGAACATTTAAACCAAACAGGGATTTCAATTTCAGGACTAGTGTTTAAAGGAGGTTTGGCATACTTATCAGCTGACAACTTAGCTAGTCATTTTTTGGGTGGTTTTCTTGAATGCTTCTCACCAAATGTACATAGATTATGCCGCACTTGCCTATGTGATAAAGATGAAATCAAAACTACATTTAATGACGATAATGTAACACTTAGAACAAAAGAAAACTATGCTACACACGTAGCAATGAACCCAGACCAAAGATCCAATTTTGGTGTTAAGTTTGATTCACCAATGAACCACTCACATTTCCATGTAGTTGAAGGTTTACCACCTGACATTGCCCATGATCTGTTGGAAGGTGTTGTTCCCTACGAAGTAGGATTGGTACTTAAACAACTTGTAACTATTGACAAACTTTTTACTTTAGAATATCTTAACACAAAGATTGAACTTTTCCCTTACGGGCCGCTAGACATCTTGGACAAACCTTGCACAGTGCCAACCTCTTTTAATTTAAATCAAACTGCTGCTAGAATGTGGTGTTTGTTAAGGTTATTACCACTGATGTTGTTTGAAGTAATTCCAAATAATAATATGTTCTGGAAACTAGTTTTGGACATCAAAAGTATTGTTGAAATAGTTTTTGCTCAAGAAATAAACATGGACTATATAGCATATTTGAAAATGAAAGTAGAAGACCACTTACAAATGTTCCGTGATATATTTCCAGGCAAACGAATCAGACCGAAACAGCATTTTCTAATACATTATGCTAGGCACATGCTAAATTATGGCCCCTTGAGAAAGTGTTGGACTTTAAGGTATGAAGCCAAACACTTTTATTTTAAAAGACTGGCAACAGCTGGTAAAAACTTCAAAGAGGTCAGCAAAACATTAGCTACTAGGCATCAACTCTTCCAAGCATACTGTGCAGGGTCTGGGAATTACTTGAAAAATATTCAGTTATTTGGGTTTTCAAAACAAGTTTCCATTAATTCGATTCCTGAAAAGGTTAGAAATTTTCCCGAAGTCATTCGATTAATCCAAAACAAAATGCTCAACACTTACAAATCTGTATCATTGAATTCATTAAAGTATTCTATTGGTTTGTATGTTGTGATAGACTTTAAGCATCATGAGCCATGTTTTGGATGCATTGAGTATATTTTGCCATCATAGGCCAATGATTTTATTTTCATTGTCAAACATGTTGAATCTACTTACTATGAACATGCAGGTGCTTACTCTGTTCGTAACGTAAATGAGTGGAGTGTTGTAGGTATTAATGAGCTGCTAGACTTTTACCCTCTAAGTTCTTACTTTGCAGAAAGACACTACTATGTTGTCCTAAAAAATATTTTGGTTTGTAAATAAATTGTAGTGTATAAGAATCTTAAAATTGTACAATGAGTTTTTCTATTACATAGTACATGTTTACTATGAAATTTTTACTTGTCAAATTGTTTCAAAGATCTTCCGCATAAGTTGTAAGTTGTTTCAAGATTTACTCATTATAGGTGTTAATGTCTTAAAAAAATGTAGGGGAAGGCGGGGCAATATGGGGTGCTGGGATAAAACTGAGAAGGGCTTAAAATAATATACTAAAAGCTTCTACGTACCAGAACCGAATGAACTATTTCAGTACTAGTCATCGTACTGACATCACCTGATCACATTTGTTTGCCTACTTGTGGGATATTGGTAAAATATGTATAATTTCAAGACCTGATTGCAATATTTTACTTTGTTATAGCTTAAGAGGTGACCGGATAGAGCCCGAGCGGCAACTAAACGGGATAAGGAATTTAACATGGGAAAATTTGCAAACAATGTTTTAGGTGGGTTAATGAACTAAAGTGTAAAAACCTTCTCTATGGAAGCATAGAGTTATTAATGTTGCTGCACATAAAATAAAAAAAGTGAGTTTGATTATAAAATACAATTTTAATTACTGAATTTTTAGTAGGCTACTATGTTCTTATGGGAAAACCGGTTTTTAAGTTCAAAAGTATACCATTAATTTTATGACGAAAGTAAAAGTTTTAGTGTTTATATGCAGCAGCATCAATAGACCTATGCTTCCATTGAGAAGGTTTTCTCATTTTAGTAAATTAACTAGCTTAAAAAGTCCTTTGCAGTTTTTACCCCATGTTATAAGCGGTACTCAGAGTTGGACCTCCAGCCGCTCTATCCGGCCGCCTCTTAACATGTGGGTAACCTTGATAGATTCTCCAATATTAAATATATTACGGTAAAGCATGTCTATTTTCCAACATATTCCAGGGCTTACACTAAGATTACATTTATCAGTGTTTGACTTTTCTTGACAACACTTTAGTGAGTGCTCAAAACTAGCTTAATTGTCTTGCCCAGCCTTCCTACTTTGCTTATTGTATGTAGTATATATATTGCATATCTACTGTATGTATAGTTTTTAAGCACATAAATGATTACACAATTTTGCTTTCAAATTTTCTTTAAATTATTTAAAAAAATAAATGACATAGTGTGTTTCAATATTTGTCAACACGTCTTGTTTATTTATTTCCCAAATCCAGTTTATCACAGCTTCCAAAGTTGGCCTTTTCTGTGCAGGATGGAAGATTGAGAATAAGGCTGAGTAAATAACTGTATTCACTTCATATGTGTAATGCTTGTGTATGTAAAACATTAGTATTCTGTTATGCACAGGAAAAGACAATTTGGGAACAGATCTCATGAAATAAAAAATAAAGATAAACCCTCAAAACTCAATATTTATTTTGAATTCAAGGACCTGTTTTAGATATATGATATTATTAATTTAATAGTTGTATAAAACATTGAAAACATTTGTTTGATTAACTTCAATTATTTGAAAATTTACTTAAACTCAAGACCTTTGCTGTGTTTTATATATTATTGATACGGTTTTCACATTTATCCTCAAATGGAAATCAAGCCTACCGGTGGCAGCTGTAGTGGTTCAATGGTGCCCTTAGAAGGTGTAATAGAACGGTTTGTCTGAGATAAATGGACAGACCTACAAGGTGTACAGAAACACCTTAGATTGCTTACACCCAAGGGTGTTCAAAACCCCTCCAAGAGTGGTTAATATCACCAAAACCAGTGTTTCTGTACACCTTTTAGGTGTAAAGAAATGCCCTTTACTCACACACCTTTAGGTGCACGTAATCACCTTTTGGTGTACATAATACACCTCTAGGTGAAAAAATTAATACACCCAAGGGTGGTTCACAACACTTCAAGGTGTTTTTAAGCACCTCAAGGTGTAATCAGCCATTACACCTGACGGTGTAACAAAGCACCCGTGGGAGTGTCAGTACACCTTTCTCTTACACCTTAGGGTGGAACCACCAGCTGCCACCTTTAGGGTGTAATGGGGCACTTTCAGTTTTACAGTGTAGGTCTGTAGCTTTGTGGAAGAGATTTGTTTCCCTTTTTGTAAACAGGGGTGACCTTGGACAGTTTTAGTAAATCTGAGAAATATCCTACCTCCAGACACTTGCTCAGTATAAAAGCCAATGGATCCTTGATGAATTGTTCTCTTAATAATGTAATTTGAAGTACAATAGTAGTTCATACTTTTAGAGCTGGAAAATCTAGAAACGATGTTAACTATATCATCCGGAGTGACTGAGAGCCAATTGAAAGTTTCAGAATCAACTGGCCTAGTCCCCAAAAGTTCAGTGAAAAAAGTGCAGGTTTGTGGAATTTGATTTGACAGAGAAGTAACAGAATCTAGGAAAAATGTATTTAGTTGTTCAGGATCCAAAGCCAAGTCCTGTGCCTTACCCACCACTCACTGTTCCCGTTTTATGACATCCCATGCAGCTTTTCATTTATTGGAAGCCGATTCAATTATCTGTTTATATGTACACTTTTTTGCGAGAACTAGATTAGATCTGAAATTTTTTTACAAGAAAAATATGTTTTATATGCCAGATTTGTTTGATCAGAACCATTCCTACTTAAACCTTTGTACATATTAAATACATTTAACATTACATTTCTTTCCTTGGCCAGACCTTGAGTGTACCATCGTACCTTCTTATTTCTACTTTTATCTTTAATAGTTTCTCATTAGAGGTGGACAAAAATGCCAACTGTTTACAAATTGTTTGAAAAGTTCATCAAATAATGTGTCTACCTGAATTAACCCCAGCTTAAAGTCGTAACGGTCCAATTTACTTTTTTAAACCTCAATAAAACAATTAATTTCCTCGTCAGTTTGTTTTCTATAACTAGTTTTTCTACTAATTATTGTCTTAGGTCTATTTACATTGTTGTCTACATGACAAGTCTGAGAATCTTGTTTTAGATTTATAATACTAATTGCATGTGATAGGTGATCTGCAAAATGACCTTTAACTGCATTAATTTGGAAAAGGTTGTCTGGGAAATCAACTAGAATATTATCAATACAAGAATTTATGTGAGTTGGAGTTTTGACTGTGCACCTTAAATTTAATGATCTTATTAACTTAGCAAAATTGAATTAATTTGGATTTTTATTTAATGCTGCATAATTCAATGTTAAAATCCCCACAAACAACAGTTGAGTTTTGTGAACTTTCCTACAGAAAGAACTTGCAGCCAAATAGCGCTCAGGTACATAAATATCGACCTCTGCATCCACGAGCCAGTGTTCTGAGACACAATACTACGTGAATGTCCCTATCTCTACAGAATTGTTCTAGTTTTAGCAACTTTTGGCGAAGGTCTGCATGTTAACTTGTAAAATATTGGTTTTATTGAATTTTTTAACTATACCCGCATTACTTTGAAGATTCTTTTGAGAGGATCCTATTTAATTACTCCATCAAAACAAAACGAGGCAGAACTAAAACTACTTTTAGAAAAACGCATGCAACTCCTCTTCACGACCTCGCAGATTGACCACAGTCCACAGTGGGTGTCCTGAACTCACGGAAGAGTTGCGCTTTTATCCCCTAACGGCCAAAATGCGAACTATGCGCTCCCCATCTCGCCATCGACAGATTCCCGATACTTTTGGGTACCCTCTCGTATATCTGTCGCCACAGAAAGTATTGTCAAACATGAGGTTTATACCTAACCTAGATGGTTGTCCTCTAGAGCTGCAGCCAAGATGATCAAGCCAAACAAGGCGTACAACTCTTCTAAGCACAAATCTCTCACTGGGCCATCATCATTATAGTTTATCTTTTGCTTCTGAATCTCTTCATTTGTATGCGGTAAAACTTGTTCAACAAGGCATTCATTGAAAAAGAGCTTGAAGCATTGGTCAGAAGGTAAATACTTTTCCCTTGCAGGTATGACTTGGGCCGGGTCTTATGTAATATGTGGACAACATTTTTCGCAGGGGTCTTACCTGCTGACGTATTACATTCAGAAGCCCAAAGAAACCTATTTTTAGAAATAACAATGCTATCCTCATTATCCACTTCATTATGAACTCCATCATGTTCGCGGTTGCGTAAGTTTGAAGATGTTTGTCTATTAGGCTTATCTTTAGAGGAAAGCGGCCTACTTGGTCGACTTGATCCTTTTTTCCCCTTACTGGTTTTTGGTTGCTCAACATCTGATGATACTTAAATGTCTCTAATTACCTGAATAGTATGATCCTCTAGCTGAAGTAGGTCTTCTTTGTCAGGAAAGAATTCGGTATCAGCATCGCTGTCATATTCCTCTGATAGGTCATTGTAGGCATCGGACTCTGATTGTTGAAGGCACGCAGTTGAAGACAAAATATAGTGACTATGCTTCCTTCCACATCGAACATAATGAATGTGACTTGGACAAGGTAATGAATGCGGACCGGTGGCCAGAAGGCTGTTTGATCACTCCTTTTAGGGGAGTTCTCCGGAAAAACTCAACCATCAGCGAAGCTTCAGTGAATGGACATTTTTTAACGGACCCAGAAGATCTGGAGCCCATGGACGAATATTTCAGTTAAGTTACGTTAAGTTAGGTTATGTTAAGTTTTTATTTTTATGTTAGTTGGAATGGGGAGTAGCCTCCCCAGTGGAACAGCCACGAGGCGGGAGGACCAACGGTTTTCAACGGTTGCATTCAGCGTCCCGCGTTTGTAGTCAGTTTGAATCCAACCATGTCCCTTCAGTGTGGTGGCTGTAAGTCCGTAGCGGAATGCAGTAGTGCTTGTAGTAGTGATAGAGTAGCTTGCACGTCTGTAGCGGAATGTAGTAGTGGTAGTGGTAGTAGTAATAGTGTTGCTAGTGTTCAGTGTGGTGGCTGTCGAGTACTATTCTACCATGCCATCAAGTGGAACGACAATGACGTCCTCGATTTTCTCGTGCGACACGGAGTCATCCGGGATGTAGCCGCGTGTGCTAAGTGTGGGAGGGAGTGTCAGTTGAATAGGATTTCGTTGGAGTTTCGTTGCCAAAGATTATTAAGCAACCGCAAGCAACGACCAACCTCATGCAACTGGCGACGGTCCTCGCGGCTCAACACTTTCCTCGGGATGGCGAAGATATCGCCGCAGAAGATAATATACAGGGTGTTTATAAAAAAACTGATCGATTTTAACTTTGTCTCACTCATTCCGTGTTAGAGGTAGAAACTTCTAGTTTTCATTATTTGTTAGGGAAACTCAAAAAGTTTCATAATCAGCTGTTTTTATTAGCAGTACCTTCTTACATTGTTGTGTGATAAACAAAAACAAAAAAGTAACATTTTACGATGGATCCTCGAGTGAAGACGCAGTGTGTCGAGTGGTTCATAGAAACTAAGTCTGCTCTTGCTGTTCAGCGTAGATTTAGAAGAAGATTTAACGGAAATCCTCCTTCAAAGAACACGATAAAAGCATGGTATGAGAAGTTCATGACCTATGGGAGCATACATCACAGAAAAGGCAATGGTCGTCCAAGGGTAAGTGAAGAAAATATTCAAAGAATTCATCAATCATTTCTTAATAATCCGAGACAATCAACAAGATCTGCAGCTCGAGAGTTGAATATTAAGCATTCCACTCTACACAAAGTGTTAAAAAGAGTTTTGCATTTTCGGTCTTATAAGTTACAGATAGTTCAAAAGATTACTCGACAAGACTGGGCCAGACGCAGAGAATTTGCAGTTACAATGCTCGACCGTTTAGAAACTGACAATAACTTCTTAAACCGTATATTTTTTTCTGATGAAGCCACGTTTCATGTATCAGGGAAGGTGAACAGACACAATGTCAGGATATGGGGACCTGAGAATCCTCATTTTCACCAGGAGCATACTAGGGATAGTGAGAAGGTGAATGTTTGGTGCGCCTTATCTTGCAACAGATTGATCGGCCCTTTCTTTTTTGCCGAAAAAAATATCAACGGGACCATTTTCTTGGATATGTTGGAAAACTTTGCCATTCCACAGTTTGAAAATGAGCAACCAAACATGATTTTACAACTAGATGGCGCTCCACCTCATTGGAGACAGTTTGTTCGTGACTGTCTCGACGAACATTTCCCACATCGTTGGATTGGCCGTGACGGACCCATACCTTGGCCACCAAGGTCGCCAGACATTACCCCATGTGATTTTTTTGTTTGGGGGTTTGTGAAAGATCGTGTTTACTCCAACAAAGTCAACAGCCTAGAAGAAATGAAGCAAAAGATCAGAGAAGCATTTGATGAAATTGATGTTCCAATGTTGCGGCGAGTTTGGGCAGATCTCGAACACAGACTTGATTATTTAAGAGCTAATAATGGAAAACATGTAGAAATAAGATAGTGTGAATGTGTCATCGTAAACTTAAGAAAATTGTCTTTAATTTAACATTAATTTTAAAAAATTGTGATGAAAAATAAAAGAGCTATTACTGTTTAAAATCGGTCAGTTTTTTTATAAACACCCTGTACATTATAGTTTCCTTGTTGTGGCTGAAACCACCGCGTACGCGGATCATTTAACTAAATGCGGAAGTTTCACAACAAACTGTTGTTGATTGGTTTTCCTTTTATCGGGAAGTCCTAATTGAGGATTCGATTAAGACCAGTGAGAAACTCGGTGGCTCCGGTTGTACCGTCGAGATCGACGAGGCAAAATTTGGACGGCGGAAGTACAACCGTGGTCGAAGAGTAGAGGGTCAGTGGGTGTTTGGGGGAGTTCAGAGGGGTAGCGGGAAGTCGTTCTTGGTGCCTGTGGAATCGCGAGATGCCGGAACCCTCCTCTCCATCATCAAGGAGTCGGTCCTTCCAGGAACCACAATTTTATCGGATTGCTGGAAGGCCTAGAACTGCTTGAATGATGAGGGTTTTACTCATCTCTCGGTAAACCACTCCTTACATTTTAAGGATCCGGACACCGGCGTCCACACAAACACCGTGGAAAGGAATTGGCGCGAGGTTCGGGCTAACATCCCCCGATTCGGTGTCCGGAAGGCCCATTTCGTCGGGTACCTTGCTGAATCGCTTTTTAAGCGAAAATTCCCCGACGAAAAAGAACGCCTCCATCGATTCTTCCTGGCGGCGGCGGCTCTCTACCCGCCGATCAACTAGTCGTCGTCCCCCAACCCCACTCCGCTCCTCGTCGTCTCCACAAAGGTATGTTGATCTTCTTATATTTATATTTAACCTTTTACATTAATTTCGCCGTTTTTTATCGTCGTAGTTTCGTCTAAAATATCGTAATATCGCCGGTCAGTTATATCGATTTTTAGGTTAGTTCTACTTACAAAACATCGTTTTTAACGGTTTCCGCAACTTTCCCACAGTGGAAACATCGTTTTTTGGCCTTTTTGGAAGGTTTACTTTTGGAAAAGTGCTAAAAAACCATAAGTCACTCTTCTAGATTTTACCTCAAATAGGAAGGCCGAATGACTGTAAACATTTATTATATTGTATTTAACATTTTGGATACATGACATAACAAACATTAAAGTGAAAAACGTTAACTATGTACCCTTTGATTAACATTATTTTAATAATGTTGAAATAATAGTAATGGGTACATAGTTCTCACTTTAATATATCCAGTATTGCTTTTATCTCAATAATATTATACAAAGTTTAAAGAAAATAAATATAGTACTGAGTTTCAAAAATGTATTTTCTCGCAACTGGTTGCAACTATACAGCCGTCTATAAATATTTTAAAAACATTATTAGCTGTTTATTGTACAATTTTTATACTAGCTTCTATTTTCTTTTACTATATGGATTATACCTACTTTTTGTTTATACTAGGAAAATAATATTTTGTTTTGATGTATTCGCCGAGATGGTGGCTTAATAGCCAAAACCGGTTGTGAAAAAATGCATTTTCGAAACTGGGTACTATGTATATTTTCTTTAAACTTTGTACAATTCTAGTAACCCAATGTTTCATAATAAATAATATTGTATTAGGAACAATTTGGTAAAAACTTGAATGAGTGATATTTAGGAATTTTGGAGTATTTTTAGTTACATACAGCAATTAAGGAATTTAGAGTTACATTATTTTATAATCTCTGAAGAGGGATTCATTTTGTTTATAAAAATGTGAACATTCGTAAATGTAAAGAAGGGAGGGTTTGAATGCAAAACTTTTGAAAATGTGCTCGAAATGTCATTTTTTCTAGATGTAATATATTAATTTTTGTATAAGTGGATTTTCCCCAAACAATGATTCCGTATTTCAGACGAGGACATATAATTATAGAGTCGATGTTTAAAAGTGAAGAAATATTATAAATATCAGGAGAGTATTTTCAAGGCCTAGATTGATTTTGATATTTTTCTGCAAGTAACATTTAAATGAATTTTAAATTTTCTATTATTAATCCCAAAAATCTAATAGTTTTGACAGGTTCTACAAATCAGGGTGAGCACAGAAGTAGCTTGGTAAAGTCCACGCATATTCAGCGTTTATATTGTGTTTGTTTTTTCTCGGCAATATACACATTTTCCCGGTGCACTTCCATTTTTGCAGAGGACCGTTTTACGCCCACAGTCCGTATCAATCATCGTTTAAAACCCGCGACCCTTCCCGATCGCTGTTCTAAGCCCGCGGTACATTCCGAGAGCCGTTTTAAACCCAGTTTGTTCCGACCACTTTTTTAAACCCATGATACATAACGAGAGCCGTTTAAACCTTGCGATAGGTTCCAACCACTGAACTGAACTTGCGGTAGGGTGACCCCGTTCTGTGAACTGTTTCAGAGCCACGGTGCATTATGATCGCCGTGATAGGTTTGCGATATGTTAAGCGAATCACTTTCTGATCCGCTGTACATGTTGAGATCGCCATTTCGCGGGCGCAATACGTTTTGACGGTTGTTTTATACCCGTGGTACACTCTGAGGACTTAATTATGCCCGCGACACGATATGAGGCGTACTGCCAAGTATACCTGTGCTTGCAAGAAACCCGAAATTGTTTCAAGGCCTATCACGAGTTGTAACCAATTCAGCTCATTTTAAGTATTACATTTCAACTTAAAATTAATTTTAATTTAATAGGTACCATAATGCAAAACTATAATAATTTGTACGTTCTTGCTGAGTAAAAGTTAAAACAATAAATTATTGTCTTAATTTTACCTGTTTTTTTTACATTGACCTATCATATACGAGTCCAATAAGCCCGGAGTCCAAATGTCAACTATAGTAGACATCAATTATTTCATAATAATTATTGTAGTAATAATATTTATTATTATTATTATTGTCGACCCAGAAGCTTAACATTTTTAAAGATGTGGAAGGCAACAGAATTCCGTCAGTTTTTGTTGTACCTGGGCCCAGCAGTCCTACAAGAAATACTTGATAGAAAACTGTATAACAATTTTGTCGTACTGGCCGCAGCAGTAAGAATTCTTTGTAGTTCTAATATCGACAATTATTGGTTGGGCTATGCCAAGCAAATTTTAAACAAGTTTGTATCATCCTTCAGTGATCTCTATGGTGAACATCATGTTACACACAATGTTCATGGGCTGATTCATTTATCAGCTGATGTGAAAAACTTTGGGCCACTAGACTACTTTCCTGCATTCAAGGTTGAAAACTTTTTACAGTCCTTAAAACGCTTACCCCGCAAATCTGACAAACCTATTCAACAACTTGCAAGAAGACATTCAGAATTGGGATAAAATTAACTTATCTAGAACCAAAATATCCACTACCTCTTCAACAACAACTTTTGACTCTCCATACTATGAAGGCCCTTTATAAGAATAACATGCTATTCCACAACATAGAAAAGCTCACTTTCCCAACTTATCTCTGGACATGTCATCTAAAAGAGAAAATTGTTGCCTCTTAGATGATGGCTCTGTTATTGTCATCAAAAGTTTTGCTAATTCAATAGGAACTAATCAAGCTGTAATCTTGGGATAATATTTTGAATTAAAGGAAGATTTGTTTTTAAAGCCGTGCCCAGCAAGCAAACTACACATTTTTAAATGCAGTAAATTTTCTGAAACACTTAAAGTTTGGCTGGTTTCCAAAGTATTATTCAAATACTACATCTACCCTCTTTCTGAGTCAAATACATTTTCTGCCTTCCCTATCATACATTCACATGATGGTTAGTTTTTGTTTTAATTTTAGTGGTGCTTTTATCTCTTCATCTAACCATGAGTACAGAAGAAATGAATAACAAAGAAGACTACATATTCTACATCGTACAATTCAGTGATGGGATAGAGATAATCCCAAAAAACTTACTGTATTTGTAATAAACAGTATGGAGGAAGCCTATAGTCCTAATTGTGACGATAAAAAATATGAAAAAGTAGTAAAGAAGAAGAAAGTACCTGAGATCACGTGGAAAAATATCAAATCCTTAAAGTATCGTGTAAAGCAAGTAAGTGTTTCACCAACTAATTGAATTACAGTATTGTGTTAAGTACTAAACAAATTATAATCAATGTAATACCATGTTTGTATTTAGATGTTATTTTTTTAGGTATTTGTAATCTCTGTTTTCCTTGATTGAAGAAGTTCTAATATTTATTTATTTACATGCTTGTATTAAACAAAATTAACATTGTTATTGCATGTGTGAACATTAACTAAAAAATTAATAAAAAAAATATTAGAATTTTTACTTAAAATAGGTGTTCATGTAATATCTACTAAGAAAGATAATTGGTATTAAAAAGAGTTTATGCGAGGTTTAATTGCAACATTTTCCTTTTTTTCAGGCACTTTAAACAGAGGCAAGGAACAATTATCTGAGGGCAAATATGAATCGGATTTGT
Source organism: Matsumurasca onukii (assembly GCA_018831715.1). NCBI lineage: Eukaryota > Metazoa > Arthropoda > Insecta > Hemiptera > Cicadellidae > Matsumurasca > Matsumurasca onukii. Next base: position 8,430,463 of record CM032066.1, on the reverse strand, counting down.
ATCATTCATACTCTGGGGAAAAAGAAAAAAGGAGCGTCATGAACGAGCCAAGAGGAAGATTTCTACTTCCTCAGAATCTGATGATGGTTTTCCTAGGAAGAAAATACATTCCGAGGATGAATATCCTGATATACCCGAAACCCCAATGGGTTCACGGAATCGTTTCATCGCCCCTAGGAGAATCTTATCAGGGTAAAACTACGAACTAGTATTATATTATACACCATTTTCCAGTATCAAGATAGATTTAAGTTCTCATCTGCCCAGTTCTAAACAAAACCATTTTGTTATTGGAGGACATCCATGTAACATTTTAATTTTCAAGTTATAACAAAATTTGTGTTGAACTTTATCTCCTTTTTTGAGATTACAATGTTTTCTTACTAATGAAAATATGTTTTATGTTTTCAGATTATGCTCTTTACCAATGGGTTGAGGAAAGGTGTCTAGCAACCCCTAAAAGCAGTGTTGTTCAAGGTAGGTTTACCCGAGCTAATTTTTCTCTAGTATGGCTGCAATTCATTAACAATATGTTAAAATTAACATATTATCCGCATATTAACATATAATTTTTGTTTTGTGTTCCTCAAATTCTGTTCTATCTATTTTAGATGTTTCTATTTTTAGGTTTCGTTGTCTGGGTTGAGTTTAAACCAGGCTAATTAATTTGTTAAAGTAGTTTGTTAGAACAGTTTCTTCCCTACAGGCAATTGGCAAACCAGTTATTTTATTTAAAAAGACACATTGCCAATACAAATTTTATTTTCACAGATATTCTCGGTCAAGGAAGCATGGAAGGTTCCACATTTTTAACACCCAAGCGCTCTTCAATCGCCTCTAAGAGCAATTCGGTTGAAGGTAACTTGCTCACTGACTACATTATAAGTTAACTTTGTACTTAAACTAACTATTGTCTTGGTTTAAACAGAATTTAAGTGATTAATTTATGTAGGTCAAAATACACTTGTATTTAAAAAAATATTATGGTAAAGCTAAGCAGTTTACAGATAATAGCCATCCTCGGCACTTCTTTGCTTGAATAATATTAACATGAAAATATAGTAATACCTATTACCAAGAGTCCTATATGACTTATCAAATTATACATTGTTTTTTATTACAGAGGATTCATCAAAGGTGTTAAGGTATTTGGCAGGAATCAGAACATCGATAAACACCGTGTTGGCTAGCCACAAAAGTTTTACACATGTTGTACGATTTGGAAACGGGAAGGGAATGTTCCTGCGGAGGAAAAAAGACGAGGAAGATAATTACAATGTCCACTCCAAAGAGATTGCCAAAGTGTTTCCATTGGCGTCAATATAATAATGAAAAAAGAAAAGAGCCAGAGGGAACCCCTAAACGACGATAGACTTCAATTTAAGATTACAGTAAAATTGCCAAAACCAAGAAACATGAAATACAACAAACAATAATTGAAGGATGGCGAGAGTTGGCTTTTAATCAAAAGAAGAAAAGAACTGGCTATTATTGGAAACCCAACCCTGACTTTCCAATGCTTTTGGAGTCATCCAAAAATATAGGAACAACAATAGGTGTAATGAAGAATTGAATGTACGATACTTTAAATGTGTGTAGAGTGAAAGGTACTGACGTAATTATTTCAAACACCTGCAGCTTTCATTCGTCATGCCAAATTTGTGCCACTGTCTACTGCGATAGTGTAATGTATAGGGATTCAGTTTCAACTTTTGACTTTACTAACACCATACTAGATGTTTCCAAATACATTGCAGAGAAAGAAATAAAAGCTGAAACCCATAAAATTCCGAGCTGATGTCTTATTAGCATTGAACTCCGGCGAACTTATGAAAGGAGGGACTCGAAAAATTGATTATACAATGGACTGTTCATCACTACTGAGATTGTTGAGACTACCACCGTCAGTGACTGAGTCAAATATATGTTCGTCACCTCACTGCCCAGCACAACAAACTACCAGATCAGTTACGGTTACTTCTGTTATGATTGGGTCTACTGATGTCGAGGAAAGCATGAATACGCTTGAAAACCTTTTATGTAATGAAGATGTTGAAGCCCTGAGTCCTTGCCGGGTAGAGATGGCCTCAGTTCTCTATGTTCCTCCTGAATTCTACATCATTGATCATGAAATATCAAAGAAGGTACAGTAAATGTTAACTAATGCACGAACAAGTATCTAATGAAAATTGTCCAGTATATAAGGTGTAAAACGATTATGTTTTCCACAAATTGTTTCATATTGTTCCTAACAATACAATTACAATTATACATATAGTGTTAAGAATAAACACATGGTTTTATTATCTATGAGTAATTATCTATGATTTTATTGTTGTAGAGTCCTGTGTGCGCCGGTGAAAAGATTCTCAGACGATCTACTGCTAGTCCTCATTTTGAGCCCGGTTCATGTTGCTTTGTGAGGATCCTCCCCACACATAGATTCCATATTTTACGTGGCTCTCAAAAAGTGCATGTTATGCCGTTAAAGTTGCTTCACTTGTACTGATGGCTGAGGTTCTTCTTATGGCAAATACAGCACTACTAAGCTTGCTGCAAAGATAGTCCATATGCTCCTGCCATGAAAGTCTCTCATCAAGCATTACTCCTAGATGTTTGATGGATGATTTCGCTGTTAGCTCCGGTAGGTTGGCTATTTCGTCTTTCTTATTTCCAAAGTTGATTTGATTGGTTTTCGATTTATTGAAAATTAGGTTATTTTTGTTGAAATATTCTTCAGCTAGATTGAGAGATATGAATGAGTTAATTTCTAAGTTTTCAACTGAACGATTTGACGTTAGGAGAACTGAATCATCAGCATAAATGACACTGTGGCTAAAAGGATGGATGTACGATGGAAGGACGTTTATAAACAAAATAAGACCGGTCCAAGGACCGATCCTTGCGGAACACCTCTCAGAACAGGAAGGAGACTAGATCTTCCTGTTAACACTTGACCATTCCGTGTCTGTTTAACTTCAACGAGTTGTTGTCTTCCTTTGAGATAGCTCCCAATCCACGATAGTGCAGATCCGCCGATTCCCAGCTTATTAAGCTTAAGCCAAATAAGTTCATGGCTGAGGGAGTCGAAGGCCTTACTTAGGCCCAAAAAGGTGCCAGTAACGTTTTCTCCCTTCTCAAGTGAATCACAGATGAACTCGATGATATCCACCAATGCTGTCGACGTTGACTTTTTTCGCAGAAATCCATGCTGGTTCACCGTGACAAGGTTGTCGAGGTTCAAATGGTGAAATAATCTTGACAAAACTATCTTTTCTAAAATTTTGGAGAAGGTTGATATTAAAGATATCGGCCTATAATTTTCCAAAGCTTTTTTATGTAGATGCCTCTAGCGAGGAAGATGAGGAAAATGATAGGCCTAGGCTATTTGTTGATAATCAACATTTAGGTGGTGGTGACAGACCTGTTAGGCCTAGGCCTAGAAGGCAAAATAATTTAAGAAAAAAGAAACAGAAAGAACCCCCTTACCTTGGGAAACAATGCAATCCCATAGGCCAGAAATAGAAGAATTTAGAGGAAATCCTGGCCCAAAATACCTGTCAATGACATTTTAAGTATTTTTGAATACTATTTTGTTGAGCCTCTGGTAAAGTCTATTGTTGAGCAAACAAACATTTATGCTGAACAATAGTGTAGCGTATTTGTTTTAATTTATTTATTTTTCTTATTTTTTGTTAATTAAAGACTGAGTAAAGGATTATTTTGTAATGAAAAATGTGTATAGAGAGAGAATGGAACAATAGTCAATAATTTAATTTCAAAAGTTTTAAATTTTCAAATCATGAAGAAACCGTTATTTCAATCAGTAGTAGTTCACTCAGCTTGGCTATGTTGGAGCTTGCAAATTTTAAAATGCTCTGATTGGTCGAACAAGTACATGTGCAGTCTTACTTCTCGACCAATCAGAACGTTTTTCGCACTTATATAAACTAACTTTAGGACCGCTCGTCCATTTCTTGTTTGTTCTTCGGTGATCAGCTGCTTGGGTAAGTGGTAATTTTTATTTAACTATTTCCTATCTACGTTTTTGCTTCTGTATCATTCTCTTTCTATAGCAATGGCCCTTCAGGCGATGTATTACTGTTTCTAATTGCAAAATATTTTTATTTTTAGGGCTCAAGATATGACCATTAGAAATATTAAAATAAACGTTCAAGAATATGAAGAGTTTCATTTTAAAGAAAAGCATCTTAACATCCTATTAAGAAAATCTATATCTTCCAAATTTTATGTACACCTCGAACAATAACTTATAATTATTAATTTAAACCAAGGTGTTACAAGAGCGTGGTAAAAAAGGCTGGCTTTTTAGTAGATCTCGTGACTGCGTTTGGGGATTGTTCAAAAGCCTTCTGTTCAGTCATATTACAGTGAAAGTGCCCTCCATGAATACCCCTTTTCCCCTCCACTATGCCATTCAAACTCATTTCAAAGTATTGACATTTTTCTGACAGTACTAAATTGAATGAATTTACCGGCCCAAAATTTAGTACAAAATTCATTTTTTGGCAGAAAACTTGGATCAAACATTAAACCCTCGTATGGTCTAAATCAAAATGTATCGATTGACGAGTCACTAACACTATGGAAAGGTAGATTAGCCTTTAGGCAATATATACCCTTGAAAGCCGCTAAATTTGGAATCAAAACATTTGAACTGTGTGATTCCTCATCAGGTTACACATGGTCATTCATCATGTATTGTGGGAAAAATAGCGATAATTTTTTTTACTAGTGAAATTATTCCCAAAAATTCTAACAAATCAACTGCTATTATTGTCTTAAGTTTGATGGAGCCAATTCTTGGCCTGGGTGATAGCTTGTGGATGGCTAATTGGTATAATTCCCCCGAACTATCTCTCATTTTGAAAAAAGAAAAACTGACACCTTTGGCACCCTAAAAGAGAAAAAATGTACCAGAACGTCAAAAATCCACTAAATTGAACAAAGGGGAAATTGTTATGTACCACCAGAAGAGCAATGTGATGACTATGAAATGGAGAGATAAAAGAGTGGTCTCCCTTATTTCTACCTTTCATTCCCACGAATTGGCTGCAAAAAATAACAAAGCAGGTAAAGAACAAATAAAGCCAGTACTTGTCTTCGACTACAATAAAGAAATGGGAGGTGTAGATATGCGAGACCAAATGCTACACAATTTTCTTTTGGAAAGAAAGCGATCAAACAAGTGGTATGTGAAAATGTTCGAAGGGTTGCTGAATGTTTCTGTTCTAAAATTTTGGAGAAGGTTGATATTAAAGATATCGGCCTATAATTTTCCAAAGCTTTTTATGTAGATGCCTCTAGCGAGGAAGATGAGGAAAATGATAGGCCTAGGCTATTTGTTGATAATCAACATTTAGGTGGTGGTGACAGACCTGTTAGGCCTAGGCCTAGAAGGCAAAATAATTTAAAAAGAAACAGAAAGAACCCCTTACCTTGGGAACAATGCAATCCCATAGGCCAGAAATAGAAGAATTTAGAGGAAATCCTGGCCCAAAATACCTGTCAATGTCAACATTTTAAGTATTTTGAATACTATTTTGTTGAGCCTCTGGTAAAGTCTATTGTTGAGCAAACAAACATTTATGCTGAACAATAGTGTAGCGTATTTGTTTTAATTTATTTATTTTTCTTATTTTTGTTAATTAAAGACTGAGTAAAGGATTATTTTGTAATGAAAAATGTGTATAGAGAGAGAATGGAACAATAGTCAATAATTTAATTTCAAAAGTTTTAAATTTTCAAATCATGAAGAAACCGTTATTTCAATCAGTAGTAGTTCACTCAGCTTGGCTATGTTGGAGCTTGCAAATTTTAAAATGCTCTGATTGGTCGAACAAGTACATGTGCAGTCTTACTTCTCGACCAATCAGAACGGCTTGTTTCGCACTTATATAAACTAACTTTAGGACCGCTCGTCCATTTCTTGTTTGTTCTTCGGTGATCAGCTACCCCGCTTGGGTAAGTGGTAATTTTTATTTAACTATTTCCTATCTACGTTTTTACGCTTCTGTATCATTCTCTTTCTATAGCAATGGCCCTTCAGGCGATGTATTACTGTTTCTAATTGCAAAATATTTTTATTTTTAGGGCTCAAGATATGACCATTAGAAATATTAAAATAAACGTTCAAGAATATGAAGAGTTTCATTTTAAAGAAAAGCATCTTAACATCCTATTAAGAAAATCTATATCTTCCAAATTTTATGTACACCTCGAACAATAACTTATAATTATTAATTTAAACCAAGGTGTTACAAGAGCGTGGTAAAAAAGGCTGGCTTTTTAGTAGATCTCGTGACTGCGTTTGGGGATTGTTCAAAAGCCTTCTGTTCAGTCATATTACAGTGAAAGTGCCCTCCATGAATACCCCTTTTCCTCCACTATGCCATTCAAACTCATTTCAAAGTATTGACATTTTTCTGACAGTACTAAATTGAATGACCGGCCCAAAATTTAGTACAAAATTCATTTTTGGCAGAAAACTTGGATCAAACATTAAACCCTCGTATGGTCTAAATCAAAATGTATCGATTGACGAGTCACTAACACTATGGAAAGGTAGATTAGCCTTTAGGCAATATATACCCTTGAAAGCTAAATTTGGAATCAAAACATTTGAACTGTGTGATTCCTCATCAGGTTACACATGGTCATTCATCATGTATTGTGGGAAAAATAGCGATAATTTTTTTTACTAGTGAAATTATTCCCAAAAATTCTAACAAATCAACTGCTATTGTCTTAAGTTTGATGGAGCCAATTCTTGGCCTGGGTGATAGCTTGTGGATGGCTAATTGGTATAATTCCCCGAACTATCTCTCATTTTGAAAAAAGAAACTGACACCTTTGGCACCCTAAAAGAGAAAAATGTACCAGAACGTCAAAATCCACTAAATTGAACAAAGGGGAAATTGTTATGTACCACCAGAAGAGCAATGTGATGACTATGAAATGGAGAGATAAAAGAGTGGTCTCCCTTATTTCTACCTTTCATTCCCACGAATTGGCTGCAAAAAATAACAAAGCAGGTAAAGAACAAATAAAGCCAGTACTTGTCTTCGACTACAATAAAGAAATGGGAGGTGTAGATATGCGAGACCAAATGCTACACAATTTTCTTTTGGAAAGAAAGCGATCAAACAAGTGGTATGTGAAAATGTTCGAAGGGTTGCTGAATGTTTCTGTTCTAAATTCCTATATAATATGGAAAACAGAAATTCATTTTGTTTAGCCACGAAACTGTGTGTAGACTATACAGGGTGTATCAAAAAGAATCATCCGATTTGTTATGTCTATATTTAATAAACTAATGAAGATATAAAATTCTAGTTTGTTTAAGCTGAGAGGCGAACTCAAAAAGTGTTTTTACATGTTATAGATGTTCAATATGCCCTCCCTTAGGGCCCTATTAGACGGAGGTGGCTAGCCACTGATGCTAGTGGCGACGCCAGCCACCGTGTTGCCACTCTTGCAGCCACCGTGGCTGGACGCTAGCCACTGCGCTCGGTATGCTAGCATCTTCAGCTGTTCTGGAATATCACGTGACACAATCAGTTTTTTTTTTTTTTTTAAAGTCAGTTTTTTTTTTATTTAGTTAGTAGCAACTATGCCTTTGTCCAGTGAGTAAATGTTATTACTAGCTCTTCTTATCAAGAAAAGAAGACGATGGAATATAAACCTTAAAACAACACCAAGTGAGACAGAGCAAGAACTGCAAATGTGCTGTGGACATGGACTCTTCACTGAATCGTATCAACACAACGTGTGGTTATGTTGATAGGAAACAGATGCGCCCGCATCATCTTTCACCTTCGGCGTCGCTGCTGCTAGCCACCCGTGTATGACCACCATATGAAACAATGCCCAATCATTGAGTTGCGGCTGGCCCGGGTAGCTAGCCACTCATCAGCCGCCGGGAACTGAAGATCCATGAATGAAGAACGCCGAGAAATGAAGTCCATACCAGTCAGATTACATGCCTTGATTTGTGACGTTCCCGCAAAGTCATTTTTACTTTACGTAAAAGGACATAATGGGTACAGCAATTGTACTAAATGTACTATCTATGGAGACTACACAGCCAACCGTGTTTGTTTTCCCACTCCTGTCAAATGTATTTCTGGTACTAATCAAAAGTGTTACCCTCCGGATAGAACTGACGAGTCATTTCAAAGTCAGACAGACGAAGAATTCCATACCGGATGCACCATTCTGACAAGACTTAGTGTACATAATTTTAGACTGGTTTCTAATGTTCCACTCGACTACTTGCATCTCATTTGTTTAGGTATAGTAAAAAAAACTGTTAAAGTTGGGTTGTTATGGTTGGGAAGTGGACCTCTACATGTCAGACTGTCATCTACCACAGTTCAACAAATTTCCCAGGCACTGGTTGAATTAAAAGAAACAGTACCACACGAGTTTGTACGGAAACCCCGTCCTTTGAAGTATTGGAAATTCTGGAAAGGAACTGAGTTACGCCAGTTTCTTTTGTTTACATGGCCAATTATTCTAGATAAATTCCTACCAAAAGATGTGATGCTAATTTTTTTAGCTTTGCATATCGCCATCAAAATCTTGACTTCCGTGTGTTATGTGAATGATCCTGCTTATTTGTCTTTTGCGGCTGGTTTACTAGACTATTTTGTTGAAACCTTTGAGTTGATTTATGGCAAAAACCATGTTTCCCATAACGTTCACAATTTACTGCACCTAACAAATGATGTGAAGAATTATGGTATCTTGGATAATTTTAGCACTTTCAGGTTTGAAATTTTCATGTTTCAACTAAAGAACAAAATTCGATAAGGCGAGTTAATACTTCAGCAGCTAGCTAAAAGGTATATTGAGAGTCAAAGTACCCAACTAAGGAAAGTTGATAATATATATGAAGTTTTAACAAAAGAATCTTTCAATGGGCCACTATCTGAAAATCTACTAACTGTAAAAGAGAAAAAGTGTTATCCTGTATACAGAGGAAAAACATTCTTTCTTGATGTCAATCAGAAGAAGGATAACACTATAATCTTTAAAGACAAATCAATAATAACAGTTAAAAATATTGTTCAACTATCAGCAACAGATGAAATTCACCTGGTTGGAATCATTAACAAGAGCACAGGAAGTGTCTATTGTTTAGACAAATTTGAATCCAAATCAATCGGAATTCAAACTTTTCAAGAGGCAGAAACTCCTTTGATAAGTGTTCATAATATCACAAGTATTGTGTAAAGCCTGGCGTCTAAAATATGGCAACAAACACATTGTTGTCCCCCTCAGTCAACACTAGGGTGTTACAGTAGAGACTGATTCAAGCTTACTGCATTTAACAGTTCATAAAATATGGTTTGTACCTAGCCTACTATTTGTTACAGTGTGCGGCAAAACGAACTGGCAATTTGAACGGGCTTAATTGAATAGGCACATTAATCTTTTTATAAACTATTTTTTATTTTTGAAATCTGCTGAACATGCCATTTACTTTTACTTGGTTTTGAAAATAATATCAACAAGATGGTGGCCATCAGCGCCGATACACTTTTGAAGACGTTTTCATCAGCTCGTACACACATTTCAAGTGTAATGGCGGTAATTTCTTCAATTATCCGTGCTCTTAGCTCTACCAGTGTTTGAGGCCTGTGTTTAACCACGTTTTCTTTCAGTATCCCCAAAGAAAGAAATCACAAATGCTCAAGTCAGGTGAGCGTTCTGGCCATCTCACATCACCTCTCAAAGACACCACATGTCTGGGGAACATTTCTTTCAAAGTTCTGATGGACTCTCCAGCTGTGTGAGCTGTAGCACCATCCTGTTGAAACCACAACTCTTCAACTTGATGTTCTTCAACAATCCTTTCGATTCTTGGCAGAAAAAAGTTTTCCAACATTGAGACATATAGCGATCAGAGTTAACAGTTACAGTTTGGCCTTCCTCTTCAAAAAAGTAGGGGCCCACGATTCCAAGTTGTGATGCGGCACACCACACAGTTAGTTTAGGGGAATGAAGGGGCTTTTCAAAAATCAGTCTAGGGTTATTTTCAGCCCAGTAACGAAAGTTCTGTTTGTTCACAGCCCTGTTAAGGTGAAAATGCGCTTCGTCACTACAGAACAACACTGCTGCAGGGCGGGTTTCATTGAGCATTTGGCGGCACAAACTCCTACGGTTTTCATAGTCTGCTACCTTCAACTCTTGGGCCATCATCATTTTATAAGGATGGAAATGTAAATATAATTAGAGAATTCGTCTCAAACTCCGGTCTGGCATTCCTAATGCAACTGTATGCCTTCTCGCTGAACGTCTTGGCGAGTGCTCAATCGCTTCTCTCGCCAACTGCACGTTTTGAGGCGTTCTCAGATCTGGGTCATCCATGTTTTTCAGTTTTGAGAGTACTCACTACCATTTTCTTTCAACTGCCTTACCCACGCTCGTATGGTGTTAGCACTAGGCACAGCGCCGTGGCGCGGGACATGAAAATGCCGGCGAAAAAGTCTACGTCACAATCACAGAACTGCCATTTTGGAAATATGTCCGCACAGCGTAGCCTCGATGCTGTCCCGTCCAAACCATGATGGCGACTGAAATGGCATGAGTAGCCGGTTAAAACCATGGGGGTCACTATGGATGTACTAAAGACCTTGTTAGATGAAATGAAGAAAGATATAATTGATGGCCAAAGTAACATTGAGAAACAATTGGGTAAAGCCTTGGAAAGTTGTTCAGATAGAATAAAGGAAAACAATGAACTTATCCAGAAGCAGCAAGAAATAATCAACAAACAACAAGAAACAATTGAAAAGCTTGAGATGGAGAATAGAGAACTTGGAAAGCAGGTGATGGATCTGTCCAGACGACAAGGTGAACTGGAGCAATACTCCAGAAGGAACACACTGGAAATTTTTGGGATACCCGAATCAACAGGCGAGACTGATGAATCTTTGAAAAATACCATTGTGGAAGTCGGAAAATCCCTAGGTGTGAACATCCAAAAGGAAGGTATTGACGCCTGTCACCGCTTCAATGGAGGGAACAACCGGCCTACATCGGGGATCATAGTGAAATTTCTAAGGAGAGAAGATCCAGACCAGTTACTCGCCAAGAGGAAGGTGAAAAGAGACTTTTCAACCCGTCATCTACCAGGACACAACACTGACTCGCCCATCTACATCAACTCATCTCTCACTCCAGCTAGACGAGTTCTTCTTGCAAAAGCACGCAAACTGAGGACTGACTACAACTACAGATTCGTATGGGTTGACAGGGCAGGTAGGATTAAAGTAAGAAAATCAGATGATGCTAGCTCTAGAATAACTGTCCTGAATGACGAGAGTGATCTGTCTTCTATCATCAAAAAAGAGTCAGGCTTGCAAACTAGCTCTAAACCAAGGGGTGGAGGTGCAAAGCGTTAGGTTTGGTCTATCAATCAGTGTAATAAGTTATTTTATTTTTAGGAGTATTTCGTTTTGTTTGGTGAATCAATCAACCTTCATTTATTCGGACTGATCATTATTTATTCTTGTAGTATATTTTTATTGTTGTTGTAATAATTTTAACTAATGCATAGTAATTTGATAAGTAATAGTAATTTATTAATTTATTATCAAAATGTTAGAGGCCTACGGACAAAAACTCACGAACTTTATAATTCAATTTTAAGTGAAAATTATGACATTGTAGCCTTCACAGAAACATGGTTAATAGACAGCATCAATAGTAATGAATTGTTTGACAGTCGTTACATAGTTTTCAGACAAGATAGAGATAAGATAAGCACTGGTAGGGCGCGGGGGGGAAGGGTATTGCTAGCTGTTCACCGGCGGCTACAAGTCAGTCAGCTGACTGTAGCGGCCGAGGATCAGCTGATCGAGTCTGTCTGGCTGCAAGTGCGCATGCCGCAATCTGAGACAGCTGTCTGCATCAATGTTGTGTATTTCCCTCCTAGCAGTCCTAGTGGCATTTATGATGATTATTTCGCTACTTTAGACAATTATACAACTGGATGTTTGTTTAAAAAAGTTTTAATCATAGGTGATTTTAATTTACCAGAAATTAATGGAGTTAATTATAATATGCTTACAGGAAGTTCAGTCGTCAAAAATATGTATAATGTTATGACATTGTATAATTTGTCAACTTATAATGACGTTCCTAATGTTAATGGGATTACATTAGACTTAGTTCTTGGCAATCTCCCATCTGTGTCTGTATCTCAGTGTGATAGCACTCTTTTGCCAATAGACAACCATCATCCTCCACTTCTTATTAATTTGAATTACATATCCTTTGTCCATGGTAAATTTAATAAACAACATGTTGTAAATAATCCATATTATTGTTTTAAGAGGTCACATTTTTTAAATATGTATAATTTATTCAAGAACTGTAATTGAAATTCGTTGTATAGCTTAAGCAATGTAAATTTAGCTGTTGAAGAATTTTATAGGCTCGTGTTTTTAGTTTTTGATAGTTGTGTCCCTAAAAACAAAAACATCGTTAAGAGTAAATATCCGTGCTGGTTTACAAGAGATATAATTGAATCCATCAAAGTAAAACATAAATGTTCAAAAAAGAGAAAATACTCTAAATATCATGATAGTCTGTTTAAAGAACTTAGGGCAAGTATTAAAAACAAAATAGGCATAGCTCACAGAGAATATTTGAATCACATCGAAGATTGTATTAATGTAGACTCTAAATACTTCTGGAAGTATATCAAATCTAAGCACTCCACTTCTCATCTGGATAGCTCTACTTTAGATATTAAGTATAATAATGTTAGTATCCCTAAGAATCAAGTTCCTGATGCTTTTGCTGATTCTTTCAATCTGTATTTACGAATGACAACTCAAAGATGTTTCTTCCTAAAGGTAACCATGTCAATAATAGTGCCAATTTTTTCTCTATTTCCCAAGTGCTTACTGTTATAAGGAAACTTAAGTCTAAGAGATCTTCTGGCCCTGACAACATTCCTACTTATATAGTTAAGGGGTGTGGGGAGGTTTTGGCTGAACCTTTACGCTACATATTTAATTTATCTATGGCTCAATGTATCTTTCCGCAGAAATGGAAGAAAGCTAAAGTTGTGCCTATTTTTAAATCTGGTAAAATGGTGAATGTAGAAAACTACAGGCCCATTTCATTGTTAAACTCTTTTGCTAAGGTCTTTGAAACTCTAATTTACAAATATATATATTCTGTAGTAAAACCCTTAATTTCTCCTAATCAACATGGGTTCCTACCACAAAAGTCGACAGTAACCAACCTTATGGAATTTTCTTTTGACATTTCTTCAGTTCTAGATGTTGGTGGAAGGGTTGACGTTATTTATACGGACTTTTCCAAGGCATTTGACAAGGTCAATCACAAAATCTTACTGGAAAAGCTTACGACATTTGAGTTTCCAGAGTCTTTTATTTCATTCATAGCATCATATTTAACGAATCGATTCCAGTTTGTTTTTATTTCGAATAGAATGTCAAAGAGTTACATTAGTACTTCAGGAGTTCCGCAAGGCTCAAATTTGGGCCCATTGTTATTTTTAATTTTTATAAATGATCTCCCCGATTTACAGGTTGACTCCAAGTGTATATTATATGCAGATGATTTGAAATTTTATAGAGAAATTCATACTGTTAATGACTGTCAATTATTGCAATCGTCCCTGGATACTCTGTATACTTGGTGTACTGAAAATAGATTGCAGTTAAATATAAATAAATGTTTTGTTGTTACTTATTCCAGACAAAAAAGAATCAACCATCACTTGTATACAGTTAGAGGAACCCCGCTGCAAACAGTGAATCATATCAAAGATTTAGGAGTTACTTTTGATTCGTCTTTCAAATTTGACAACCACTTAACTTGTTTAATAAATAAAGCATACAAACTGTTAGGTTTTATCATTAGAAATACAAGATTCTTTTCTTCTATTGAAGCTATTAAACTATTGTATTTTTCGTTTGTCAGAAGTAAGTTAGAATATTGCTCTATAGTATGGGATCCATATACAATGATAAATATATCAGCAATAGAACTGGTTCAAAATAAATTTTTGAGATATCTGTATTTTAAAAGATTTAATGTTTTGTGTGATCGTGATTTTTCTACTACTGTACTGAGATATTTATTTAATTTGGAGTCCCTTTCAGTCAGAAGACATAAAGCAGCTGTTCTTTTTTTGTACAAAATATTACACAGCTCAATCGATAGTAGTTTTTTGTTAAGTAAAATTAAACTATTTGTACCTAGAAATAACTTGCGCCCAACCTATGTGTTTTTTGTTCCTAGATGTAGCACTGTGCATTATTTTAACTTTTCGTTTTTTAAGGCATTAAGAACTTTAAATTTGTGCAGGAATGATGTTGATTTATTTAATAAAAATATGAACCTATTTTTACGTCAAATAAGCAGAATAACATTTTAGTTGAATTAGTATGTAGCCCATTATTCTAGTTTTGGTTTGTACTCGTATATATTACCTACTCTGAATGTGTGCCGATGATTTTTTCGTATGCCTAATCTACTTGTTTTTATTGTATAAAAAATGTTTTCATTGTACTGTTTAACATATTAATGAATATCTTGCATTTTGTTATGTCAAAATAGCTTGTAAGGTGAAAACTGTAGCTATTGTATAAATAAATTGAATAAATGAAATGAAAACAATACCATGATGCTTTGCTTTGCCCCAACACAGCGCTGGTACTACGCGAGTCAAAGTGCTCAGTCTGTTTTGCCGCACTCGTTATTAATTTAGTAGCCAGTTTAAAGTTTAGGACAGCTAATAAAAATTGTTACTTTAATTTTTTAAGGGTTTGCAAAAGAACAGAAGAACCAAACCTTTGCAAATATAGTAAAAAGTTAGATAACATATCTTTATTTTAAGTTTCAAAAAAAGCTGAAATACCTTCTATTCAATAGCAGGACAAATTGTCTTGAATTGGCAAGTAACCAGAAATCAGAATATTGTTTATTTACATTGAATTTACATTTTCTTTACATGACAATGACTATACATTTGTTCAAAACATTTGTTACCATCTATGTACCATGTGACATTTAATTTCCATATTTATCTAAAGCTAATAAAGCCTTTGTATTTTTCAGGCATATTCTAGAAACTATGGATAACAATTTGTGGAGTGTAGTTGAATTTAGTGATGGACTCCAGCTAGTGCCTATGAAATGGATTAACCAAGTCAAAGGAGTATGTTTGTGGCCAAACTATACTAGTCAAAATAAAATAGAGAAAGCCATAAACGAGTGCCACAAATCAGATCCTGATACATGGTCTTCACATCCAATTATAAGAGTTTTTGCAAATACAGGTAGGTTCAATCATGACTTTGAGATCAAGATCATGTCAAGTCAAAGGAGTATGTTTGTGACCGAACTATACTAGTCAAAATAAAATAGAGAAAGCCATAAAAGAGTGCCACAAAGCAGATCCTGATACATGGTCTTCACATCCAATTATAAGAGTTTTTGCAAATACAGGTAGGTTTAATCATGAGTTTGAGATCAAGATCATGTGTACAAAGATACAAGTGTACAAGATTATCAATACAAATAGATTGGCCTAATTATCCCTTAAAAGCCCATGTAAACACAAACCCCCTATATGATACTCGGTCAATTAGTAAGATAAAGCCTTGGTCGTTGTACTTATCACATTAAGAAAACATTAGAGAATAATTCGAAAATTGAATATTTGTAGCTGTAATTACTAAAAAAAGTTACCTATTCAGGTGTTTGTAGATCCTACTTGTATATTGTTCCTTATTAGGGAACAGTCCATTCGAGAATTCAGTCAATGGTTATGACATGAAGTGTTTGAAGTTCTTTAGATCAACTGACTTCAGACTTAGAGACAGAAAATGAAGAAGAAGAAAAAAGAAAAAGCGAAACGACAGATGTCATCAGATGATGAGTCGGACCAAAACATAGTTCCAAATAATGTTTGCTCTGTACCCATTCCAAAATCTTCCGGACACTTCTTCGAGTTCTACTGCTTTATCTACAAATCCTACTGTAACTCATTCACCAATCATTTCTTCACCTGTTACTCCTGCACAAGTCACCACTTCGCCAAATACCTCTCCTACCATTCACGCCTCCACTCCCCGCGCAGAACAAACTCCGTGGTCAGAAAACTTTCGCCTTACAAATATCGGACAGCAGGTGATTCAGGTATACCTCAGCTTTCTTCATGCAAACTGTGTATCGCAAAAGTAAATCACCACAACTTAACCTTACTTTTACATCACTTTTTAAATACATGAATAATTTTAAAGTTTTTATATGTTCGTGCTTTTGTTTCAGATAACTACCGAAATCTTATGAGAAAAATGAATACGATACTGTTTGAAGTCAGGAGGCTGGAAGAGAGGTTTATTGAGTACATTAATGAAAAAAAACCAACCGACGCTTCCCAATAGTATATTAGAAGTGGCTCTCGAGTATGAGCTTCCTCTCAAGACTGCGGAGGATCCTCATGCCATTGAAGAAAAACTCATAGAGAAAGAGTTTTATAATAAACTTGTAAGTAACTCATAATAGTGTACACTAAGGTTTTAAAAATAATTATCAAAACAACTTGATTGTTTTTAATTAGAACTTTGCTAGGGTAACTGAGGCAAGCCCAGTGCATGTAAGAGTAGCACAGCTGTTTTGTTGTTACAAAATTGGGTACACTACAATGCTAAACGATAGCACTGGCATAAAATTGTCAAAATCAATAAATTAACACAGGTTACTCCAATGCGCGCGTGGGGTGTGGAGGTACCTTAGCGCCATGCTAAATATTTGTTGTTACTAACATTATGTGTCACTGGTCAAGGTCAGCATCGAACTAAGGGTTACTAATGGTACCTTATGAACCACTTTGAAGATATGTGGTAGCACAGCACACGTTCTCACCTATTTCGGGATATATTGTTAAAACAAAAAAATGAAAACAAATCATGAACTATAATCGCTATCTTGAGCTACATTTAATTTTCAATCAAAGATTCTGTTAAAATTTCAAGAAAGCAGAAAAAAAATTCCCTCACAATGAACTTGACATGTACATAAATCATGATTTAAATTTACTTTTTCAGATTATGCTATTGAAGCTAGTCGCCACTTCTGACGTTCATCAAACCATTATTAATATATTAAAGAAATTGATGTCAAATGACCTAGCAGTCAAATTTAGTTTAGCTGGGGCAAAATCAAATCCCAGCTTTAAGTCCCTGATGATTTACAAGGTGCTTGCTGGTAAGTAAGATTCTATTTTCCTAAAATTGTTTACAACATTTCAGTGCTAGCTGTTATCAAAGAACAATAACGGACAAAACTTTCTCTGACTTTTCCACTCTGTGTTCTGAAGTTGTTACGATTTCTAAACCTAAATTACTTAAAGAGCAATACTTTGTCAGTAATGTTTGTGCCTTGTCAATAATCATGACAACGATTATAACGAACTTGTCTCATAAGTTTACGAGAGCATTGTGCTTGGCCACTTATACTTCCATCTACGAAAATGCATATCTACTAAGCAACATGGCTTCTTACGCTCCCGCTCCACCATCACCTTCTAAACCTACAGGCTACAAGAGTTTGTTATGTCTGCCTTTGTGTCCTCCCTTCAAGTCGACTGCATTTACCTCGATCTGTCGAAGGCTTTCGATAAGGTAAACCACGACATTCTAATTGACAAGCTTGCAGGGTATGGAGTGAGTGGCCCCCTTCTCAACTGGCTGGATAGTTACTTGCGAGGCCGGACTCTTATGATCAAATGCGATGGGACAATTTCTCCGCCTTCCGATGTATTGTCGGGTGTCCTCCAAGGGTCCCATCTGGGTCCCCTATTTACGAACGTATATTTACAAATCTTTTAGTATGACTTTGGCCGATGTAAGACCTATACCGCGGGTGGTATAGCCGTTGTAAAACATCAAAATCTAACGAAAGTACGCACTTTGGGTACGTATATAAGATATTTTATGGCAAACATTTAATTTTTTACATTTTTTCTGCATAGTGTTTTTTAGTCCTAAGAGACATATAAGTGCCCGTTAAATTAGCCCAAACACACGACAAATTAAATTTTGACCAGTTTAGCTTTAAAAAGAAAAAGCAAATTACCTATTGGAGATAGGATAAAATGTCAAATACAAAAGTTGTAGAAAACTTCATTCCACAGTTACGATTTTTCGTCCGTGAAATCAAAGATCCGATCACTAGTTCAGCCGCTACAGTCAAAATAGTAAACCACTGCACAACCCCATTTTCGGCCGACGCCATTAACGGCCGCTACCGCGCCGGGGGTTAAAAAAAGTCGAGTTTTCAGAATTTCCTGGCGGTTTAACACCAAGACCTTTAAAACAAATAATTATATGGTTGAGGGGGTAGTTATACGGGCCTAAACATTTCTCTTGTTCACCAGTCAGTCACCCAAACGGCTTTATAGTATATTAACTTTCTTTAACATTTGAGCATAACTATATTTTTTATTTTCGTCTTAATTCCTTTGAAGCCCATCATCTATGGGCTTAATACCTTACTATTAAATGGGGAAGTGCATAATCTTAATACTAGGAACTGTAAAAAGATAAATATTCCTTTTAATAGGCTGTCTAAATCATTAAATAGTTACCATATCTTAGGTTTAAAAATGTTCAACACTTTACCTCTTGAGCTAAGTAGTTTACCATTAGACACTTTCAAAAATCAATTGTACTCTAGACTAGCAAAGGTTCCTTTTTATTCAATATCAGAATATTTTGAAACTAGACTTAAATAGCTGTGTGGGTAATTGTAAGGAAAATGTATCTCATCTTAATTATTACATGCCTAAAATGTTGTTATTTATAGATATTGTAATATATGTGTTTGGATAATTATACTATATTTAGTCTATTTTACTTTAAATGTTTAGTGATATATATTTGACTTTGTCTATTGCTTGTATAAGTTCAATGACAATAAAATTTTTATTTATTTATTTATGGCACTGTCCAGACAACACAAATGTAACTTTTGTTTTTCAATAGTTCACTGCAAAATTTGATTTGAAATGTTCTGTTTTGTTTAGGAACAACAAGACTGGTGCACCCAAACACGCTGGAAGTCACGCTATCAGAGGTGACAGCTAAGTGGCTAGTGCAAGCAACCCTGAGATTGTCAAGACAGTTAAAGTAAGTATATAGTTTTTACTGTTGATTCATAATAGGTATTCTAGCTGATGGACTAGCTAGGAAACAGATTGTTTTTATGAATATACTGTGCACAAAGTTATATCCAACAAGCAATCATATTTATTTGGTAGTTTTAACATGTTAATTTCAAAATAATATGGACATTTTCTTGAAACCCTAGGAAAGCCAGAGAATTAGGCCTTCTCTTCAAATGCAGCAACCACTCAATTTGTTTATTGAAGAAATTATTTCTCCTGCCACACCTTAGCATCAGAAATTATGAACAAAAATTGTAGGATTTAATGATGTGACTTGGTAGAGAGTTGTCAAAACTTGGCAGGTCTTTCTTGCTATAGATTAATACTATATAGTTGAATAGACAATTTTTAGTAAAAAGAAGTTATTGCTTCACACTTACGCTCTTCATTTCTTTTAAACACTAGTATTTTTGTTTTTTTCTATTTTGTATAAGACGTATTTTAATCTTGTTATAGGAAACCGTCTAAGCAGCCTTAAGAAGCTGAACCTGAAGAATCTCAGCTGAACAAGACAGTAAAATAAGCAAATAATAGTTAAGATGTAAATACAACAGTTGTATTTTGATTGTATATATATATTTTAAAAGATGAGGTATTTAAATTTTGAACATATGATAGTTATGTTGTATATATAAGCGGGATACCCGGGTTCAAGTCCCGGTTCGGTTCAAACATTTTTGTCTTCTAATTTCTTTAAATATATATATATATATATGTGGTATTTTTTTATTGGTTTGAATTCTTGAATGTGCTAATTAATGTAAGAACAGTGTATATAACTCAATAAATAAAAAATAAATAAGTAAAAAGGATGATAGTCACTTTTTTTTTAAATTCTGATTTTGACTGGTTTTTATAGTTGGTTTTGAGGAGAAGCTGTAAGTTTTTTTACTTTGCAATAAGAATGGTAGTCAGCTAGATACAGCTGTTACTAAATTTCTAATACTTTACAAGAAGGTTGGTAGTCCATGTTGTTGTATACAAAAAGGTTGATAGTCAATTCACTCAGCTGATATTGAGAGGGAACTGCACACTAACACAATAGAAACCTAACCTCACTTTTACTGTTTCTTCTGGTTTAATTTGTTTGATTGTTCTTAGTGGGTGTTTATATACCTTAAATAGTTTTTGAATTGAATAATAGTGAGAATGAGTGATAGTGAAGTGACAATTAGTGATAGTGAAGTAAATGTTGAGAGGAAAACTAAGAAAAGAAAGGCATATGGTAAAATGGAAGATGTCATAAAAAAAATTAGGCTAGCAAGCCATGAAACTGGTTAGGACTGTCATTGTAAAAGATTAAAGTGCTTTGATAAGATTAACCAGAGACAAAGACTGGAAATTATACAGGATTTTAACCTTTTAAAATCCCACAATGAGCAGGCTCTTTATTTAGCTGGTCTTATTTCTCTGCATGAAATAAAACAGAGACGTTCTAGGAAACTAGAGATGGAAGCCAACTTTAACACTAATAGCTACACATACAAAGTTAGAATAAAAAATGAAGGAAGTGCTAATGAAGTACCAGTTTGTTATAAGGCATTTTGTTCATTGCACGGAGTTAGTGGTAAGAGGGTACAAAATATCCAAAAAGCCCTTAAAGAAACTGGCAAAGCTCCTTCTGATAATCGAGGCCAATATGACCATAGGCATTGTCGAGTTTCAGAGGACACAAAACAAAGTGTCTTAGATCACATTAAATCTTTCAAAGGCCGATCTTGCCACTATAGCCTTTCTAAGAGCAAAAGGATTTATCTACCTGACACTTTGAATATTAGCAAAATGTATTCAATGTACAAGGAGCTTAAATCTGACGAAAAGACGGTTTCTTATGAATATTATAGAAAAGAATTTGAAACCAAATTCAACATTTCATTCGGTTATCCAAGGTGTGATACCTGCTCCACTTGTGATAAATACCAGGCAGAGTTGAAAGTTGTAAATATGGAACTTCAAAATACAAGCAACGATGTAAGTGCTAAAACTGTGCTTCTGGAAAAAATCAACAGAATGAAAACTGAGCAAGAGTTGCATTGGTAAGACAGCCATCAAAAATTAAAATTTTTGAATTTTTTATTTTTATAAAACATCTTTTTCTGTAACCATAGATACCAAACACTTTACAAAATAAAAATTGTTTTATCTTTTTATAGACGTTTTTGTAACACCTTACACTGATATTTTACGTCTGAGCTGCACTTGGATATTCGAGGCGCTCGACGCTCTCATAAGCTATGTCCACACTAGTGCGCTGTTCATTTCAACATGCGTTTCAATATGCCGTTCAACATTCAATTCCACATGCGCCAACGCATGCACTACAGGAATTGACGAGAGGCATGTAAGAGGCTTGCCTCTCGCTGTCCACACTAGTGCCTTACTTGAATCCAACGTTGATGCACAATTCAGTTGGTTTACAAGACGAATGACGATGTTGACGTATTGTATGAGGGGGATATTTGTGCAAAACTTTATTATATTTTGTTGATAAAACAATTGACAACGAAACAATTAAAAACCCATTCAAAACCTACTACCACTAGTAAGAAACACCCGCTAAAAAATCTTCAACTGTAGTAAATAAATATACAAATTAAAACACCATTTTCCATGAATTCTCCTATTGTTTAAAAGAAATGTGACGGTAAAAACTTTCTTAAACTCACACTTGAAAGTGCTTAAAGTGTCCAGGTATTTCATGGTACGTAGTTTGTAGAACATATATTTACCAGTATATTTATTGTTACGTCAAGTGCATATACGCGAAAATGTAGAAGGCGAACAATTTGGATAAAACAATTAATGTTATCTCTATATATAAAAAACAAATATATATACCTTTGCTAGCTATAGTAAAGAAACATGACACACGTCTTGTAACTAAAATAACTGTACAACTGATTGCTGGTATACTAAGTAATATGCTATACCAAACATCAAGCTATTCATTTACTCTTAACAGTTAATTATTGTGTATATTACTATATTTTTAATAATTATTGTAGGCTAACAAATATCTATTAAAAACTAAAGTAATTTGGTGCAATTACTTGTAACGTAACATTAATACTTTTTTGTACTTTTTAATTGTTATAAGCTTTGTTTTTGCATATCCTTCAAGCACGAACAACGTCATTTGGCTTTAATTTATTCTAATAATTGTTCATAGTCCATTTTACGCACAGACACTGTGGTTTTAGTTGTTTAATTGCCAAAACATAACCTCAAAACACTGCTGTGTTGAAACGAACAGCGCACAGAAATCAAAAGGTCGTAGATCCCCGTGCCTTACTCTGTGCGGCATTGAAAGCAGGCAAGGTTGACTGAAATCGGGCATTCGTTCTCGCATTCTCTCCTGCGTCTTGAAGTGCGTAACGCAGTGCGTGACGCATTGCCCTAAGCGCACGTAAAAAGGCACAAGTGTGGACACGGCTATACAGTGCTGCTCAGATTTGTATTTTAGTTGCAAGTGTTGGCCAATCTGGCTATATTTATGGTTTCTGTACTCTTTGGTTTCATCTGTCAAGCAGAAAACAACTTTAGTCACTTTGACAACAAGTAATTAGTGAGTGTTTGAGTGTGAAGTTGTGATAGTTTTGTGAGTTTGTGAGTTACTTTTAGTGTAAAAATGCCCCGAAGAAAGGTATTTGGTAAAAGGAAGTCGACGGGCAATATTCATACGAACAAGTATATGTCAAATCTTCAGACAGAAGCCCCAACCCCAGCAGAAAGTGTTGTGACACCGGCCAGTGAAGTAGGCCTAGGCCTAGATGGTAACACAACAACTTCTGATGCTAGCCTAATTGATGAGAGGCCTAATACCTCAAAATCAAAACTCAAATATTTAAGTTTGGTTGGAGAGAAAGGTGACTACCTGAAGGTTGAAAACAAGGAAGGTAATTTACTTGTAGATTAAGAAATACTGACAGCAAAAATAATGGATTTTGTCGCTTGCGGTAAGTGTTTGACACGTGGATCCGTACAACTGCATGAAGTGTCCAGTGAGAGGAAAGGAGTAGTTTCCAGCCTTGTATTGTGTTGTACAGAATGTTCATCCAAGTCCTCATTCATGACTTCTCAAAAAACTGATAAGAAACATTTTGACAATAACCTTCGTCTAGTGTACGGAATGCGAAGTATCGGTAAGGGGCATGCTGCAGCTGAAACGCTCCTGTCCGTAATGAACCTTCCCCAGCCGCCAACTAAGTTCCACAGGTACAATGAGCATATAAAAGTGCTTAGAAAAAGTCTGTAATGATTCAATGAATGTGGCAACCAGACAAGCCGTAATTGCAAATGGCCACAACAGTGACATTACTGTCGCATTCGACGGTACGTGGCAAAAAAGAGGTCACACCTCTTTGAATGGTGTTATAACCGCCACAAGTCTAGATAGTGGTAAGGTTCTGGATTTTGAATGTTTGAGCAAATACTGCCCAACTTGTAAAAATGGGAAAAAAGACCATCCTAACTGCATGGCTAATCATGTGGGTTCAAGTGGATCGATGGAAGTTGCCGGCGTGAAAAAGCTTTTTGAAAGGTCGATGAATCGTACTGTGCCTACCCGCTATACACAATATTTGGGGGATGGTGACAGCAAAGGGTTTGACTCTGTAGCTGCTAGTAAACCTTATGGAGATCAAGTTGATGTTGAAAAACTTGAATGCATCAACCACGTCCAGAAGAGGATGGGATCGCGGCTTCGGCGTTTGGTTCAAAGAACAGTTCTTCCCGATGGCTCAAAACTCTCCGGCAGAGGTAGGCTTACTGATAAAGTCATTGATAGTTTCACAGAATATTATGGGAATGCCATAAGAATGAATACTGGCAAGACTTTGGAGGAATTGACAAATGCTTGCTGGGCAGCTTACTACCACAAATTGTCCACAGACGCTGATCCACAGCACGGATGTTGCCCAATCGAGCCAGATTCATGGTGCAAATATAATCGAGCCGCAGCCTATGGGTTACCATGTCCAGAGCACAAAAATTCACTGCCAGAGTTTGTTATGAAAGAAATAAAGCCAACTTTTGCAGATCTGTGTGCCCCCAATCTCTTGAAAAAGTGCCTGCATGGCAAAACGCAGAACTGCAACGAAGCGTTCAACAATATTATTTGGAGCCGCCTACCTAAAACTGATTTTGTAAATGCTGAAACTCTAAAAGTAGGTGTCATGGATGCAGTTGTATGTTACAATGATGGGTCATTGGGAAAGATAAAAGTACTGGAACAACTTTGTGGCAAAGCTGGACCGAACTGTGTGATAGGCCTAAAGAAGATCGACAAGAGGCGTGTAGCCAAAGCTGATTTAGTAGTCAAGGAAATAGAAAAAAAGCCAGAAAATCCAAAAAGACTGCCAAAAGAAGATTAGATGAAATGGAGAAGCAAGAAGAAGCAACTTATGGAGCTGGGCTCTTCTAAATGTAAATATAAGGTTGGTTAAACTTATTTTTCTTGCATTTTTGTTTTATCGCGTTTTCCGAAAGTGACATTTTTTAGTACTTCGGTACACTTTGCAGCCCCAAATGTCAACCGATTTACTTGATTTTTTTTGCTTGGTCCTTGCATATCCCTAAACAGTAATAGGAAGCCATTTTCATTTATTGTAAAAATTAAAATAATTAGATTTTTTTTAATTTTAAAACAACTTCAAAAAGTATGTTATTTGTAAAATTAGTTTCAAATTCTATTTTTTGTCCAAATAACTTTTCCTTTCCTATTATTACTCTTTCATATATGTAAAACCAAGGGAAAAATTTCAATCAGATACATTTATTTATGCAAGAGTTATGTGTACCGAAAATATGATAATTTAACATGGGTAGGATAGGGACGGCTGTCTTACCTTAAGGAAGGCAAAGGCTTTTTACAGCAAAAAGAAACAGGCACGGCTGTCGTCCCAGACAAATATTGAAGAAGAATCCATTGCAATGGATTTTCAGAAAAACCTTTGCATTCCAAACCTGACAACAAATGATGTATACTATCGTCGCCAGTCCTTTTATTTATTTAACGTACACAGCCTCTCAACTGGTAACGCTTTATTTTACTCTTATCCTCAAACTGAAGGCAAGAAAGGAGCAGATGAGGTCGTTTCGATGCTTCACCACTACATTTTTACAAAACTTGACAAACGAGTAAAACATTTGCAAATATTTTGCGACTCGTGTTCGGGACAGAACAAAAATTATACTGTAATTAGATTTTGTCACTATGTTGTCACTGTTATACAGAGGTTAGACTCTATTAAAGTGGTGTTTCCGATACGTGGCCACTCTTACTTAGAATGTGACCGTGACATAGCGCTTATTAATCAAAAGTTTGGTGCAGAATTGCCTGAAGATTGGGTGGAACACATAAGAACCTGTAGGATAAAACCTCAACCTTTTGAAGTTGTAGAGGTTGATTTGCCTTTTTTTCGCAAATGGACAGAGTTTTTGTCATCATTTTACATAGTGAAATGTCCTTTCGCTACAAGGCCTATCAGAGAAATTCGTTTCCTCAATAGCTCCCAAAGACTTGTTGAACATCGAGCCTCCTATAGTGGTTACTGGCAGCTTACGCCTTTGATTTCACAGCAAAAATTAAGACTATTGAAACATGGAACAGAAAAGAATGCTGATCAAATTGATGATAGTAACACCTTCAGTCTTCCACCTCAAGCCCGTTTTGGTAGGTAGGCCTATACAGGGTTGGGCAAATGTGTGGATACCCCTAGTTAACTTTTTAATGGGTGACACCAGGAAAACTAAACTCCGCATACCTTCATAAGAAACAAAAATGCACTTTTTGGTCGGTATCACAATTTTGCCCGGGACCCCAAAATGGGGTATTTTGGGGGTAGCTCCAAAATTTTAAATGTAAAGCCCCATCGAGTGACACCTCATTTTAAAGGCCTTTACTAAAGAAGAATATCAGCGAAAACTAGAGCTCTCTATCTCAACCCAGTACGACACGGCGGTCATTTGAAAATTCATCGTACAATTTAACCTCATTAAAAGTTTCTTGATGAAACAATTATGAACAGTGTACACTTACCTTTTTAAAACATTTCATAAGAAATTTACGTTGCAAAAATTCCAAATTATCACAAACATTTTTATAATGGTGTAGGAAACAATTTTATTACATTATTTAACATAAAAACTCATTGGTCCTACTCACCTAATTTCCTTATAACAGATGCTCGAATTGCTCCCCTTGTACTGTCTGGACAAGTCCTAGCCTGTTGTAAAAATGTGAAACAGCACGTAGAATGGATTCTCGTGGAACTTTTCCAATTTCCTCAACTATTCTGTTCCTCAGATCATTTATGCACTGTGGTTTGGTTTTATACACATTTTCTTTAATATGGCCCCATGCAAAGTAATCTAGTGGTGACAAATCAGGTGACCTTGCAGGCCACTCGATAGCACCTCGTCTCCCTATCCAGCGATTTGGAAACACGTTGTTCAAATACACGCGGACATCCAGTCCATAGTGTGGTGGAGCTCCATCTTGCTGGAACCAAATTTGATCACAGTTATTTGTTGCTAACTGGACAGCGGGAATAATTTGCTGTTGGAGAATTGCCAGGTACACTGCGGAATTAAGATTTCCTACAATGAAGAAGGGTCCGACAAATTTGTCTCCTACAATACCAAGCCAAACATTTACTTTTTCAGGATGTTGTGTGTGTTGTTCTCTCATCCAGCGAGGGTTTTCATCACAACAATAGCGACAATTATGCCTGTTGACATTTCCGTTGATCATAAAGGTTGCTTCATCCGAGAAAACAACGTTATTCAATGTAATAGTATTGTTATCAATATTTGCCATCATAAGCTCGCCAAATTCTACTCAACGATCGAAGTCATCCTCAGACAGTTCCTGAACCAAATGAATTTTGTATGCTTTGAAACCATTTTTGTGTAAAACTCTACCCACTGATCTTCGGGAGATTTCTACACTTTGGGAAACAAAATTTGTTGAGACATGGGGATTTTCTCCGACGGATAGCAAAACGTCCAATGAATTTTCTTCGTCTGTTGCAGTTTTTGGTCTTCCTGATTTGGGGCGGTCCTTAACACTGCCTGTCTCCTCAAAACGTTGAATAGTTTTTTGTACTCCTGATTTTGAAATTTCAAGGAGTGCTGTTTCTCGGGCCGATTTATTTTTGTACAATTCACTTGTTTGATCCCACAGACAGGGGTGTTCGCTATACAGCTCCACAAAACGTACTGTCATTTCTTCTGACCAACGAGGTGCCATTTTAATAATGCGAACACTGGACATACACACAATACACACAATACTGATCCTGAACACAACTGTGCGACACCGCAGCTAGCACTGTCTACCTGACCTGGCCTGCCGAGTGTCGTTCACACGGCGCCAGTACAGCTGGCAGGTGGCGGGCAAGTCGATTTTCCAGTGGTGGGGGGGCAGGTTGTCTACTACTTGGGAAGGTCGACCTGCCTCACAAATTTCGTGGCAACTTGCTTCTCATTTCTAGACAGTGCCGTCTACATGAAGCAGGTAGCCTGCGTCAGGTTACCTGCTTCAAGTAACCTGCCTACTGACTGGCCTCATGTCAACGCGGCTTTAGTCTTTGAAGGGTCTGGTCGGACTCCTTCTTTATCTATTAAATGAACAAGGAATACGGATACCACTCTATTCAAACCGAATTGGCACTTCTCTCTGTTCAATTTAACTCCATGTTCGCTCAAACGCTTCAATGTTTCATTTAATCTGTCATCATGCTCTTGCTCCGTTCTTCCAACTACTAACAAATCATCAGCTAGGTTAATGACACCGTCCAAACCATCTATGATTTGAGAAATTCGCTGCTGAAATACTTCTGGGCCTGAGCTTATACCAAAAGGTAAACATTTGAAAAAGTACCTTCCAAACGGTGTGATGAAGGTTGTCAGCTTGTACAAGTTCTCTGCTAATGGGACTTGCCAGAAACCATTGGCTGCATCCAACTTCGAAAATATACAGGCGCCATTTAGTTTAGAAAGGCACTCATCAACAGTGGGAAGTATCAGTAATTCCCGTTTGATACATTTGTTCAAACTTGTGTAATCTATACACAAACGAATACGGCCATCCTTTCTTGGAACTACAACTATAGGCGAACACCATTCAGTTGGTTCTGCGACAGCCTCTATTACACCTTGAGAAACCATTCTATCTAATTCTTTCTTGACCTTATCATGAAGAGATATTGCAACTCGCCTTGGAGCTAAAACAGCACATGGTCTTGCATTTTCTTCTAAAACAATTTCATAAGGGTAGTCAATTCTGCCAGCACCTTTGAAAACTGACGTATGTGAATTTACAATGCGCTCTGTATCTACTCCCTCAACATTAAAGGTTATCAATCCCAAAGTAAGTAAGGCATCCTACTAAGCAATGGGCAAGTTTGGTTCAATAGCACGTACAGGTGTTCATCAATTGACATACTTCCAAAGCTAAGCGTAGCCTTTGCCACTCCAACAACATTCAAACGCGTTTTACCGGGACCATACAGAACTCTGTCAGTTTTGAGTATTTGTAGACCAATACTGTCAGCCAAAGACTTACATATGACTGATACATCGGCCCCCGAATCCATTTTGAATGAAATCTTATGTCCTTTCATAGCCAGACTTACCTCTGGACATTTAGAATTGAATACTTCGTTTACATGCAATTCTCCTAAGTACTCATTTGCAGTTTCTGGGGTTTTCTCTTTGTCTTGGTCTCTTTAACATCACCTTTCTTTCTACAAGCTTTACTGAAATGTCCAAGAGCTCCACATTGAAAACACTTCTTACCTCGGGCCGGACATGGTTTCTGGAATGAGTGAGAGAACCCACATCAAAAACAGTGCTGATTTACTTTTACAGGCTCAACAGATATGTTTTCTTTGGCAACTTCATTACGAATAATAGCTTGCTGCTTCGTCATCATCTCGGCCTGTCTGGTTTTCAGAATAGCTTTTTCAAGAGTTAAGTTTTCATCCATTTGTAATGTTTCTGATAGTTTACTATCTTGCATACCAATCACTATAATGTCTCGAGTCAGGCTAGGTTTTAGACTTCCAAGCTCACAGCTTGCCGCTAGTTTCCTAACATCATTAATGAAACTGTCAATAGGCTCACCTGGCTGCTGTCTTCTTTTCAAAAAGTTTGCCCTTTCAACACTATATTCTTTTTACATCCCAAATATTTTTCAAAACAATCTATTACCTTATCATAACTCTTCCTATCTTCTTCACTCAACTCAAAAGTTTCCAGTAAATTCTCTCCCTCATCACCTAAACAGTACACCAACATGTTGACCTGTTGACATTCATTCTTTGAATACAACCCTGAAGCTTGTCTGAAACGTTCAAACTTTCTCTTCCATTTAGGCCAATCTGATGGTCTTGTAAAGTCAAACCCTCCTGGAGGTGAGATATTGTACTGGGAAGTATCAGAATAATTGGTCATATTTGGCTTCTCATCTTCAATTTGTACATCAGAGCTTTGTTTACACTTTGGTCTAGGCATATTTAAACTTCTGACATCATGAAGAGTTAACTAAAGTACTTAAAAATATTATTAGTATTAAATAAGTAGACTTTACTAGCATGGAACAAAACAACAACTGATTTATTCTATTTGTTTACAATATGCAACAAACAAAACATATGATTAATATAATATTAACATTGAACAATAATACCAACAGCACAGTAATTTAAACACTTTTTTACAGTTAACTTGCACTAATTTCATTGATTTAGGTTGTGTTCATTTACTAAAATAATGTTGGTTCATTGACTAGTTTTAGGTGTTCATTCACTTGGATTTGTTAACTTTTTTAATTTATAAATTAGCAAATTGTAAAATAATTTTATAGATTTGAATTATTAATACGATTACACACTTTCTAACAATCACAACAAAATATACATTTCCATATCTGAGGAAAGATATTTTTAGGTTTTGATATAAAGTCCTAAAACTGTATGTTTTTGTGAGCGTTTTAATCTAATAAAATTAAGTTTTACTGCATTACAGCTGTATGACTCGTCATGTAGAAAAGAAACATTTTCTCCTTTGTTTAAAATGTTATATTTTATAAAAATCACAATCAATTTATTTATGAATGTTTTAAATTGAAACTTTAATAATATTGGGAAACACTCTCAGTCTATCAAGTAGATGCATTATAATTACTTATTCTGTTTGCGCCTACAAGTTATTAAGCACAATGTTCACCAAAGCAAAAACCATGTTTACTGTTTTGTACAAACTAATTTATAAAATGCCTATTCAACATCATAATATGAGTGTAGTGTGTTTTATTTTGTGTGCATAATATATTCTTTGAATCTTCTTTTTCAACTAATCAAAAGTTTTTTTTTCTCAGAATGGACACGGACGAAGAAAGGGAAAGGAGAGGGCCGCCAATATATTCTGCAGCAGCATTCGACAACCTTCATGACAGCGAGAGGGACCGTTTCTTCCTTGATGTGACAGACAATATGGCGACAGACTCTGAGGCTGGTGGGGACAGTGAAGCAGATGATGCTTTCGATAGTGTTCGCCTTCCTTCTAACGTAAAAACTTCAACTCCAAAAGCAAGATCTTCAGCGTCGTCGTCTGTTGAAACTGAAGGAAACATGGGTGAGACGGCTCCATTCTTTAATTTAGATGACATTTTTTATTCTGATGATACAGAAAAAGATCCCAATTACTGTCCTTATGAACAAAATAATAGAAAACCGTGGACCATACGCAGTAGAAAAACACTGTTTGATTAGATGTCAGAGGAGTCAAATGAGTCGGATCTATTGGACATCAATGAGCCTGATTCCGAACCTGACTCTGATCCAAAACCTAATGTTAAAAAACGGAGAATTTGTGGCTCTCTTACTAAAGGTAAAAACACCGAAAGTTACTAAAAAAAAATTATCAAGAAGAAAGCCCCTTCAAAAAACTAAATGTGATCCGAAAACGCAAAATGGGTTTGTTTTTAATCAACCCGTAGGTCCGAAAACAATATTGTTAATATCGCATCACCACAAGCTATTTTTATGATGTTACTGGGGCCTCTTTTGAATAGGATTGTGTATGAATCAAATGTGTTTGCTTTACAAAAGAATACCACCCTTGATTTAATGGAAGAAGAACTGTTAGCTTTTTTCGGGGTGTTGGTAGCAATGGGTTTGCATGACCTCCCAAGTATACTCTTGTTTTGGTCAACTGACCCTCTTTTTCATGTACAATTCATTGCAGATATTATGTCTCAGCGCAGATCTTTGCGAATCTTAAGATTCTTACATTTAAATGACAACTCAAAAATGCCTCAACGAGGAGATCCCAAATTTGGTCGTCTCTACAAACTTCGCCCGATGATCGAGTACTTAAACATTTAGTACAAAGAAGTATTCAAGAAGTAGTAGTACTAGTTGTTATCTCAGTATAGACGAGAGTATGATAGGATTCAAAGGACGTAGTACAATGAAACAATACTAACCTAACAAACCGACAAAACGTGGGTTTAAAATTTGGGTTCTAGCCTGCAGTTATAGGATTTATAGTGTTCTTTGATATATATGAGGGTAAAAAGGAAGAGAGGAATAAAGAGGAAACCCTAGAAGAACATATGGTTTAGGGATTGGCCAAAACCTTCGAAGGTCTGATTACTGCCTGTTTTTTTATAAGTTTTTTTCTAGCATTCCCCTGGTAAAAAATTGTTAAGTAAATCTTTGTTTGCTTGTGGGACCATAACGACTGACAGAAAGGGATTTTCCAAAATTAGCTTAAACCTGATAAAGAGTTGAAAACTGGGAAAAGTGATTTCACTTTTGATGGAGAAATTTCTGTAGTAAAATGAAAAGATAAGAGGAACGAAGGCACTGAAAATGGTGTCTAACATGCACGACCCGGAAATTATAACCGAAGTAGAAAGGAGGAACAAATGTGGGGACAAAATAAAGTTACATGCCCTCAGGTAATTGCAGATTATTATAAATACATGGGAGGGGTTGATCATTTTGATCATTTACAATCAAACTACAATGTTGTTAAAAAATCAAGAAAATTGTGGATTAAAATCTTTTACTATCTGCTAGATAGTGTCATTGTTAATTCATACATATTGTACCAATTTGAGTGTAAGAATCAGAGAAGCAAAGCAATGAAACAACTATCTTTCAGGAGGAAACTGGCCAATGAGCTTGTTGGTAACTTTTCGTCTGGAAAGAAAAGTTCTCAAGGATGTTCAAAAGGGAAAAAACTCAGCGGAAGAAATGTTAATGATCTGGAGATGTCAGAAGTAGGTCTGCACCTACCGATTCCAAAACTTGTAGACATTGCGCCAGATGTACCACAAAAAAAAAACAAAAGATGCAGCATTGAATAAGAAAGGTGCAAGGTTGCACTATGTATTGATTGTTTTGCGCCTTTTCACAAAAAATAAATTAAAACAATACATTGGTTTGTTTAGTAAAAAAATAGTTTTGAGTTCTTTATATAGTACATTATAAAACAATCAGAACATGTATAATATTTAAAGATACTTGTTTTCTTTTGTTTAGTACATTTTAATAACAACTTGTACAACCTTAGTGGTTAAGTTTTTTACCACAATGTATTAACTATTTTGTGCCCTTTCACAAAAAATAAAATAATACAATACAATAATTTGGTTTGTAGTAAAAAATAATTTGAGTTCTAAATACATAATATGTAACATTCAATACTTGTAGGCCTACAACATTCAAAGCTACATTTTTTCTTTAGTTTAATAAATTTTAATAATTATACATACAAAACACCTTAGCAGTTATGTTTTATTACTAAGATAAATTGTTGTGTGGCTTATTAACTCAAGAAAATAAATGTTGTAAAATTTAAAGTCATTTATCACCTTAATCAAAATGTGGCTAATATTTTAGCCAGCAAACATAACCAAGATCATCTTTAGAGCACTTGGTCCAAACGTATACTGGCTAAAATAGAGACCATAGTCTACACCTTAATATATAAGTAAAAGATTTCTATTAATATTTTTCTGATGACGTAAGAGGTCTATCCTAAAACCCTGGCTGGTTTTTAAGGTGTTTTGTACAAAAATCAGTAGTGCTCATTTTGTGGTCAAGGTGGATGGCTAAAATTTAGACCAGTGAGCGTTAACTCCAAAAGTGAAAAAAGTTCCTGCCCTATAAAGGGTTAAATTTTTTCTTTTAACAATAATTAGTAACCTAATCACTTTGTTATCAAGACAACAAGACCTACAAACTTTAAGTACAAACATTGTTTATTCTAACCAAATTTTGTTTTTCATCCCATCAAAAATTTAGGCTTAAGCCAACAAAATGGTGCAATTCTATTGCAAAACGTGTACCAGTGCTATTGTAGACGGGGAAGAAGAGTCAATATGGTGTGACTCATGTCAGAGCTGGGTTCATAGTAAAAAGAAGTTCAACAACATCAAGAAAACATTGTTCAAACTCTAGGAAAAATTGACTCCTACACTTGCCCAAATTTTGCCGTTGAAATTAAGAAATTCAATGCTGAAATAGGATCGCCTGTAGATCAAGTAAAAAGGGATCTACAGTAGTTGAGGCCAAACAAATTATAGAGGAGCTGGAAGCTAAAAACAAACAACTAGCCTTAGACTTAAATGTAAAGGAGGTTAAGCTTATGGCACTTGCGGATAGGATGGAAGGCCTAAAGGCAGAAAGGGATGAGAGTTGCTGGAGTGGTGTAAAGCCTGACAGATGTGCTAAGGGGGTGGGGTTAAACATCATAAGGAAAGCAAAGAAAGATGGACTTACCGCCTAGTTCCAGACATCAAGACTTGGATCGAAGAAAAAGCATTGGAACTTGGCTTCCACCTAACCCAAGCGTTCACAGGGCATGGTGCTTTTAGAAGCTACCTCTCAAGGGTCCACAGAGTCAACTCAGAAGTCTGTCCCAGCTGCCCAGACCTGGTGGACAATGCTGAGCACACTATCTTCTTTTGCACTAAGTTTACCAGAGAAAGGCAAGACCTAGAAGAAGAGATTGGCAACAGGATCAGTGCAGAAAACATTTTGAGAATCATGATGGAAAGTGAGAGTAACTGGAGAAAGGTTGATGGTCTGATTCGCAAGATCATGGACATGAAGGCTGAAGAGCTTAAAAGCTAAATGAGCCCTACTAGCAGAAGAAATACTAAAGGTGATACCATGGCTAGACACAAGGGTGAAGACATAGAGGATGGGTTGTTAGTGGGTCGCCTAGGATGAAGAGTTTTCCATCCAATAATTCATTGAGCTTATGAACACCCCAAGCATACTGTGGGTAACCCACATAACCTTGAAGTGCGGACCCTTCAAGGTATCTGTAAAGCAGATTTTCCCTCCTCTCGAAAAAAAAAAAAAATCATAAGTAGGCTCCCCCCACTGACTACGTCAAACTTGTTTGGCGTGCTTAGCGGGATGGCACCGAACAATGGTGGGTCTAATCCGGATGAATGTGTTAATACGGGGAAGACTAGTTGTCCTAAATCTGTTGCGAAGAACTGCGTGAATGAAAAAATTAAAGGGAGGTTTCCAAGGCCTAAACCTAAAGGGATATCAAAAAGTTAGATAAGTATAAAACATAAAACACCTCCATCAGTAGTAGTACTGGAAACACCGTATAGATACGACACAGGTAATAATAGTATGATAAGTGCACAAAATAAGCTATTGCTTAACAAATGTTTTAGTCAAAAATGCACCTCCTAGCGACAAATAGCTTGCTAAATCGCTCGTGCTATACCAAGTATGGTCTACACCTCAACAACATGGGTAAGGAAACATTATGTAGCCTAGTCGTAAGTCTGGCTCAGAATTTTTCAGGTCCAATTGAAGGGCTGAGAATGAAAACAGGCTAAGGGACATTTTTTTCCAACATCGTTTTATAATGAATTATTGTAGCAAGAGGTGGCACCTAGCGGCCACTGTATCAACTATGCCAACATAGTTACTAATATGGCTGCCAGAAGCGCTTGAAACATAGCCGGGCTACGATTTGAGAATGAAAACCAGACAAGTACACACTTGTCTCGTTTTCATTGTCAGCTGACGTTGTCAGTTAGTACTCGTGGGTTGCTTGGTTATGTGGAGTGTTCCCTGAGTGCAGTCTTTTCTCGTGTCGTTAGTGCTTGATTATTAACAGTTTCTTTTAAACATGAATAGTGATAGTACTAGTGCTTGTAGTGACATTGACAATACTGACTCAGATCCCGATTTTGATGTGGCACAAGGTAGTGATGAACTTACTAAAACGAGAAAGAGGAAACGTAATATTGAAAAATGGATCCAAAATGTTAGAAAGACTAATTGTAATAAAGGTAAGCAATACACCAATAAAAAGGAACTGTTGTTCCTCCAAATTTCAAAGAACTGTTTATGTCCGCAAGTGTATGGATCAGTTTTCTAAAGAAGAGAAAAGGACATTTTAAAACTTTAATGAATTATCAGAGAAAAATGTGCAGGATGCCTACCTTTCTGGTCTCATAAAACTAAAGCCAGTTGCAAATAGCAAAGTTAGGCCTAATAATAATGTAAGTAACAGTACCAATAACGATTCATCAGATGCAAGTGATTCAGAAGAAGAGACCCAGCACAAAAGAAACGCAACTTTTAAGTATTTTATTTCCTACAAAAATAAAAATCTTAATTTATGCAAAATGGCCTTTTGTGGCCTACATGGTATCAGGAAAGCCCGTGTCAGTCGGCTGTGCTGTCATAAGCGAAGTTCTGGGGTTAGCGCGCCTCCGTTAGATAAACGAGGGAAGTCTGAAGGATCCAGGTCCAACAAGATGCCTGCTCTTCTTATTGAACAGGTCAAGGAGCACATTAAGTCATTTCTGAAAAGGATTAGCCATTACTCCAGACAAGAGTCGGCTAAAAGATATTTAGCATCTGATCTGAATGTTAGTAAGATGCACAGTATGCAAACCCCAGATTTCATATGAATACTACCAACGTATTTTCAATACTAGTTTCAATCTGTCTTTTGGAACACCTAGAACTGACGTCTGTGATGTATGTGACAAGCTGGCACTACAAATTCAAAATGAAACTGATGATGAGAAGAAAAAGAAGTTAGAGAATGAAAAGGCAGTACACTTGGCAAAAGCAGAAAAGTTTTATGTTGACTTAAAAGAAAAAATCAATCTAGCGAAGGAGGATCCCACTGTTGAAACACTTTGTTTTGATTATCAACAAAATTTGCCTCTTCCCGTACTTCCTGTAGGTGAAATATTTTATTCAAGACAGGTGTGGGTTTTTAACCAATGTTTTACATCTGGTAAACATGGAACGTCAAAAATGTATATGTTTGACGAAACAACTGCAAAAAAAGGTGGCAATGAGACAGCATCTTTCCTTTATCATTATCTGGACAACTTCATTAGCCCAGATGTTAAAACATTATACTTGTTTGCTGATAACTGCAGCGGGCAAAACAAGAACAAACTTCTACTGATGTTTTTGTCATGTCTTGCAGCAACGGGCCGCTTTCAAGTGATCCAGCAACACTTTCCTGAGCCTGGTCACTCGTTTTTACCATGTGACAGGACTTTTGCAAATATTGAAAAGGCTAAGAGACAGAAGGAGTATGTGTATATACCTGAACAATGGTACTCTCTCGTTCAACAGGCTTCACGGAAATCAAAGTTTGATGTTATCAAAGTCCTGCAGTCAATGGTTAAAAACTACTCGGACCTTCTACTGCCATTGTTCAAAAAGAAAATGAAAAATGAATATGGATTGTTCCAAATCAGCAAATACAAAATATTTCAGTTTAAAGGAACATCGATCAAAGTCTCTAAAACCCATGATATAGAAATGGGCGCAGAGGTGTTTACGGGCTTCGTAGAAGACTTTGATATCAACGATGTAGATCTTTCCCTTGCGCCTCTTTTGTACTCGAAGCCAATCCCAATGAAGGCAAAAAAACTGGAAGATGTGCGAACTTTGGCTTCTAAATTTGTTCTGCAAATTTACCAACATTATTATTTTGGCCTAGAAGCTCTCCAAGAAGAAGCTCTTCGACAAGATGAGAGTGATGGATCGGCGTCGGAGTCTGCTGATGACCAATGAGTAAAAAAGTTTAATCCAAGGACAAAAAATGATGAAAGTAATTTTATATTTCTTGACAAATATGTTTTGATATTAATTAATTTAATTATGTAACAATAAACTAATTTTGTACATCTTACTTATATTTTGTTCTTTACCCTTTTCCTGGTTGAGAATGAAAACAAGCTATCTCCACAGATTGAGAATGAAAACGAGCTAAGTCCAATATTCAAAAATCAATAAACACAGAATAAGATGAAATTATCAATTGAAACTTAACTAGGGACGAAGTTTGAGCTCATACCTCATAACAAATAACAAATTATTAGTAGTTTAATTACCAAGATGCATTTAAAAGTTATTTTTGTGTCTCCTGAAAAATTTTGAAAATGTGCCTTTCACTTTCAGCCCTTCAATTGTGGAAAAAGTAGCAGAAAAAAACTACATGAGCACCCAAGCGAGCGAGGTAACATAAGAACTACCCTCAAAAACTCAAAAATTACTAAAGCCGCTAACAATAAACAAAAGATTAAAGATAAACTAAAAATAGTTTTCTTAAACACTAATGGAATTATGAATAAAATAGAACAAATGGAACTTTTCTAGAAGATACAAATCCGGATATTTTCTTAATAGTTCTTACCCCAACATGGGTTAAACAAGGAGAAAATGGAAATGATAAGCAGATCTTTGAAAGCATGGATATTGTGGTTGAAATTGGGAGAAGAAGATTAACAGTAGCTTTTATGTACAGATCACCTATAGATCAAAACCTTGATGTTTATTTCGAGAAACTTTAAACCAATCTAACCAAATTAAAATCATTGAAAAATGACGTTCTGATTGGAGCTGATTATAATATTGATATTTTTCAAACGACAAAAAAAAAGGAAACTTTCTGTAACATATTGAAGAGTTATGGGGTATACGCAACTATCGAGGACCCTACTAGAATAGCAGAGCTTACAGAAACGTTCATCGACAACTTTGCTACCAATGTCCAACAATTAAAATCAGAAGTAGTTGAGGCATTTATCTCAGATCATCAGGCAATTACTATAGATACCCCTTCCTGCAAAAGTCAACAAAAAGAAGCACTTTCAGAAATCACGGAAAATCAATCAGGAGACGCTCAATGAATTGAAAATCATGTTGAAATCTGAAAGATGGTGTGAGGTATTCGAGGCACAAGATATTGAAGGAAAATACAATGAATTTATTAAGTCATTTACCTACTACTACAACATAGCCTGCCCGATTGTAAACATTGAAATAAATAGCAATTCTAAAAATAAATGGACAAATAATGAGATAGCTATTGCTAAACAAAATATGTTTGACCTATACTCAAATTGGAGATTGAGCAAAGAACCAGATGATAAAAGAAAATATATCAAAGCCAACGAAGACTATCAGAAAACTATACTAAACTCAAAATCTAACTACATTGCCAAAAACTTGGAAAATAGTAACAATGTTTCCAAAACAGCCTGGAGCTTTATAAATAAAATGCGGTCTGGGAGTAAAAAATCTCATAAAAATTTCTCGCCTCAAGAAGATGGTGCTGATCTGACTAAAGCTTTTGATTGTGTCAATATAGACATCCTAGTTGCAAAGTTGAAATGGTACGGTGTTGGCGGTGAGGCTCTCACATGGTTTGAGTCCTACCTGAGTGACCGTCACCAGATCACGGAAATACCACATTTGAAAAATAATTCTTTTACATTTATAAAATCTAAGTCATCTCCAATAAATAGTGGTGTCCCACAAGGATCAATCCTAGGGCCTATCCTGTTTTTGATTTACATAAACGATATCACAAATACAATTCCGGAGCAAAATCTTTTCCAGTTTACTGATGACACCACTATCTTCACAAAAAGCGGCAATTGTGAATCGTTAGAGTCCTTTGTAAACGTTCATTTACTCGCAGTGTATTTTTCTCAAAATCAACCTTAGTTAAATCCGTCAAAAACAGGATACTTATGCATTCAAACAAGACAAAAGAAGGGCTCTGCCCTGAACAAACTTCCAGAGCTCTTCATAGAAGACAACCAATTCGAGAGACAACAAGCCGCGGACTTCTTGGGAGTGAGATTGGACGATACCCTTAGTTGGGCCGAACAGGTAAAGAAGGTTGAAGCTAAGATAGCTAAAGGACTGTTCGCACTGAGGATGGTAAGTAAATTCAGGAACTGTCATCTCAGTAGAATGGTTTATTTTAGTCTGGTAGAGTCATATATCTCATACCCAATAGTCTTATGGGGGGCTATCAAGGGTCACATAAATAAAATTTTCATTTGGCAAATAAATTCTATAAGGGCAATGCTTGGCCTTCACTTCCAGGTACATTGTCAGGATGCACTCAAACAGCTAAAATTTTGACAGTCCCATCTCTATTTATCTACGAGAGCATCCTTCATGCTAGGCAGATAGAGGACAGTATGATGTTAGAGGAAACCCACAATAATAATACAAGACACAAAAATATATTCTCAGAATACCCCAGGCTTGCTACATATGAGAGAAACCCTAGTTTTTTAGGTAGGAAACTGATACAAGTTTTGCCACCACAAATTAAACTAACTAATTTAAGGTTGCATTAAAAACCTGTATGTTAGAACAGTGTTTTTTTACAGTATTGATGATTTTTGGGATTTTTTTAGGACCATAAGTCACTCAGAATGATTTTTTTAGTAAAACTTGTATGTTCTTATCTAGCCTAACAAAACCCTATTAACCCTTCCAATCCTTGCCCCTGGCTCAACAGGGCAAGCTGGCGTGCCCAACGCCTTCAAGGACTCTGGGCGAGAAGACCAAGTTCAAAAGTAAGCAAGTTCAAGGAAGATTGAAGAACGTGACGCAAAAGGAGGAAAAAAGGAAGAAGTGCAGGATGTGCTATTGAAATAGGAATAACAGAAACTCAACATTTGTTTGTGATGGCTGCCCAGAAAACCCTGGCCTTTGTCCGGAAGAATATTTTAATAAGTTTAACAAAATTGAAATTACATAAACAGCTGTGAACAACCATAATTATAAGTCGTAAGTCATTTTTTTGGCCATTAAATACATATAGGTGGTGGGTGGGGATTTTAATACTTCAAATGTAGCCTATTCATGTTCATGATTTTTGTTAAAATCCTATATAAAAGTGTTTGTGTTTGACAGTAATTGTGAGACTTATTGACACTCCCGCACGCTTGGACTCTTTAAACTGCTGACAGCCCGGATCCGACCTGTGAATTTTTCTGGCGCCAGAAGTAACTGCAAACCCTCCAAGTAACTTTTTCTACTAACTATAGCAGTAGATGAATAAATGGGTGAGTAAAATTTTGGATTTAATATGTCAGCTTTTAAAAGTAGCCTGAATCTTTCCACAGTAGTGAACGTGTTAATCTGAATTACAGTACTTCTAATCCGAACAGGGTCTGGTCCCAGCTAGTTCGGATAAACGGGATTCTAATGTACATCAAATTATTTTTGGTGGATCTTTTTTGCTGGAGTAACAATCTTGTAAGGTAGTTGGCTACCAAGGCCAGCATTTACAAAAGACTCTGCAATTGGTAGACTAAATGATTACTTTTAACAGAATAGCTGAGTTTTGCAATTATAGGCTAATTAGGAGTAAGAACAATTATGAATTAACTAGCAATTGCATCAAATTTCAGAACATTACAAGAATGGTCTAGGCTTTTGTTAGGGACAATATTAGCAAATCAATTCCCGAATCGTGCTGAGGCATACACGTATTCAGTGCTCAAATAAATGTATTTAGTATATCGAAAATATGCTTTAATTATCAAAATAGCCAATTAACAAGAAATCAAGATAGAGGAATTGAGAGCCCATATACCAAAATACTTTCGAGTTGGGCCGATAACCAACTAAAAAGTTAAAGTTAACAAAATATTGAGTTGAACTTCCCAGGTTCTCAGTGGATTATTATAAAACAAATTTAAGGTTAAAATCTGAATAGAAAATATCAGACCTGTAGGCCAATATCGTTCTTACCAATCTTGCATACATACAGCTCCTTGGTCCTTGTGCGTATTTTACCAGTACGCCATGTTGTTAAAGTCTTAAAAACAACTTGACAAACGAGTAACGACAATTCAGTTCAATTCGGTAACAAATAACAATTATTCAGGTCAGGAGCTACGGACAGGCAGCCAACGTTGAACCTACTCTATGCACACTTCCCTTCGCTCTACCAACATTTCCCTTTCTAATCTAAATTACCCAAACATATCAATAAATTAGTAGGAATGTATAAACTGTTGTATTGGTAGGAGTATCAAAATGTAGTTCCGTATTTATGTCAAACAGTTAATTGTGTAAATAATTTAAGTAGCATCCATGCATTTCAATGTTATGAAATGTTTAAAGAATGCATAAAAAATAGTAGAATATATCTTTGTAAATGCAGTAATACAACTGTAATATAAATTTAAGATGCCGCTCTTAACCGCCAAAATTTATTGCACACTCAATCTATAATTATTATTTGTCAAAGTATTTACATTATTTATTTTATTTATTTTTTTTAAATAACAAATCAAACAGTTTGTGTAATATATTTAGGACCTCACCGACAAGTTTTGTAAGCTTGGTGAGGCCAATTTTGTAAGAACAGCAATGATATATTTTGAATGTCTAAATTATTTTGAAAGGTGAAATTCCTTTTTAAAAAAATTATTTTGAAAAGGCCACCGTAAACCTTTGCGTCGCTGCGCAGGCCGCAGCTGAGGCGGGCCCTTAAACTTGGTGAAAGTTCGCCTACATGCAAAGAACACTTCAAAAATTTGAATATATTTACATTGCCTTCACTTTATATATTTGAAACAATTTCATACTGTGTTGGCAAATGTCCAAGGTTATAAATTAAAATGTTCATTGTCACAATACAAAATCAGTATTGTACAGACAAGAAAGCCAGATTGCAAATATTTAAAAAATTACCAATACCTGCAGCATCAAATTTTTAAATTGACGAAGCCTTTTGGATTGTACAATCTGTTTTGGGGAATAAAGTTATTTATTTATATTTATTTAAATAAACTTCCAAAAGAAATAAAAGACCTTTTGCCGGATTCAACTTTATTCGAAAAGAAATCAAGAAAACATTTATTGCAACTGGCTCCTTACTCAGTAGGAGAATTTATGGAACATACATAAAGGTATAATTGTATTTTGTTATTTTATCATCAATATATAAATTAAATACTTTTATTGGAGGTTTGTTTCGATTTTATTTTTTTCTTAGTTCCAATAATGTTTAGGGATAGTTGTTATACAGCTTTCTTATATAATACATATTATTCTTAACTGAGGCTTCAACCGCTTCATTAATGTGTCACTGATTGTTATTCACCCATCCATTTCATACTAATAAATCATATTCATTTCATTTCATACTACAAGTCAACACAATTTCCATAATGGTTTTTTTACTTAAAAATAAAATAAATAAATATACGGATAAAATTCGTACCTTTCAAATCTCCCTTGCTCCTCCATTCCCTCTGCTAGGTTCGAAGTATGGATCTGGAAAAGTTCCGATCCGATAGTGTTTAGCCGCTCTACCTCATGCGAACATTGGAAGAAAATCAGCGCGGCTTGTAGGCAGTTACAGTGACATATAGCGAGAGATGAAGAGGGACAAAACGCGAAAAACCGCTGATGTGAAAGATGCTTTGAGCTTGTAAGCATTGACTTTAAATATACATTTAAAATCAATGTTGTAAGTTTGTATTATGGCATATGTACAAGTCAACATAGTTTTGTCGTTAAAAGCTTCGTCAAAGGATCTTTGTACGGATTTTAATCATACTATA
This sequence comes from Matsumurasca onukii, assembly GCA_018831715.1. Classification (NCBI taxonomy): domain Eukaryota; kingdom Metazoa; phylum Arthropoda; class Insecta; order Hemiptera; family Cicadellidae; genus Matsumurasca; species Matsumurasca onukii. The sequence continues at coordinate 8,387,309 of CM032066.1, read as the reverse complement.
GTTTAATTAATAATCTGTAACGACAGTTTGAAGTAAAACAGCTAGTAATCAGTAACCTACGTTGATGACGGAGGATATTTGTAGTACAGAGAATCTTAAAAACAAGCGGTGCTTTCAGGAGTTCCTCAGGAATCTGTCTTGGGCCCTGTCTTATTTCTTTAATTTATTAACAATATCCAGAAGAGTGTCTAAAGCTAATAATTTTGTCTGTTTGTTGATGATACATCTCTTCCTTTCCAGTAAATCTCTTAGACAGTTGGAGGTAGACATTTTTGTAGAGGGAAATTCTATCGCATAATGGCTGTATATGAGAATAGTCTATGTATTAATTTTGATTAGACATTGGTAATAAATTTATCTTTGAGAGGTTTCAGAATCCTTAAATTGGTTGAATCTCGAAGGGTGATTTTGATATTTCGGAATCCTCTAGCTAGCACCAAATTTTTAGGCATCACGTTAGACTCAAATCTTAATTTTCATGAGCATATTGACTCTGTTAGGATTGTTCTAGGACTTACAGCCGGTTCCTGCCGAGGTAAATTTCGGGAAAGCAAAATGTTAAAATTTCCACTTACTGTATTTACATTTTGAGGGGTTTGTGCTTTTTGAAAAGCAATCTTAGCTAATTTCTAAAATTCTAAATCTTCAGGGTACATTCTTCGGCGGTCCAATGTCTTGGCCGTACCTCGTCACAGAACTACTTTTTATGAGCACTAGATATTCTATTGGTCCATAAAAATGTACAATAACTACATTTTAACAAAAAACGAACTAAATAATTTAAAAAACAACTACAAGTGTTTCTTATTGTACAGGAATTGTATCTTGTTGATGACTATTTTAAATTTAATAAGTGTAAATTATGATACGTTAATAATTTATTTTTTACATCAAATCTCTGCTCTATGCGATTTTTATCGGTTCGGCATCGGCTTTGGTCGGAGGAGTCCGAAGGTCTTTTACTTCATTAATGCATTAATTTCTTTTACATACGCCTAGTTCATTTACCAGTACTAATATTAAAAGGTCGCATACATTAGTAACAATTATTACTTTATTAAATTTCATATAGTAAAATTTTTTTAATAATATCTATAATTAAAATCCAAAAGCTAAAGATTAAGTTATTACATTCTTTTATTTCTGTCGGTGAGGGCTCAACAGATCGAAGTTCAACAGTTCGAATTTCGATCATTTGAACTTCGGGCATTTAACCTTCGTTCTGTTGAACATAACGCGAATTGGGTGGACAAACTCAGAAGGCGGGATTTTAAGGGAAAATGGCGAGTAGCGGTTGGGGTTAAAAGTAGGGTAGAAAGCTGATAAACGGTACCACAAAAGGAAATTATGCATTGCTTATAAGTTCTAAAATATTTTTTGCTATAAGATATTGTAATAAAAATAGAATAATGAAATATAATTATCGATCTTAATTTATATACACGCTAAATAGCTAATTTGTTACTAAAGAAATGTAATAATTATATACATTTTAATAGAGCAGTTTTAAAATTAGATTGGTAAATATTATTTGCAAATACTTTTAGTGTGAGTGAGTGCGAATTTTTCATTTCATTTTGTTGTAATTTGTGTTTTGTGATTCAATATTTTTATTGTCAAAGCAAATATATATTGTTATTAAGCTAGGCTTATTGTATGGTCCTGATTGTCTAAAGTCAAGTAATGTAAACGCAATATTTTAACCTGGCAAGCCTAGTACGTGCATAACTTATCGAGTAGTAGACTAGCCTATTAAGCCTAGCTTTTTACACCTCAGTAGTAAAGGTTTTAAATGATGTATTTTCAATTTAGATTAGACTTATTTTATTTATGGTTAGGTTCATGTTTATGAAGGAAGAGTGAGCCGCTAAAGGCCTAGTTTATCCCAATAATCAATCACTTTTACTGCTGCGCACCAGTAGTGATCTTGTCAACAAAGTCAATGGTGTATGGACTGTTTTCAGGTGCACAATGCCATGATATTTTGATCAATCTGGTTCAGCCGTTCAGCTATGGTTTCCTAGAAAGCGGTGACTGCTACATTACAGCCATTATATGACGGTGAGTTTTGTTTTCAATGTTATCAGATGAGAGTGGTTTCCTAGAAAATGGTGGACGTAAAGTAGCGGTGAACACTACTTAAGGGGTTTCTCGCCAGGTGACACATATTGTTTTGTAGACAAAAGTAGCTTACCCATTACTATATACCTAAACCAGATATAATATCTAAAATAAACATGTCAAAAGTTGTTTTTATCTACATATGTTTAAATATTGTGTTGCGTCCAACGTCACGGTTACGTTCACTGCTACATTACGGTCGTAATATAGCGGTTAACCTTTTCCTAGGCAACCATAGCTTTAGGTTTGACCATTTCAGGTTAGGTTTGTTTATTAGCCTGGTCAATAACTTTCAAAAGATTTAAATTCAAGGTAAATGATTGGCTGATTGAAAATCCCTATTACACTAAAGTCCCGCTAATGCGAACCCCGCTTATCCGAAAATCCGCCTAATCCAAACACTGTTAGGAAGAAAAATGCTGTACAATTTTTGAGTTGTTAAAATAAATAGAATTATTTTCCAAATTATGTCTTATGTTTAATAATGAACCAGCGCTCTCAATGACGCAGACATGCACACAAACACTGTTACAGGCCCTATTGCCCCATCCAACTGTATACTGCCTGTCATATCTGCGTACATTACTTCTGCGCTGTTTATAACTGCAGTATACTACATGATTAAAATACTTATTAGAATACTTAATAATTATTGACTTTAATTATATTTCGGCAGCTAATGATTTTATTCAATGCTATAAAAGTGGTATTCAGAGTTGGACCCGCGCTCACTCTATCGTTGCTGTCCTTCCTAAGGCTCAGTGTTTTCTTGCGGATCAGGCCCCGCTGGACATATAACCATTTACAGTATAATCGGCGTTTTTAAAGTTTGCAAAGCCGCAGGTAAACCATTACAAACATGCATAACATGAGCCTTAAAATGTAGGGTTTCGTTATATTCGACTAGATTGGCTAAACAATAATTAAAATGAGGAAGAAAATGGACAGCAATCTTCCTCAGCTGCTTAGTCTATAGTCCCCCACAGGTAGTAGATGACCACCGAGTCGCCGACTTTCTGTAAAATCTTTATTTCTATATCTTTATTTCCGAACAATATAAAATTGTGTGGAACATTAACAATAACAAGAAAATATAAATTATGAAATATATGAGCCACTATCCTATAATAAATAGAATAAATAATAAATAAATACTCTGTGACCTTTACCTACTAATTCTCCAATATCCAAGTTTCTAACCTACTTTGAGCTTAATCGGGTACTTTAAGGGCTGTGTAGAGTGAAAATAGTTCACAGGGTAATGCAGGGATAATACGGGGACAAATTCCCATTCGATCAGATGAGCGGAACACCAAAATTTTCGATCATTTGAGCGTAGCCTGTTTTCGAACATTTGAACCAGCAAAACAGACGAAAAAAACACGTTCGATCTGTTGAACTTCGATCATTTAATACCCCACCATTTCTGTCGACGTGGAACGTTCAGTCAGGTCCAACAACTAGTGTCAAAATCCAAGGAAATGAGTTGTTAAAATTAAAAGTGAAAGTTTAATGTAAGCATTTAGTAACCAGCTTGCCTCTATCTCAGTCCTATGATACAGAGATGAAGTGTATTGTACAGTGTTTTTCTATCAAACGATGTCAGAAATTAGTTTTATTTTCATTAAGTTTTAGTTTAGTTTTATTTCTACTTTTAAAAGTATAAGGTATTAGTGAAAACCTAGGCCTAGGTATTTAGGAGGCCCAGATGACAAATATTGCAATTTCAGTTTCTGGTAAGTTTGGAGGTTATTAATTTTCCTGGCTAGGCTAGGTAGTCTAGCCTACTTCATTATTTCAAGGAGGAACTAAAACCATACTTTGTTCGCTTGTCTTAAAACTTTGCTGGTTTAAATGAACTTCCTAGTTGATAATTTGGGCTAGGTTTAATATGTTATAGATTTAATGCCTAGCACTTGATCTAATTCCCAACAACCCAAACATAATATATTCCAGCATAGCTGTTCTGTTCAAAACTGAACCCTTTCCGGTTTATAACTTAGCTTACTTGCTTTGCTGGAAATGTCTAGTTCTACTCTGTAGCTTCTGCTAATTGGGTACTTAATCAGAATGAAACCATTACTCCGCCCCTGAGTGCTCGAGCCTCTTGCATAGTGGCCTGCCCCACTTTTGCTTTTAGCTCCTAGACATTGGCACCACATTTACATCAAAATTGTACTTTTTAAACACATCCTTATGTCCTGGGAAGTAGGCCTACTACAATTGCTTGAAGATTCATACATATTAAAGTGGCTATGAATAGCATAGACTTAACTGCCCATAGGTTTCAAATTACAGACTTAGAAAATTAAGGCTACTATTAAATAGACTCCACAATTGATGCGTGTCCACGGCCTGCGGAGCACCGGAACTTTGAGAGTATGAAATGCCTCCCTTACAAGGGGGGTCTGGGGGCCTTCCTTCGGGAAAATGTGAAAAATAATTGGTGCGAAATGGCGATTTTAAGAGAATTTGCGCTAAACATAATGTATTGTCTGGCCTGAAAATAATAATGATCATTAGTTATAAATTTTTTTCCCCATAGGATGAAAAAATTTAAGTCATTTGACATTTCTAGACAGTTTTCATTTGACATGAACTAATATAGAAATTAATTGAAAACAATAGGCCAATATAATTAATTTTTATTTTGTACTAGCTTTCAATAGCAAAGCTATCTTCTTCAGGCTGTTACAAAATTACAAAAGTAAAATTTACTTTAAATTTTAAATTTTAAATTTTACTTTTGTAATTTTGTAACAGCCTGAAGAAGATAGCTTTGCTATTGAAAGCGCTAGTACAAAATAAAAATTAATTATATTGGCCTATTGTTTTCAATTAATTTCCATCAGTTGCCAATATCTCCAGAAGAATATCATGAACTAATATCTTTAGTTCATAACTCAGGTTATTTTAGTTAAATATAAGCGCCAAAAGTACATAGCTTAAACACATCTATGTACATTGGTAGGTAATTTACCAAGAAAAGTACAAGTCAAAATTAGGTATATCTGTTCATAAAGTTCATGTTCATTTCAATCATTCTTATTACTTGCTTTCCGTCTTAAGCTTCTTCATTATGAAGATGTTTATGATTTTCTCGTGGTTGACCTGCCTTAGAAAGTTGTGTTCTATACTAAGCTAGACCAAAAGGTTTAGCCTGTCTTCTGGCATTTAAGTCTAGAGTCTGATCTTGGTAAGCTTTAGCTTAGAGAATGATCTTTCCACACAGCAATTAGTCACCATTCTTACTTTGTTATCCAATGTAAATTGTTGCATCCACCATTCTTTACTAATGTGCTTTTCATTTTTTATTACAACTTATAACAAATATCAAATTGGAAACTAGCTCTATCAAATTTAAGAGTCTAATTAAAAAGATCATCTTTTAGAAAGGGCCTGCAACTCTGTTGACAAGTTCTTATTAGATCAATAAATAACTTAACAATAAATAGGTGTAATTCATATCTTTGCTTTTTACTCTTTAAACCTTTGTTATTTATCATATTCATTACACTTGAGCCGTAGCTCGCTGGTGGGCCCTTCGGGGTTGCTCAAATGTAGTGGCCTTGCTTGGCTCGGTGTTTGTGGTGAAAGGTGTTTCAACCAAACTATGGCCTCGCTTCGCTCGGCGTGGGATGAAAGAGGGTATCTAACAAACCATGGCCTTGCTGCGCTCGGCGTGTGATCAAGCTTACATAGTGGCTTTGCTTTGGTTGTCTTATATTAAGCGAGTTTTTAAAAGGTACCAACATACCTAATTTCAAGTTTTTAGCTCATCCAGAAGTGGGTTAAATTGAACTCAGATTTTTCTTGCATTAAGGCCCTTTTACACGTAAACGCATAAATTTGAATTTTACTGTCAAAAAATACGTTCTTCCAGCAATTTTATACAAATTTGGAATTTTTTTTCGCAACATATTATTAACGGGCAAGTTTTACTCTTACTTAAGGTGAAGTTTAAAGCTTCTAACCACTATAATGTGTGAGAAAAATTAAAAAATGGTGGAAAAGTAGCAAATTTGAAACATTTGCTCTTTTTAATGATGATGAAGGCCAGATACGAAAAAAGTCAAGAGACCAAAAAGTTAGAGCGTCTAAAACCTAACCATGAAAATTCAATTAGATAGGAATCACCGTTCACCCACTAGATGATTTTTAGAAAATATGTTTTCCGCCCTTTTGATTTTTATTTTTTAGGGTGTTTAAAATTTTGGATTTTGGCAATTTTTCCGTTGGTGAGTTTGTATAAGGTACCTACATACCAATTTTTAAGTTTCCAGCTTATCTTGAAGTGGGTAAACATTAGTATATGTCAGTGAGTGAGTTACACAGAGGGTTGTATACAGGTGTCACAAAATGTGTAGCGTGCTATGCAGAACTGTTCTCTACATACAAAAGTAAGTCGAGAATGCCTAATAACACTTTTTGATTTCGGGTTAAATTAGCCGTAATCCGCCATTTTGTTATTTTTTGAAAATAATTAATAATTTAAAAAACTTTGGAGATATTTTTGCAAAACTTGGTATAAACCTTAATTATTTTCCTAATAAAATTTTCAAAACATTTTTTATCTAACTTATATAATTTTGAAATGGCTGTTAATTTAAATCTCCAAGTCAAATGGAATCAAATTTGACTTTGAAATGTTTAAAACTTGAAGTAGACAGGATTTAAATTAGTACTAAAAGTTATTTTGGAAACATTACATGTTTATTTGCACAATTCTTATTATTATTTCAACAGAAGTGCAATAATTATTATTCAAAAATGCATCAGCTGTTTTAGAACAAGTAACAACATACTTACATGCATAGAGAAAACATATATGATAAATGATACACTTCAACACTTTCCCTCATTTTGAAATGTTTTCTTGTAACTTAAGACAAACAGCGTCACACAGTGTCTTGAGTCTTGGTTTATGTAGTGGTTTCCTCATACAATCTGCGAGTTGAAACTCTGTCGGAACATGGTTCACCTTTACTTCATTTTCTGAAACTAGCTCCGTGATAAAGAAGTGTCTTGTCCTTATGTGCTTTGTCCTCCAGTGATTTTCAGGATTTTCCACTAAGTGCATAGCTGCAAGATTGTCAATATTCAATATTGGCACTTGGTCAAGAGTGGCAATTTCTTTCATGAGTCTTGATAACCACATAATTTCTCTGCAAGTTTCGCTGGTTGCTATAATTTCTGATTCAGTACTGGATAGTGCAACTGAAGCTTGCCTTATGCTGAACCAGCTGATAGCACCGCCACTGTACATGCAAACAGCTCCAGAAGTAGAACGGCCTGTTGAGTTGTCTGCAGCATGATCATTCAATTTTTCCAGGCTCATGTTTGTATTTGTACTCCATCCTGGGGATATTTGTAGCCATAGACCACTTCTCCCCAGTCTGCTTTGGCCAGAATTGCTTCAAATAAGGCTAGTTGTTCTTCGTTAACTCTTCTTATTAAACTTGGCGGCCTGGTAATTTCACCTTTCAACATGATATTCATACCAAAACTTTTAGTTAAATTACAAAGTTCCAGAGTATGCTTGTCATTAGAGTTGAAGTCAACATTGAAATCCCCCATTATAATAGAATTAACTTTCCTTGATAACAATTTTTGTAGCAAAATGTTAAATTTATCTAAAAAGGTTGTTACATTATTATGAACCGTTTCTGTAAATACAAATAAAAGCTGTCTGAAATTTTCAATGAAACAAGCAGAGACTTCAAATACTTCCTCTTCTCCTAGCTTTGTGATTTCATCCATTGGTAAACAAGAAAGATGATTTTTTACAAGAATGACTGAGCCACCTCTCTTTTTGTTTGTGCGGCAGAAATGTGATGCTACTTTAAAATTTTGAATGTATGACAAGTTTAAGTTATCTGAGCTTAGCCAATGTTCCGCTAATCCAATTACGTCCAAATTATTCTCTAATGCCATAATTTCAAGCATATCTGATTTACCAAGAAGTCCTAATGGATATTAGTCTCTGGTTTTCCATTTATAAATGCCTTATTTCGATTGTTTAGTAGTCGATTTTGGTACTACTGGAATCGGAAAGAGTCGCTTGTTTCAATAATGTGAGTGTCGTATGCATCTGAGGGAAGATTGGTTATTGATTTAGCTCTGAAAGACCGAACTATTTGCTGCTCTGTTTCGCCATGTGTGACAGCCCTGCGCATAGGTTGTAGTGTTGTGACATAGCTCTCGTGCTTACTTTGGCGTAAAATGCAGCATTAGACTTATTTATTTATTTGTTAGTGGTTTGTTTATTGTTGTTGTTTATGTTTGTTGTTACCGTGAGTTTATTTATTATTGTTGTTACTGTGAGTTTATAATAATAATTATGTTAAAGACTGAGTTTTAGTTAGTTTTTGAATGGTAAAATGTTGTCAGATTTTAGAAAAAAGTCATAACTTTTGCAAAAAAAATCATAGAACAATATTCTTTTTATTGTTGTGTTCACAAGCAAATTACCTACCTTTGATAAAAAATTATGTCTGTAAAAATGTTTTGGCAAAATATTTTCACTTGTTCCTGATCAAAAACTTATTTTACGTCAAAATGTATTTTGAGGATTTTTGTAAATTACACTAGCAAAATATCTCATTGAAAAATTTAGTATTCTGAGTCAAATTTAGTGCCCTTCAAAGTGGTATTTTTTAATTTTTCTTATTCACTCCAAAACAATTGTTTATTTCTGTTTTTTGAAACACAGTAAATTTGGCTAAAATGCCAAAACTTTGAAAAAATTCAAAATAAAACAAAAAAAACTCTACAAAGATTTTGATTAGAATTCCATGTAAAAAATAAATTAGCCAAACTTTGGCTATCTTGGAATTTTGATAAAAAATTTCCTATTATTTTTCCAAGAGCTCTATTTGAAAACTTTTGGTTCGCTCTTACTAAATTTCACCTTTTAAAATATTCTGGAGTAAATAAAATTAATATTTTTGTTGTTGACTAAAAGTGGCATATAATTGTTCCCTGTAATGTGCTGAAAAAGAAAATATACAACACTATATGGTTATCTTTACAAATAAAATATATATAGGGGTTTTAATGAGACTATGTGCAAAGGTCTAAAAATGGCCTGCCAGTATAGAAATTTCTGACCGTCAGATAGAGGGTTAATAAAGTAAAAAGGATTATCTGCAAGCCAGTTATACAATTTACTTTTAAAGTTACTCATAGACGTAGTGCGGGCTTCATCTGGGAGCTTATTAAAAATGTTTATACAGTTGACCATATAAAAACTACCAAACTTGGTAGGCCTGTGTTTAGGGATGTCAAGTTTATTCTTATTTCTTGTGAGACTACTTCATTTCTTACAAAAAAATTACTGAGATTTACTTTTATTCGGGTGGCCGATAAGATGTCTAAACGGTTACAGAATACTATTAGAGCTAGAAAGATGAAACAAACTTTTCTATCTGGAATCATTACATGGAATTTCAGGAAAAATATTTTAAGATTCTCAGTATACAGGGTGTGTCAATACTGAAACTCAGGGGTCAAAACTCGAGATTTTTAAATACAAAGGTGGGTCATATTGTACATAGTTTTAATCAGAGACAATTCTCGACATTTTGGTGAAACAATTTTTGATATGTTGCTATTACAAAGCTAGAGCTATGAACATGAGTCGCGTGAGAAACTGCGGAGGGCCTTCCTGTAGTCAAACTATAATTGATTAAAAATATGGAGTTTACGTTATTATTTCTCAAATTTGACGAGCTTTCTAATGGTATGTAGTACAAGCATGTTTTCAAAACATTTCTAACCTCAAAATCTATGTAAACATTGAAGTTGCTATTATCATGAATAAGTCAAAATATTAAATAGTAAGATATAGCATATTGCATCATTGTAAAGATAATTTAAATATGAATTTTGTATAAAACACTTTGTATCTTAATTCGTTTAAGAGCTATGACAAAAACAATTTAACCTTGATTTTGCCTGTTTTAGTAGTTTATCTGACGTTTGACTTGCTTGGTACCTAATGTAAGAGCCAAAATTCTAATAAAATAGTTTTTCTTGGTAAAACCATAAAATGACATAAAACTTACATAACTAAGAATATAACAATAATTGTTTAGCTGTTATAAAACAGGTTGGGAGAGAAAACCAGTTGTCGTGGTTAAGTTTGTGCGCACTTTGCAATATTTTTTTGCTGTGTTATATCAGCTGATTGATTTCTCTAGCTGTTATGTTAAGTATTGTTTGTATTTCAAATGAGTATTCATTTTATTTGACAAGTAACAATGTAATGAAATTAAATACAACAATACAACAGCTTGAAATCAATCAGCTGTATAACACAGCAGATAAAATATGCAAAGTCTTATGCATAACCACGACAACTGGTTTCTCCCAACTCTGTTTTATAACAGCTACAAACAATTATTGTTATATTCTATTTATGTTTGTTTTATGTCATTTTATGAGTTTTTACCAAGAAAAACTATTTTATTAAATTGTGTCTTAAATTAGGTACCAGCAAAGTCAAACGACCGTATAAACTACTAAAATACAGTCAAAATCAAGGATAAAATTGTTTTTTGTTATAGCTCTTAAACGAATTAAGATACAAAGTTATGTTTTATACAAAAAAATGTTCATATTTAAATTATCTTTAAAATGATATGCAATATGCTATATCTTACTATTTATAATATTTTTGACTTATTCATGATAATAGCAACTTCAATGTTTACATAGATTTTGAGGCTAGAAATGTTTTGAAACATGTTCTTGTACTACATACCATTAAAAGCTCGTCAAATTCTGAGGAATAATAACGTAAACTCCATATTTTTAATCTAATTTATAGTTTAACGACAGGGCGCCCTGAAGCTTACGACTCATGTTCATAGCTCTAGTTTTGTAATGGCGCTAACATATCAAAAATTGTTTCAAAATGTCGAGAATTGTCTTCTGATTAAAACTATGTACAATATGACCCACCTTTGTATTTAAAAATCTCGAGTTTTGACCCCGTGAGTTTCAGTATTGACACACCCTGTATACTGAGAATCTAAAATATTTTTCTTGAAATCTCCATGTACGATTTTCAGATAGAAAAGTTTGTTTCATCTTTCTAGCTCTAATAGCTCCTGTAATCCGTTTAGGACACCTTATCAGGCTACCCGGTATATACAAGCACATGGTAAATATATAGATTAATAAGGCGTCATAAAATTCCTGTCCATCTGTCTGTAACTTTTTTAAGGCATCTTGGACCGCTCATAACATAAAATCGGCTGAAGCTATGGGGGTGAAACTTTGTTTAAGAGTTTTGTCCATTACGCAGTGTGTCTTTAGCTATATTTTATACCCATACAACGTCAACAAAATAAATGGTGAGGGACCAAAGTAGGCACTTAATACGTTTTAAAGGTACATTGGACCGCTTATAACTTGAAATAGGCTGAACATATGGTAGTGAAACTTCGTTTAAGGATGTAACCCATCACGCAGTGTGTTTTTAGCTATATTTTGTATCCATACAACGTCCACAAAATAAATGGCGAGGGACCAAAGTGGGCACTAAACACGTTTTTACGGCATACTGGACCGCTTATAATTAAAAATCGGCTGAAGCTATGGTAATGAAACTTTGTTTAAGAGTTTAATTCATTACGCAGCGTGTATTTAGCTATTTACAATATCGGTAACCACTAAGAAAGTATGTTTCTAAATTCAAAAATTTAGGTGAGTTTTTAAGGGGTTTCATTTTGGGAAAACTATCTCAGAATTTCTTCCCTTTGACATTCAGAGAACTGGGACTTTCTCACTTAAGACATTCAGAGCATCGGGAAAATTTCCTTACTTCGACAATCAAGGCACTGGGTAAAAATTAAATACTTTTGAACGGTGCGGGTTAAACGCACCAAATTTACAGGCCTTTCTTATGGTCTATAAACTACTTTTCTAATTAGTTGTTGGCCCGATGGCACCAATGGGGTGCAACCAGTTGGGGTGAGTAGAACGGATTTTGCAGATGACTATAGGACATGGCATATTGTTGAAAAGGTATTTTGTTTAAACAATCAATGTGACAAACACCGTTTCTGGGAAATTGGCCGGTCATAGGTTATTGCCGGTTAAAATGTCAAACATTTTAAGTTTTAACGGCAATAACCTTTGATGGAATAGTCCATTAAAAATTTGGTTCGCAGCATTGTTTTTGGTGAACATAAATTTTAACGATATGCAACTTGCCGCAATTTAGTTAATATGGCGGGGGTATTTGTATGGTGGGGGGATAACGCTTCTGTCCACTTTACACTGTCTGCAGAACTGCCAAAGACCCTCGCGCATAACTGTGGTTAAATCCTAAAAGTAAGATTCAAAAGAACAATCACTACCGTCTGTCTTTATATTTGTAACATGAGTTCTGAAATTAACTAGGGTACGAGTAAATCAGACGCTACCAAACGAATCTTGACACATAATATTGGTTAAAATGCTGTACTGGGATTTTGTTATAGGCTACTAGAACGCTTGCACCTATGAACCATGCGGCATCAGCAAAGGCTATTTTGACATTGTTCAGTAGCAGTTGGTACTTGGTAGAGGCTTCACGCTACTTATTCTACTCAATTTACCTGTGGCATTTTTGTTCCCTTTTCTCTTTCTGTTCCTGTGGTTTTGCTTAGGGTTGGTTCCGTGTGATCAAATCATTTTCTATGCTCTCATGAGTAAAACCAGTTTTAATAAACGTAATTAATAATTTATTGTTTGGCAAAAGTACAATCTTTAGAGTTTATGTGAAGCAACCTTAATAGCTTAGTGCTTTTGTCGAAACAGATTTTTTATTTTAGTACGTTAACCGGTTAAAAACGTCGTTTACTCCGTGTTATAAACGGTGCCCAGAGTGAGCAATTTTAAGTGGTGGATTTTCTTGCCGCGGCCGCTCCATCCGGCGGCCTCTTAGTAAACTACATGGCCATAATATTTTTCAGCCTCCCCCTATGGCTGAATAACTAATTTTAGGTACTAAAATAACAAGGTGAACTGATAGGCAAACAGTGTAATTTACCAAACAACATCAACATTAAATTTGTTTAGAAATATATTAGTAAATTTAATTACGAAAATTCTGTTTTTGAATCTCGTAGCGTAGCACGGGACTGTCAGCTAGTTACATATAAATTATCATTAACTAATTTAACGCAACTCAATTCTATATCCATTTCCGAACTATACTGGCTCATATCGATTTCAGTAAACTCAATACCTTCTTTTATAAAGATCCCGCCCCCATTTTTAAAATGTTGTCTGTAGAAAAAAATCCCTATAATATAACCTTGCGGTGTAAAAATATCTGCCTCAACCAAAGTTAGCCAATGCTCAGAGATACAAATTATGTCTATGCTGCGTTCACTGCAAAAGTGTTCAAGCTCAAGCAACTTGTTTCTAATACATTGGACATTTACCTGAAGAAAGTTTATTTTTTGTTGAGCCCTACCTCTAAAAAATCTACAGAACCAGCAAAACTTAATCTATTAACATTTGAATTATTTACATACGTGTTATCTTCAACTTTGTCACAGGCCTCTACATTCACTTCAGACTGACTTTCCGCACTACACAGAACACTTGGAAGTTGGCTCGTTGACTGTGGAGAAGTAGACGTCATTAGGAGTTGGCTGGTGTTCTCGTCGGTAGGTCTAGGAGGAATGTCAGATGTTGTTGACAGGTCCTCTGGTTGCTGATGTTGTCTAGTAGCTATCAGCTCCCTCAGCTCTTTGACGAACTCACTATGTGTTAGTCCATTACACAGTTATCTTCTGGCATTCTGATCGTATGAGACTATCAGAACTCTGGCTCCTGTTGATCTGATAAGGTATCTCACACAACCCATCGCAGAACAAACCAATGTTCGGAGCCCTCTAAACTTGAAATCAAGCTCCAGCTGTTTGAAGGCCTCATCATACTCTTCAGGTGTAGGTTTGCCCTTGGACACTTGCTTTGTAACAAGGCTGTACACTGATGGGCCACTGCTCATTTTCTGATAGGCTAAATTTCTGATAATCAGATCAGTTTCTTCTGAACACAACTGCAACTCCTGCAGACATATGTTTTTCAGTATTGTGAAAATCTGAGGAAATTGTATGGGCAAAACCGGCCGATGGATCATGCAAGTACTTGTCCATGACCTTATCCATGTCCTCCTCAAGCACTGTTATTTTGTCCTCTTCCTTTACTGGCTCAATGGGAGCTTCTACCAAGATATGTCTTGCTGTGCGCACGGTTTTCAGGATCATTTCTGCAATTTTTATCTTGCCCTTTCTGTTCATGTGGAGACCGCGAGCAGTGTACAGGTGTTGAGGAAATAGATGCAACGGAAGGAGTTTTATATCAGGATAATTATTGGCTATTTGTTCAATTTCCATATTCACTCTCGAAATTTTCAGATCTAGGTTTGGTTGATCGTATCGCATGGGAACTGTAGCTAGTATAAGGTTTGTGTGGTTTGAGTTTTGTATCAGCTTATGTACACCATCAAGTAGTCTTTTGATCCCTGTGGTTTCCATATTATTGGTTCCGGCTATGACTAATAAATGGTCACTTTTATTCATACTTCTTGTAAGTTCTGCAACACCATGTGTAACCTGATCGAATTTTGCTCCTGGCCTGACAAATGAAGTGACATTAACTAAAGTTCTTTGTTGTAGCAAATTTCCTAAGTCATGCCCATGACTATCAGCAAGCACTACAAGTTGGGGTTTGTCATTATTGGGGATTTGATTTGGCTTTTGGATTGGGGGCCTTTGTGTTCTTCTAGTACCTGTTGAGTTTTGGTGTTTTCTATGGGCTGGGAAATCAGTAATAGGCCTAGCCTCTACTTCTGAATTTTCATGTGGCAGTTTCTCAAATCTGTTGCTGCACTCAACATTAGAAATGCAAGGGGGGACAAAACGAGATTTAGAATTAGTTAACCTCCACTGATTTAGCAAAATATTTGCATTACTCCTCAACGGGGGGTAGCAGTTAAGGCACTTTTGATCTTGTATTTTCAACTGTTTATTTTCTTCTTCTAGTTTTGTTTTATCATTCCCAAGTGCTTCAATCACAGCTAGAACTTGTCAAAGTTTGTTTACCTATCCTCTTCTGTTAATTTTGAACACTGCACTTTGCTTGTATCTTTAGTTTTACAACCGCATCTGGGTTTCATTTCTCTTGCCTCCTTTTCAATATCGTATTTCCATTTTCCTTCCTCTCCTTTCTTTTTCCCTTTGTACGCTTTTCCTTGTTTACGTGCCACTTTCCATTCGTAACTTTCCATATCTTAGGATTAACTTGATGTTTTTTCCCCGTTTCCATTACAACAAAACTCTCTGCGACATGTCGCGGCACATGTGCCCGGCACAAGTTGCAGAATGGAAACGGTCTGGCACAAGTGCCCGGGACAAAAATGTCGCAGCCGACTGCGCGACAAAACATGTGCCTGCGACTTGTGCCCGGAGAATGGAAACGGCCTGCGACTTGTGCCCGGGACTTGCGCATGCGCAGACCACTGTTTACATCCTTCTGACAGCAAAATCTAACGTGTGTTTCGCGTGGATCAGTGTGTGTTTTGTTTTGTGTAGTTCTTCCCCGTTTATTTGTACGTATTATCACTGTAATGGAGTGGACCAAATGCCGTACTACCAAACTGGTCGAACAGTTTGAACAGGAGTCTGTTTTGTGGAATGTTTGAAGTGCACATCACAAAAACTCAAACAGCTGTGTTGATGCCCTGCAACGAATTGCTGAAGCATTAGGCTCAAAAAGTGATGAAATAGAAAAGAAACTTCATAATATTCGTTCGCAGTATCTCAGGGAAAAAACGAAGATTGAGAAAAGCAAGAAGAGTGGGGCAGGTGCCAGTGACGTCTACGTGCCTAAGTGGTGTTACTACTCACTTTTAAGCTTTCTGAGCAACTCGATTGAGAATCTACCACACACGAGTTCACTGAATTTAAATTTGGTAAGTACAATATTGAATATATGTTGGTGATTTTTGTTTAATTCTTTTTATTTTAATTATTTCAACATCAAAATAAAAAAAATTATTGCGGAAAGTATATGGTTTAAAACCAAAATCGAGTACAATACAACAATGCTGGCATACTTTATTATTATGCATGTTTTATAATATCATATCATTAAGCAATATAATACTAGTATAATATTACTTGGTCAATGAAAGGGCACACCAGTTAAATAAATGGTGTCTTGCCAAAATATGATCAATATTTTACAGTATTTATGAAAGGTTTCATTCTTAAACCATTCTTAGTTTCTATAGTAACAAAATGATTAGTTTAACCCGTTTTGGGTGCTAGTGAAGAAAAGGATTAAATTAAAAGGCCAATAATACACTTTGCCGTCCTAAGCATATCGTTGCTGCCATGGCAATGGCTGACTGTGTAAAAGTGAGCCAGTTCTTGACGAACAAATACACCAGGGTTTTCCCCTTTATTTTTGCACCATCGAAGTCCGGGAAGTTCCTGTCCTTCACTCCTCCAAGTGCCGTTGATGACATTTCCATTGCTGTCTTCAGAGTCAAAAGCCTGGGCGGAACTGTAGATATTAGCCGAAGAATTTTTTCTTAAAAAATTATGCAAATAAGCACAGCTCAGTGTCACCCATTTAGCTGATCCTGGTTGAAGTAAGTAGGATGGGTTTTCTAAGTAGTCGAAAAAAGCTACTCATTATCCCGAAAACATTTTCAATTACCCTCCTTGCTCTTGAATGCCTATAGTTAAAGGCTCTTTCAATGGTGCCCTTTACATGTCTTCCCACAAACGGTTTCATCAATCTTTCTGATAGAGCATACGCATCGTCGGCAGCTATCACATACGGAATTTCCACGCGTCTTCCTGGTAAACACCGTCCATTAGGAATGTTCAGTTTGTTTTGATACAGCGCAGCATATAATTCTGTATCCAAAAAAACACCGGCATCACATTCACGGCCTTGAACGCCTACGTCAACATATAAAACGTTGTAGTTTGCGTCACATAGTGCCATTAAAACAATGCTGAAAGTTCCTTTATAATTGTAATACAGGCTACCACTATTGGCTGGAGCTTGAAGCACAACATGCTTTCCATCGAGGGCTCCTATGCAATTTGGGTAGTTCCATTTAGAGTAAAACCCTTCGGCCACATCGTTCCACCCTTCTCCGTTATTTGGTACCTGGAAATAATTAATAACGTACAGAAAAACTTTATATAATCGTGTACTGCACAATGTACAAAAAATCTTAGAAGTCCCGCTTCCACTATGAAAGATTTACCAGGTTATTCAAGAGTCAAAGCAAGTAAAAAATGTAATATAACATAGTGTCCTATTCGAACTGTTTTCCGTCGTTCGTCTGTATGTGTTTTTCTAAAACCCCAACATCTCAAAACTGTTCAAGATACACAGGAAAACGGCACATGTTTAACTATGTTTGATTATCAGTTTTTCTTGATAAATTAGTTTTATATACTTTTCCGTTTCAAATGGCGGTGACTTTGAAATTTTCATTAAATATTGCAAAACTGAAAATAAAGGAAGACATAAGACACAAAGATTTAGGAAATTAAAAATCCAAATCTTAACGGTGTTGAAGTCTTGTAAAATCACCATGGATAAAAGGAGGAAATGCAAAAAAAGTTATGGTTAAGGGTAAAACTTATTTTAATGCTTAAAGGCAAGTTAAATGCACGCGTGAAATTAAATCTAGCAGATGTTTGGTCAAACAGTGATTAGTCTAAAATTACCAAAACATGATTTAATAATTAAAACACTATTAATAATAACATTAGTGCATTAAACAAAATGTAATTATATGTTGGTTTTTATTTATTGGCCTTGTAAGTGTTACGTATGAAAACTCAGTAAACAGCCAATGTTAATTCAAATCAGCTGTTTTGTATTAAACAGCTGATACTGTATTGTAGAAACAACAATAGCCATTGTTGAATTAAGATTTATCTTTAGTGGCTTTGCAGTTTGTTGTGGTTGCATTATTTTGTGTATTGTTTAACTGAGTTTTCTATTAAAAATAATTTTTGTCTGTGAAATGCATCGTTTTACCTGGCTGAGTACCATGCATTACATGTATGCCTTGTTGTTGATGGAAATACAACACTATTCATTGCCCACAATTATTGTAAATTATGCTGATTACATCAGTAGAATTAGGTTTTTACTACAAGTACTAAGATAAAAAACTTGTTAAACCTAATAAGTACTAAATCATGTTTTGTTATTTTAGACTAATCAGCTGTTTGACCAAACATCTGCTAGATTTATTTCCTACGTACTTGTGCATTTAACGCCTTTAGCATTAAATAAGTTTTACCCTTAACCATGCTTTTGCATTTCCTCAGTTATCCATGGTCCGATTTTAAAATTTAATACATTGTTAGATTTGGATTTTAATTTCTAAATCTTTTTATGTCTTGTAATGTTTTCATTTTATTTTCAGTTTTTATTATTCGTATGAAAATTTCAAAGTGCCATATTTGAAACGGAATGTGTATAAACTGAATTCTGAAAACAATCTTACAGGTTGAACATGTGTACCAATTTTCATTATTTTATCTTGAACAGTTTGAGATTTTGAGGTTTTAGAATAAACATACAGACCGACAGACGGAAAACGGTTCAGATAGGACTATATTATATACATTTTTACTTTTGACCTCAAAATAACTTGGTAAAATCTTTCATAGAAGCGACATGTATACTACTTGGTTCAAACAATGTAGTAATTATTTTGTTCTTTTTAGACCAGATGACAACAAAAGACAGAGATGAGATTGACCCTGATGATCCACCCGAAGATAACGACAGGGCTGATAGGGCTAGATCAGAACCTGCGATTGAAGAGTCAAAGATCACGCAACAGGAATCCCAAGAGCCACCAACCAGAAAGAACAATCTCAAACAAAGAAGTACGCCACCATCGAAAATTGGTGCTGGAAAAGAAAATCAATCACGCATATGAAGTGCTGACAACAACTATGACTAAAAATAAGGATGACGACGAATGTTTTGGAGAATATGTAGGAGAATCATTGAAAAAGTTCCAAGATAGGAAAACTAAAGCTTGGATACGTCATAGTATTTCCAATATCTTGTACCAAGCTGAATGTGGGGGAGCAGGAGGACACATGTTTCCTCCATGGAACAATAGCCAGAACACATTTTTCCGTGCACAACCGTCGCAACCATTTCCTGGATACAACCAACATAACTCTGCTAGTAGTTCTTCATCTAGTCCATACCCTTCCCCTCAAGCAAACAACCAGCAACCACAGCTGCCTCCTGAAGTACAAACTAACCAAACCCCAGTAGAAGATTATGAGCACATGCAAAATTGTTTCTACTCATAGGATACCATCAAACATAAGAAGTGTTTTATATGTACACCATTGTCACTAATTTTCAATTTACTATTAACATGTTATTTACTATTAACAGTTTACATAATTACACAATTGGATATTATACAATAGGTATTATTTGATGAAATAAACTATTTTATGGAATGAATTTAAACAGATTTGCCTGAATGTAGTCTTTTAATGATGCAACGATAGCCTTACACACTACGGGTATAAATCTTGAAATTGACGCTTTTGAGATCCGGTGTAGGTACATGATTGAACTGTAGCTATCCCCTGTTGCCAAGTATCGTAGTGTGGCAGCCAACATTTCTCCCGGAGATATTGGAAGTCGACATGACCTAGTTTTGGTAATCTCGGGACCAATCAGATTTAATAAAAACTCAAAATCTGCTGTCATTCGAACAAAATTGTCAAACCCGCTTTGAAGACGTAAGTCTCTCATCTGGGAATTGTAGGCCCCTTCTGAATCACGTTTCGCTAAAAAACTTCTGATCCACCACCTTGGACGTTTACGCCTTTTTTTCTTGAGTTCACAGTATGCACCCGCGATAACCACAAAGGCGGAGGCAGCTACGACGTTTTCCATGTTTGTACCAACACAATAAACGCACCTGCTCAGCACAGTGTCGAACAGGGACTGAGTATTTTTAATTTTCCCCAACATCTCAGCGACATGTCTCAAGGAAATGGAAACAGTAAAACAAAACCGTGCGACATGTGCCGGGGACATGTGCCCGGCACAAGTCCCCGCGACTTGTAGGAATGGAAACGTATCTTTATGAGTATTTTGTTTGCTCTTCATTTCTATCATCATCTGGATTCGGTATTACTAATTCTAAATCCGTTGTTTCAAGATTATCTGTTATTTCAAGGTTTGGAGGCTCTTGTCTATCAGTTGCGGCTTCTTCACCCAGGTTGGATGTATATGCAATATTAGTAGTTGTAGCAACTTCGTTTTAGTCAAATATCATGTCAATATCTTCATCAAGATTGATAGTGTGTCCAAAGTTAATAGAGTTATCATCCAAACTAATGCCGTGAAATTCTACATTTTCCATATTATTTTGTATGGTGGTACTATTTTCTTTGTCGTCACAAAATAAATCAAAGCCTTGGTAATCATTATTAAAACTAATATTTTCAACATTAGACGTATCATTACCAATTATGGAGCCTTTTGAATTGGTTGGGCAACCATCAGTAGGTAGGCTAGGTGTGTCGTTACACATTAACGAGAGTGTTCCATCTTCATCCACAGCATAGTCCCCTTCTGTTATTTGTAATTCTTCTAAAGCTTTTTTAACAATCTTCCCTCTTGATGTCATTCTGAAAATGAATTATATGCTTAGACACTGTTGAAAACATAAATCAACAGTATCTCCAACATGAGAATTTCGCCATAGGCCTAAACTTGGAACAAGGACAAAATTAATTGTTTCATACTGAATATTTACCTAAAAAGATACTTAAATAAGTATCTTTTTAAATGTGTATCAATCAACAGGGTCATTATTAAATAATTAAAGTATTTTTATACATTGAAAAAGTTTCATTCTGCACTATAAAACGGTATCATCTAACCTCGTAACTCCCTTAACCTCAAAATAGAAAAACTCTTAACTCCAATCTAAATTCTAATTGTAATGTCACAATACACTAATATATTAAGCTTAGTTTCCATAGTTACTAACGAAATAATATCAATAAACTGATACTTACGTTTTGCAAAACAGATTTCTTCGACTTGATAACAATATTAATAAATTAACACGTTTACATTGAGAGAATGTTACTCACATGGCACCGGTTCAATGTAAACAGGCGGAGTTATATGGTATGCCAACCCAAGAAAAATAAACGGGAGTTACGAGGTTTTCTACACTGTATTTAATGCAATAACAAAATTTTTCACAGTTAAGAGAGTTTCTTAGTTAGATAGGTTATTTTTTGTTTGAACTGTTGGCACCAATAGTCCATATTATAGGAAAAAAGTGGAGTTACGAGGTTTGCTAATTAGACTGACGAAATACAAGTCTTGTTAACACACTCGCTGCGGTGACGCCTTACGTCGTCATAGTTGGCTGCGCGCGCACGCTGATGACGACTTGCGTCGTCATCCGACCAACCAGATTCATTGTTTGTCAGTGAGTGGCTAGCGTGGCACGAATAATCATCTTTTGTGCGTAGCGTGGTCGGAACGTTCCAAATTACTTTTCTGCGTCGCAGTTTCGGGGTGGCATTTTTCTTTTTGTTTGTGTAGTTTATATATATGTTATAGATGTTTTAGCGTAAATATATGTTAGTGTAAGTGCTTTTACTATGGCTGGGCCATCAAGATTAGCTCAAATAGACCACAACATAACCTCCAGACGACTATGAAAATGGCGAAACTGACGATGACGTCACCAGCCAATCAGGCTCGGAGACCGATGAAGATATTGAATATGATCAAACATGGTCTCTGAACACCCAAGGCCTTCGAAATATACCGTTTTCGAGAGAAAACAAGCTACTAAAACCTTTACCAAGTGATAATAGGCCAGTTGATTGTTTTTGCTGGTAGATGATATTTTCTTAGGCAACATTGTGACCGAAACGAACAAATACGCCACTGAAGTATTTTTCAAACCAACCCTTACACCTGGGTCTCGTATAAATAAATGGAAAGACTTGACAATCCCAGAATTGAAAAAGGTTATTGGGCTGCTGCTGCATATGGGCACTGTTCGTGTAAATAGAATACAAGACTATTGGAAAACAAATCCAATGTTCGATTTCAAGTTTGTTCGTGACCAAATGTCTCGGGATAGATTCTTATTGATCCTTCGGTGCCTTCATTTTTCAAACAATGCGACTGAAAATGACGACAGATTGACAAAAATCAGAATGCTGATTGATTATTTCAACAACACGATGAGAGCAGTGTACTCCCCTCCAAAAGAGTTGTCACTAGATGAGGGTATGGTGCTATGGCGTGGTCGCTTACTGTTTAGACAGTACATAAAGGGGAAGCGCCACAAGTTCGGGGTGAAAATATATTCACTTAGTGACCTCTTGGGTCTTACAATCTGTTTTACAGTGTACTCGGGGAAAGGAGGCGAGCTGGGTGGTAAAGGTCATGCTATGAAAGTGGTCAAACACCTTATTTTAGGAAGACTAAAATTAGGCCACTCCCTCTACATGGATAACTTTTATAACAGTTTTCCCCTGGCCTCTTACCTTCTACAGAAAGATACATACTGCACAGGCACCTTGAGACTGAACAGAAAATATTTCCCACCAGAGCTCCGCACTACAAAACTGAAGACAGGGGAAACATGTCAGTGGTATGCTGAAGGCTTGATGTGTGCAAAGTGGAAGGACAAGCGTACTGTAGCCTACCTTTCAACTGAGTTTGAAAATGACATGGTAACATCCACTAATAGGAAAGGAAAAGAACGTCAAAACCCCCTCCCAATTGTTTACTACAACGCAAACATGAAGGGTGTCGACCGGCATGACCAAATGATGTCATACTATGCTTGACCACAAGTCTTTACGATGGTACAAAAGATATTTGTCCACGTAATACAAATGATCATGATCAATGCCCAAAACTGTACAACTTCGCTAATGGTGACAATCAAATGAGTCTGTATGACTTCCGACTGTCAGTTATTCAGTCCATTTTGCCTACAGGACCACAGCAGCTTCTTCCTCCTCCTAAGCGTCCTTTAAACAATCTTCATGTTGTTTCCAAATTCCAACTTGAACGAAAATCCGTGAAAAAAGGTGTAGGGTCCGCTACAAAGAAGGGAGAAGAAGGGAAACAATGTATATGTGCTCAATGCCCTGGAGAACCAGCACTATGTCCCCTGGCTTGTTTCGACAAGTACCACGCAGACATGTAAATGAAAAGTGTAAGAACGGCGGTTGGTTGGGTTGCATATAATCAACAGACTTTAGATATAAGACTACTTTAGTGTACTGACTCTTATAAGCAAAAGTGACGAAAGTGTTACGCACGGTGCGGGTGACGAGTTACATCGTCATATGTCAAAAGACACCACATGACGTCATTTCCGGCACGGAACCACTTTTTCATCGCAATTATGGATTTTCACCATCTAAAGGTAAGAATAACAAACTAAAATAATGTCAGTTTCTGGGGAGTGCTTGGATCATTTATGCCGCAGCGAATGTGAATAAGAAGGATCTGTTATAATATAAAACGGCTATTACACTTATTTTGTTAATTATTGTGAATTAAAAAATGCGTTAACAGAAAACATTACATTATGGTTCAATAAGTCCTTAGACTAATGGAAAAAACAGTTTTTTACAATTTTTATTTTCTACATAATCTCCTTTTAGCTTAACACACTTGTCTAAACGATATTCCAACTTTTTTAAGCCGTCCAGAAAGTAGGAACTCGGAAGGTCTGCAAAATACGCTTCCGTTTGGGAGATGACTTCATCATTTGAATAGAAACGCTGGCCACCAAGCCATTTCTTCAAATTAGGAAATAGGAAAAAGTCACTGGGGGCCAAATCTGGTGAATATGGTGGATGAGGTAGCAATTCGAACTTCAATTCCATGATTTTGGCCATGGAAACTGCGGAGGTGTGCACCCTTGCATTGTCTTGATGGAACAGAACTTTTTTCCTTTTCAAATGGGGCCGTTTTTCTTTGATTTTCTCATTCAGATCGTCCAGTAATGAAGCATAATACTCTCCAGTTATTGTTTGTCCCCTTGGTAAGTAATCAATATGAATTATTCCACATGCATCCCAAAACACAGTTGCCATGACCTTGCCAGCAGATCTGACTGTCTTCGCTTTTTTTGGTGCCCGTTCACCACTAAAAACCCACTGTTTGGACTGCTGCTTCATTTCTGGAGTGTAGAAGTGTACCCATGTTTCATCTACAGTAATGTACCGACGGAGAAACTCGTCAGAATTGTGACGATACAGGCCTAAAACAGTCTTAGAGTTGGTCACACGGATGCGCTTATTGTCTACGGTGAGCAAACGCGGCACCCATCTTGCTGAGAGTTTTTTCACTAATTTTCGTGTAAAATGGAAAATACAGTACCTTGAGATATCCCTGTGGCTTCAACTATTTCTCGGAATTTGATACGCCGGTCATTGATAATCATATCGTGGATTCTGTCAATCATTTCAGGGGTTGTCACTTCTACTGGTCGACCTGGGCGATGTTCATCTTGAGTAGATGTCCGGCCACGTTTAAACTCATTTGTCCAATCAAACAGTTGCAAAAGAAGGAGCAGATGTACCATGAACCTCATCCAACTCAGCCTTGATCTCTTTCGGTTTTAACCCTTTCAAATGGAAGTGTTTAATCACAGCTCGAAACTCAGTTTTGTCCATTTCTCCAAAAACCCAGAACTTTGTTTACAAAATCAACTGTAAACATAAAACCAGCTGATGAATGAACTTGAAATTTCATCAGCTGACTATTGAAGAATGCCTTTATCTGTAAACAAAATGTTTTCAATACTATAATGACTGTTTCTATCTTAGTCTAAGGACTTATTGAACTACCCTCGTACCAAAGCATGTTGTGTGATAAATATTAAAGAAGAATATTTTTACCACTTTTTGCCTAAAACTATTGCTAAAATGTTGGCTTAATTTATTTATCACAAAAATATTATAAAACTATTGTCTGAATACTTTTTTATAAGCTAGAATATTGTTACTTATATTAAAACAGTTTTTTTAAATCATGAATGTAAAAACATGTGGTTTGCATGCAAAATTGTGCATGAATCCAATGGAAATGCTGAAACATGAATCTTTGGAATCACATGGTAATTCTTAAAGCTAATATAAATTAAAGTATTTTACTCACCCGAGGGCTTCTTTTGTTCAACAAAATATTTGACTGAATAAATGAAAATGAATAGCACACTATTTTAAAATAACTGTGCATAACTTTAATAAATATACTTTTCTTGTAACACTTTTAATTTGACTAGTGCCACAAACACATAAACAATTTAAATACATACGAACAATTATTTAAACACAATACGATAATCACAAATAAACTTCGGATTAGATTTAAATTATAACAAGGCACTCTATAAATCCCAATAAATGGTAAAGTAAACTCAAAGTATGAGATGCCTGTAAAATCCAACTGTACAGTTGCCGGTCTAATCACAAAGTGTGCTCCCAGCTGGTCGGATAACTGGTGACTAGGAGTAGGAGGACTGTCTTGTATGGACAGGATTGGAGATAAGGATGCAGTTCAATGTAGTTGCGCTGTGACTGCCGGAACTGATAACAAACATTGAGGCTACTCGATCCACCTCAACCCTGTTATCTGAATGTCAATCATTGACACAAACAAACGTTACAAATCCCACCCTTCCTAAAAAAACGAAGTTTTCTACAGCTGACCAACACTAATCTTCAGCTTCAATTGCTGCATCTCCCACATATGTTTTCAAGTCTTCGATGTGCCACCTTCCGATCGGTCTGCCATTCTCATTTTCCAAGTTGTAGATTAGCAGCGAGATCTTCTTCGATATTCGGTAAGGTCCGGTGAACTTAGGTGCAAACTTCTGGATGATATCCTTTTCTTTACTAGACTGAGTAAAGTTTCTTTTGAGAACAAAATCTCCCTCGTAGAATTGCAGGTTCCTCCTCCGAAGATTGTACTGCCGAGAAGTCTTCACATGAGCCAGAGTAAGCCTCGCTTTCACCTTGCGAAAAACTTCTTCCATGTTTTTCTGTCGCTGCTCAAATTGATGGTTGACATTGGCAGGGTTAGGATTTTCTTGTTTATGATGCGTTGGCGTTATCTCTCTTCCGAAGGCTATACTAGCAGGTGTATAACCAGTTACCTCACTCTTGGAGCTGTTTGGAGTGCGAAACAAAGTTTTGGTAAGCATTCATCCCACTTATTGTGGTGCTCTCCAACAAAGGATTGATTCATTGTGATCAAAGTAGGGTTGTATCCTTCAGTCGGATTAGCCTGAGCGTGTCGTCTAGCATTGAAGAACATTTTCACTCCATACGAAGAACAAAGGTTCCGAGTGTGTGCACCAACAAATCCAGGACCATTGTCCATGATCAAGGCACGAGGAGTTCCAAAAACCAGGAAGATTCTCTCTTCAAGATGTTGAGAAATCAGTTTCGATGAGAGTGACCTAAGCGGGATCATAACTGTATATTTTGAAAACAGGTCAGTCACCACAAATATGTATTTGAAACCGCGTGGAGTTCTAGGTAAGGGTCCGATTACATCAGCTGAGATAAGTTCAAAAATTGAAGTAGGTGTCCTAGGTTCACCCATTAGTCCTGCTGGTCTCTTTAGTTCAGGTTTCGAAGTCTGACAGGTATGACACTGTCTAACATACTTGGCAATATCTGCCTTCATTTTTAGCCAGTAGTAGAGTTGCGAAATACGATGATAAGTTTTAAAGAATCCTAAATGTCCAGCTTTCTGGTCATCATGATTTTCAAGGTCCACGTGTTGACGTGATTCTTTTGGTACAACTACCGTAAAATAGTTTTTATAACGGTCCAAATTTTACTGAGGGTGTTCTTAACGCTTCTGCTACCAATTCTGCACCGGTATCCTTGCCCTAAGCCAACGGAGGTGACAGGAAAACATACATTATCAAAAGTTAACACAAAATGAATTTAAACGAATTCTGCACCGTAATGCTCTGCTACCAATTCTGCACCGGTATCCTTGTTCTAAGCCAACGGAGGTGACAGGAGAACTTACATTATGAAAAGTTGACATAAATTAATTATAAACGAGCGAGAACCCTTGGACCATTTGTTAGAAAAACCACGCCGCAGCCAGCTTTAAAGAGCTTGATTTATTGTCTGCAGACTACAGTTATATATATACGAGTATATATATATATATAATTATTTTTGAGCTTAGATTAATATATTAGTACTATACAGCATTTATTTATAGAGATTATATAGTATATATTATAGAAGTATATATATATAAATATTATATAGATTTTATGTATAGATTATATATATATATATATTATTATATATATATATATATTAAACAATTAAAGTGCTGGCGTTACAACCTTCTTAACAGGAAAATGACTGGGGACTTGCAAGAAATATTATAATATTACCTAAATTTATACAGGAAAATTGTGCGTTTCGGTGATTAACGGATTAGCTAAAAGAAAACATGTTTGGAAGGGGGTAGAGCCCCTAGGCGAAAATAATTATATCATATCCTCCTAAGATCTAAGATACTTAAGTAGAATGGAGAAGATTGCTGCTGAGTCCCGGCCCCGCTGCACACACACTGCCGGGCCAGTGCCCGGTGTCCTTCGAGCTGGACTCTTCTCCCCTCTCCTCCTAACCAACGCTGTCTTCTGATTGGCTCACTTACTTTGAATACTGTTCGTTATACGGTATGTCTCGGACTTGGTCGTGACAATTGGAACATATTGTTAAATAATGCAATTAAAATTGTTAATACCCATACTAAATTAATATGATGGTTACCTGTGCGGTGTACATCTCAGCATCCATATACTGTTGTACATTTTCTGGGTGTACTGTGTTGTTCTGCAGAAATTCCTCATCTTCACTGTTCAATACGGACAATGCCATAACACTTGCCTGCAAGGTGAAAATGTTCTTATACCACAAGTTTGTATAATAGATACCAAAATAATAACCTTTTATGCCAATTGTAAATGAAATTACAATTTGTACGATTTACTATGTGGTTAAATGTGATGTGCCGCATTTATTTTGTGGTGTAACCACTATCCAACAGTTTCACTTCTTCAATAAAAAATCCAACAGGTTTTTTTCATTGAACAAAATATTTTTATGCCAAAAACCAACATGCTCACCTCAACATTTGCCTCCCAACACTTAATTAAAGTGTCAATGGCATTGACCCGTTGGGGGAATAATCTTGAAGGCGCCTCAGAAGCGAGGGAAGCCGATCTCTAAACTTTGGTCTGAAGAAGTCTGAATGTTTCTTGCTGGGAGAAAACTTTTGTTGTTTCTACTGAAGAATTAAACAGTATTTGAAGTGAAGACGAAGAATCATTACTGGTGTTTGTTGATGTAACTAGACGGCTGTTTTTGAGATAGTACTTTCTTGTCCATCTTGGTGCAACAAGATTTTCATCATATTTTCTCAATCTTTTACTTCTCTTAATTTTAAGATATGATGACAAGGCAACTGCATACTCAAAAGAAAAATGAGCAAGAGCGACTGGTTGTTGTTACAGATACAACGCCTGAAGCAGTTTGTATCCTTACTGAATCGCCTTCTGTACTTGCTGAGATCTTTACCTTGGGAATGCCGCTGAATTTTCCAGACAGAACTCCGTATGCATAAGGAGTTAATTACTGCAGTACTCTTCCTGGCCTTTATGCGGTGTTTCAATGTTAATTTTCTTTTTCAGTCAGAGTACGTGCTGCCCGAGAGTCTCTTTCTGTCCTCATACTGATTAACACTATGTCCGAATCTCGAAAAAGATCTGGTAATTTTGAGTGTCATTGAACCACTTGGACAATTTTAGAATTGATCGCTTCCAGCCGATTGTTTGTCCTATTTCCATAAGTGATTGTTTTTTGAAGAGCAACCACCCACTCTTTTTTGATTGGGTCCCAATTTTTCATAATGTAATCAGTAAAAGGGGTTATGTTTTTGTCTTTGAGTTCATCTAGGATATGAGAGTAGTCCGCTTTATTTTGGCATATGCCAAGTTTTGAGCGATCTCCAAACAACTGTCTCTTTAACCTTTGGTGATTCCCATTTTGTCCGTTGTGATTTCTCTTATGAATGTCCTTAATGTATGGAAAAGGCAAATCAATAGTTTTGCATCTGGGAATTCTGTTTTAAAGGAATACATTTCCACCATATCTTGTCCTTGTTTTTTCCCAAGATGGATTATGCCTTTTGAAAATTTGGACCATTTTCAAAATTGTAGGTCCTTCATTTCCTGCAAGAAAAAAGCCAACTATTTCGGTATCTCCGTTGCTGTTTTCAACTGCGAAGACGTACAGGCTTATCCCTCTTGTGGACACCTTGTAGATAACATCTACAAATATATGATTTCTGGGAAGTTTTCGAATGTCTCTTCCATTTCCTCATCCTGGTAAAACAGACCTAAAAATCCATTATCTTCATTAGACAGAATCTCTGCAGTTCCACTATCCTTTTGTTTGAAGTACTTTAAAACATCTTCCAATGAATCTTGATCTTTAGAAGAGTTCAAGTTATGAAGATCTTGTAACCCTAGATGTTGCTTGAAGTTCTGCTTGTAAAAGTTTCTTGTTTGATTTAAGTTTAAGCGTGAGTTTGGCCATATCTTTAGTAGGTTCGTCCAACATAGATAGGTTCAGACATAAATTTTCCTTTTATAAGGTCACAGTCATAGTTGTACCAGTGTTATCTCTTCATTGTTTTCTCTTGTGTTATCTCTTCATATATTTTTAACACGATTTTTAACACATTATTAACAAGCCTAAAAAATAGAGATTTTTAACTCTAAAAGACATAGGCAATTAATTTTTTATCCATTGGACAAGGATCACATTCATTTATTACATTCGCACATCGATCTGCATCAAACCACTGCATTATATAACTCATATGCCTTCCAACTTATATGAAACAATTTAAAAAAACAATAGGCTAATATAAACGTGATATTTATATATTTTTAAATCGTTTTATATTCTACATGCCAACAGCCGAATCTTCCCATCAAGAATCTTCCTACTTGTGTTATCTGAAAATCACTCTTCCTCCACCAAGTGGAAGAAGATCTACAAGCGGTCAAAGAGGATGAAGATCCAGACGAAGAAGGTGAAGAGGTTAGGGAAATGTTGTTGAAAGAATTCATTGTTAATAAATTACTAGTTTACTACTAATAACAATAACAATTCGTTTAATGTCAATTTTTTACAATAAGTATTATTTTATTGACAATATACTAAGCCTAATTAAAGACTTAAGCCTAATTTTACCGAAGAAAAATAATTAAATTCTGGAACTTTACCTATCTATAAACTCTCTAATTGTTTATAACGAATTTTTGGCAAGATAGTTTATGAAATTGGATTTGAATTGGTTTGAAAAATAACTTTTAATGTTGTCAGGAAGTTTATTGTATAGAATTCTACCGGCTTCAATAGGAAGTTTATCACATAACTGAAGTCTATGGTAGTTCGGTGGAATATAATTTTGATTACGTGTGTTGTACCGATTATTTTGATAGTTGTTCACATCAATAGAACACTAACCCCCAAAGAACAACAAGGTTTCTAAAATGTACTGAGAGCATAAAGGCAATATGGATAAGGATTTAAAATGTTCCCTGCAGGGCCTTATTGCATAAAAGTACAATTTTACATAAGTCACAATTCTACAGGTGAATTTTTATAAAACTCCTATAAATTGTAAATACAGGTGTTGCATGAACAACGAATTGTAAACTTGTAACTACCGGTGCAAAATACAATTCTACAGGCAATTTCATACAAATTCACTGGTATGTAAACTTGTATTGTAAAATTGTATTTAAAAAGTTACATATTCTTGTAAAATTGTAATACGATTCTTACCCACATGCTTTGGTAGGTAAAATTGTAGAAATCAAAAAGTTGAGGTTATGATTATTTTTATTATGGATGGTGTAGGTACCAGTTAAGTTTGTGACCATTAATTATATTTTACTAGTGATCTTTATAATAACTGGCCAAAAATATTTTTAGAGTTAAAACATTTTTTTATTATTAAATTATGGTATAACTGTTTGAATGAGATACTATAAATCAGTGTTGAAAGGTGGTGAATTTTTAAAGTGTAATATCCCCTGGCCAAGTAATAATGTTAACTGTGACAAGACCATTTGAACAAAGTGTCATGTTACAAGTAAATAATGTGGCAAAGTGATTCAGAAGATGATGATCAACCCCGGCGTCGCCCTAGGACTTTTCGACCTATGACTAATTATGAGTTTTAAAGTGACCTTGAAATCAATGAAAGATTTTGTATGCCAGCTCAAAAACTTGAAGAGTTATTGAATGTTCTTGGACACGATCTACAGCAAGAAATCATGCCTTGTCCGATAAGCAGGTCCTGTGTAAAACAGCTGAGTCAGACTTGTTTTATTGTAAAGGTGTAATTACAAGTCTACAAATTTACATAACAAAATGACAGATCTACAAGTTATTTGACCAACACCTGTACTTGTAAAAATGTATTTACAATGACTAGTAATTGTAAATATGTAAAATTGTACTTGTACTTTTATGCAATAGGGCCCTGGACTCTCTAAACTTTAGCCTACAAATTATTCTAATATTAATATTACTACTTAGTAATGAGTTGACTCTGTTTCATTTGTAATCATAAGTAAGTCCAGGTGTTCACGTTTTTCCTGTTTTGTAATTCTGAGTGGAAAAGTAATATTATCTTTATCCAAACCATACACATTAACTGAAATGTGTTAATTGAAATTTGTTAACATCACTCAAAGGAATGGAAAATGTAAGATCTTCAAAATTAACCCTATTTTGGTTCAGAAGTTCCTGGTAACGAAAGTCGACTCTGTCACGGTTTCTACCACTTACATAATGACAAAGGACAGCCCATTGGAAACACCGATTATCCTTATTCTTAAGATTGATTACGGCTTTCTTCGTTAAAATATTCTTGGGGAGTGAAAGGTATGTTGCACCTCTCAAAGGTTGATACCAGTTTATTCGTATCAAAGTTCCATCTACTGATTTTAAACTCCAGCCAAAACCTTGACCTTCGTATTCTATCGACTCATTAAGCAGACCCACATACAAAATTTTTATGGAGTTTATCCAGGTTTGTATTTGATACATGATTTTTCGTTTTAAACGCTCTATCCTGAACAACATTGAAATCGGACTTTCCATAGCTGGTTTCCAACAGCCATATTAAATTTGAATGTGCTGAATGCATTAAGCTGATCTGAAAGTAACTGACACAACGCTTCCTTGTGAAATGAGAGAAACAAACTAATATCTTTACAGGAGATGAATTCTTAAAAAAAAAGGTTCTTAGGTTACCTCTAAAGGCGTTTTCTACTTCAAAAACATCTTGTTGCAATGCACACATCCTGGCTCTTTTGGACCTTACATTGACATTAGGGTCGTCATCAGTCCTCATTACTGACCGGTTTAGAATCTTGTGAAGTACTCATATTCTCATCGTTTACATCTGATGTATTCATTACTTCATCTTCCGTGGCTTCATCAAGTGTTGTTACTAAGTCTCCAGCGGTGCGTTCTTGAAGACCCGATGTACCTGGTTGATCCAAATTCATGATCTAATGTGTGATTTAATCTCTCATCTGTAACTGTAAATTATAATGATGTAAAGTCTATGTTTCTTAAAACATTACATACATATAATTTATATTATGACAAGTTAGCATTTTGTAATTTTCTGCTTCTTCCTTTTAGGCACTTCATCCTCCTCCTCTTCATCAATTTCTATCCTCTCAACCTCTTTGTTATTAACTATTTCCCGCGCCGCATCGACCAACGATTTGTCCACCTTTTGGTACAAGTCGTCTTCTTTATCCACCAAGAACAATGCTTTCTTCCAGACCTTCTTCCAGCGTTCATCATATTTTACTCCTTTTATATCATTTGTGTCCGTAACCTCCACCTTCACCATGTACTGTCCCGACTCAACTGGGGTTAGGAATTTCTTGGTGCTGTTGTTTTGTAGCAATGAAAATGGTTGTTTAATACCTTTCTCGTAAATTGAGTTTGTTTTTGAACTTTGAAGTTATCATTTAATACATTTAAAACCTCATCCCCGTTTACGTTTGAATTTACATTTGGATAGACGGGGATTTGGTAAATGGGGGTTTCTTCTTGTTGTTGGTTTAGAAAGGTTTTAACCATGCTGTATTGCTGAAACCGAAGTTTTTAAAAACGGTTTTCCCTCTGGATGCCAAGTACTTTCTCTCTGGGTGCCAAGCCGTTTTGGCCTATTTTGCAAGCTTTAGTTGAAAAATTCACAAGAAATACTTGTATGTGAACAAATATCATGTGTTACATATAAATGTATTGGTAATGACATGCACAATGTAAAAAAAATATCTTTGAGGTACTTACCAAAAGACCTCTTTGATGTATGGTAGGTGGAAGTGTTAAAAATTTTTTTTACAACTAAAACTTCTTTACCTAAGCAGAATAATCTAATATATTTACACACACTGTAGATCACTTTCAAAATAGCACTTGTAAATTTTATAAGCTAAAAGAAAATATAAAGGTTTAGGCACTTTGCAATGAAAATAACATATTTACAGGTCAAAAACTGAATATATACACTTTTTTGCGACTTAAATAGTCGAAGTCACTGTCAATTTGAGCTTTTCTTTTCTGTCCATGCCCCGGGGGCCTCCAGTAGTGCTCCAATTTGTGGAAGCATTCTCTATGGACACCAATATTGCAGCCTGGGCACCAGTATCTACTTCTTTTCTTGATTTTATTTTCTACACACACATTACAGTATCGGAAAAGTTGCCCAGGCAAGTGTAAAATTTTGTGTCCGGTGTCCACAGCATCTTCGCCGTCTCCATGAGCAGGTTCCGCCAGAGCATCTACTACTGCCACAAGAAAATCTTTTCTAGACAAAGGTTTATCTGTATTGCCTTTGTAGAGAATATGGGCACTGAACAGCGCCATATCGATAAAGTTGAATAACAACTTTTTCAGTATGAGCTGGTCTGCCGGCTGCAAGAAGTGTGGTAAATCGACTTGTCAGATACATCCACACCTCCCATTGACTGGTTGTACTTGTGTATTACAAGTGGTTTCACACCTTCTAAGCCCTTCTTACTTTTTACCAATCTGTCTTCTGCATGACATGCTGTTGTTAGGATGTACACTGGCTTTCTTGTTGGTTTCTGTCTGAATCCGACCATTAGGGCCTCTTTTTTTCTGCAATATATGCTTTCTCTAGCCCCTAATTTTACACCAGTCACAGTTTTACACAAATGTTTTGAATTTTTATTGATGGTTCCAGTCATGTAGGTCTTGCGGTAAAATAATTTTTTTCCTAAGGGTACTTTAGTATAAAATTGGTCAAGAAAAACATGGTAATATTTGTCTAGTAAATTTGATTTTTCCATGGTATACAAAATAACTTTTTCGGTAAAGGGCCTGGGGTCACCTTTCCGGAAATCGTTTCCACTATACAGTTCAATGTGCATGATATAATTATTTTTGCTATCGCACACCTGAAACCTTTTTATTCCGTAGCGTGCGTGTTTTTTATTCGGAAGGAACTGGATAAATGCGCATCGATTTTTCATGCCAACAAGAGATTCATCAATGCAAACATTTTTGCTGGGAACAAAATGAAATTTAAAGGTTTTATTCAGATCATCCAGGAGATGGCTAATTTTAGACCAAGGGTCATTCCCTTGTTGTCCACGCCGCAAGGCTTGGGACAGGGTCAAATGTAGGTTACTGCTAATAAGTGTTGTAAATAAAATTAACCTTAATATTTTAATAGACATTAAAATTGTACTTCTAGAACTAAGCAGTTTTTCAAAACCTTTACAGGAAATACTTGTACCTAAGATTGCTTATGTTTACGTTTGGTCAAGCTGAGTGACATTTCTCACGCACTCTTTGAACTTTAGAGCCTCAGAGGCTGATGCAATACTCACTTGTTTTGTCATCAGGTTAGGGTCACCGGTTGCCGCGACCCGAACTCATCCCTACCTTCACCTTTTTGGGTGTCCTAAAGATAAGCCACCCTTTCCACAGCAGGTTACCCCTTCTACTATCCAGTTTGATATACTCTCCCTGCAACTTGTCCTTATCAGTCTCTGTAGACTGCTTGCGCGTCCCATTGCCTCTCTTGACCAATCGCTGTTGTCTATAAAATTGTCTGTTATCTTTAACTTTATTCATTCACTTTGTAACGTTCTGTTATTGATTTTACTGTAAATTAAAACTGTTGTTTCACTGACGTGTATTCCAATACTTTAATTGAAACCCCGACCCACGTCGAAGTATAGCTCCCAACCGGTACCCCTCCAGCGGGGTACAACAACTGGTGTCAGGTGTGTGGGGTTTTCGTCAAGTCAGCGAACAACGAGAAGAAGCAGACGACCGGTACGAGAAGAAGCAGACGTCCGGAGCCCATTGAAGCAGACGACCGGTACGAGACGAAAAAGACGTCCGGAGCCCCTAGAAGCAGACGACCGGTACGAGAAGAAAAAGACGACCGGAGCCCATTGAAGCAGACGGCTACGCCATCCTCTTCCAGCGACTCGTGGACCACGCCAGGCCGAGACCCAAGCTTCAACCACCACTTAGTGACTTTCGTTATAAGTGAGTAATTTGAATAAGGACACAATTGAGGGTTTAGTGAAACTAAGAGTTTTGTCTAGCTAGAATAGTTTAGTTGTTGTAGACTAATCAGAGAGAAAGGCTAGTGATAAGATAGGCCCCTTAAACACAAGACGTAGGGCCAAACAGACCAATGATAGGGTTAAAACCTTCTTAGTTTGCAAATACTATAGTCTGTAATAAATGTTAGCGTAGGGATTTAAGAGCCATGCCTAACGAAACCCCTGTTACTCAGTCATCCGCAAGTGAACCGCCATCCACAGGGAACGGTGTAGGGCTTAAAGCGACCCAATTGCTCAAAATCATACCCGAGTTCCACGGTAGGGCACAAGAAAATGTGCACATGAGTTTATCGATGCGGCTGACGAAGCTTTTAAATTAGTAAAGCGTGACGAGGCACAAATACTACTAGCGTTCCTCCGTACCAGACTTAAAAACAATGCTTTCAAAGCGGTACAGTACGTAAATGTTGACTCATGGACAGAGCTCAGGGACCACTTGCAGCGCCGGTTCCATAGGAGACTCTATAAGGTTTTAGAGAAAATAAGCCCTGTAAACTATGCTATAAGGAAAACAGAGGTATATTACCCATGTCAACAGATTAAAACCATTTAGATTAAGATGTCTACTGCAGTAAAGTGTGATGTTACAGAACGATGTGGACTGCAGCACTTCTCGTCACCAGCGTACTCATAGCTGGAGGAAAAGCAGACACAAGAGCTTTGCAATCAGCCGATCAACCACTCACCTGGACTGTTCTTCGTGCCCCAGTTCTGGTTCTCGCTGAGCAATGAAAACTGGCAAGTTTTGTACATCCTTTAGCTGAGCTTGAAGCCAGGGTGAAATTAATAGACGAAACGTGGAAACAAATCAGATATGCCGTAGCGATCGTAGTGGGTACATGAATGAACCTCGATTGGAGCTCTTACAGCACTCTTGGATTGGCACTGCACAGGTTATATGCACAACTGGGTGAACTACATGCATAATAACAATAGAAACAAGAGGGACTTTGACGGGTTAGGTAAAGTTATAAAAACTATCACTGGGAATATGGACTCGGATGATCAGGAGTACTTTGATGAAAATTAAATACACTAGCATTAGACAATAAGCAAATTTTCCAAATGGAAGGGAACAGCTAACTATAATCCAAAACACCCTTTGGGCAGTAAATAAAACGACACTCAACATTAAAGAAAACCAGGATATATTGGCTAAATCTTACAAATTTTTGGAAAAGGTTGTTGAGTACAACCAAGGTACTATTCATAACATGTCTCTAATCTTTCAAAGACAAACAGAAATCTTACAGGAAATGTCTTTGATGCAGGAATTAATCCACGAAACAACCGCAATGTTAGAAAACTTGTATGGCGCGCTAGATGATGTAGGTTAGGAAAATTAAGTTCACTGATTGTCAAACCTAACGATTTACTAATGATATTAGAAGCCTGACAGGTCACCTCCATGTAGGTGATACCCACCAATTCCTGTATCAAAAGAAAGTGTCTATAACTATTATGATCTTGTTAGTCTTAAGGCTTACTTTGTGGTAGTGACTTAAGACTTGTCCTAAACATTCCTCTGAAACATATAGCTAGAAATTATCATCTGTTTAAAAGTGGTGCAAGTGCCTTGAGTCAGGCCACTGTTGACTCGAACCATACTAACCTCACCGGCACAAATGTACGTCTTCCCGAAAAACAACGAACTACATTGCTTTTCTGAAAACATGCAGTATTATGTAATACCTAGTGTGAATGACCTATCAAGTGTCAAAACCTCCGCAATAAATATCTGTTCTGATATACATATTATATTTCCAGTAAACCAACCTGATCTGACGCATGCTAGATGCGAAGTTGATCTATTTAAAAAGTAACAGTACCAAATTGTAATTTTCACTAGCAAAATTGTCAATCCTGTTTGGGAAAGAATACCATTTACCAATACTTGGTTTTCTCGGCCGTTTCAGAAAACGAAAAGGTAACGGTAACGTGCAAAACAATAAAGGAATCATGTTGTATGTTAGGAGCTGAGTTTACCTTTTAAGGAAAATTAACTTTGAACAAGGTTGTATAGCTACAGGGTCTAGTTTACTCTTTTGGCTAGAGAGGTGATAACCAAAGAAATAACAAAATATTTTGGTTGAACTTAGTGATCTAAGGTAACACCAGTGAAGACACTGACTATGTTATCGGAGATTTTACAACTTTACCGCTCAGCATAAGGAATTGGTTTTGACCATAACATCAAATGGGAGATCTTAACATAGCAAGTATTAGGATTTCCAAACTTAGAGATGATGGACCGATTTCACCCGACTGAGTTTGAGTCCGGGGAGGGACACCATAAGATTATGCAATTCTTACTAATAGTTATCCTGTTTTTAGTAGTTTTAATTTGGGCACTTTCTAAACTAGGAATTTTAAAATGTTTGAGACATTGTATTGCCAATAAAACCAAACCCTGAAGTGACTGTAGCCTTAGAGGACGTGTCCATTGACCCGGCAACGCAACCCAGAACATAAAGAGAGACACCTAAGCCAAGGCGCAGCCTAAGGCTGTTTCGACGCCATGACGCAAAGCGTATATTGTTCAATAAGACTCCGAAATGACTATGTACTATTATAGTGTTGTATTTGAATGTAAACTAAACATATTCTTAATTTATACCTTATATTATATGTATAGTATGATTAAGCATATTATAATAGCGAAATATAAACCATCTTTACATAAACTGTAGACTTGTTTTTATTGTTGTATCTGTGTAAAAGAAAATTATATATATGTTAGACCTAAGACATTCTATAGAGTTATAATGGTGCATTTGTAGAGTACTTTCGGTATTCTAAGGAGGAGGTGTTGTAAATAAAATTAACCTTAATATTTTAATAGACATTAAAATTGTACTTCTAGAACTAAGCAGTTTTTCAAAACCTTTACAGGAAATACTTATGTACCTAAGATTGCTTATGTTTACGTTTGGTCAAGCTGAGTGACATTTCTCACGCACTCTTTGAACTTTAGAGCCTCAGAGGCTGATGCAATACTCACTTGTTTTGTCATCAGGTTAGAGGTCACCGGTTGCGCTGACCCGAACTCATCCCTACCTTCACCTTTTTGGGAGTGTCCTAAAGATAAGCCACCCTTTCCACAGCAGGTTACCCCTTCTACTATCCAGTTTGATATACTCTCCCGCAACCTTGCTCCCTTATCAGTCTCTGTAGACTGCTTGCGCGTCATTGCCTCTCTTGACCAATCGCTGTTTGTCTATAAAATTGTCTGTTATCTTTAACTTTATTCATTCACTTTGTAACGTTCTGTTATTGATTTTGTAAATTAAAACTGTTGTTTCACTGACGTGTATTCCAATACTTTAATTGAAACCCCGACCCACGTCGAAGTATAGCTCCCAACCGGTACCCCTCCAGCGGGTACAACAACTGGTGTCAGGTGTGTGGGGGTTTCGTCAAGTCAGCGAACAACGAGAAGTGAGACGACCGGTACGAGAAGAAGCAGACGTCGGAGCCCATTAAACAGACGACCGGTACGAGACGAAAAGACGTCCGGAGCCCCTTGAAGCAGACGACCGGTACGAGAAGAAAAAGACGACCGGAGCCCATTGAAGCAGACGGCTACGCCATCCTCTTCCAGCGACTCGTGGACCACGCCAGGCCGAGACCCAAGCTTCAACCACCACTTAGTGACTTTCGTTATAAGTGAGTAATTTGAATAAGGACACAATTGAGGGTTTAGTGAAACTAAGAGTTTTGTCTCCTAGAATAGTTTAGTTGTTGTAGACTAATCAGAGAGAAAGGCTAGTGATAAGATAATTTATAAACACAAGACGTAGGGCCAAACAGACCAATGATAGGGTTAAAACCTTCTTAGTTTGCAAATACTATAGTCTGTAATAAATGTTAGCGTAAGTTTAAGAGCCATGCCTAACGAAACCCCTGTTACTCAGTCATCCGCAGTGAACCGCCATTACAGGGAACGGTGTAGGGCTAAAAGCATTAGTACTCAAAATCATACCCGAGTTCCACGGTAGGGCACAAGAAAATGTGCACGAGTTTATCGATGCGGCTGACGAAGCTTTTAAATTAGTAAAGCGTGACGAGGCACAAATACTACTAGCGTTCCTCCGTACCAGACTTAAAAACAATGCTTTCAAAGCGGTACAGTACGTAAATGTTGACTCATGGACAGAGCTCAGGGACCACTTGCAGCGCCGGTTCGGCATAGGAGACTCTATAAGGTTTTAGAGAAAATAAGCCCTGTAAGCTATGCTATAAGGAAAGGAAAACAGAGGTATATTACCCATGTCAACAGATTAAAACCATTAAGATTAAGATGTCTACTGCAGTAAAGAGTGATGTTACAGAACGATGTGGACTGCAGCACTTCTCGTCACCAGAGTACTCATAGCTGGAGGAAAAGCAGACACCCAAGAGCAAGCTGTAATCGAGCCGATCAACCACTCACCTGGACTGTTCTTCGTGCCCCAGTTCTGGTTCTCGCTGAGCAATGAAAACTGGCAAGTTTTGTATAACATCCCTTTAGCTGAGCTTGAAGCCAGGGTGAAATTAATAGACGAAACGTGGAAACAAATCCAGATATGCCGTAGCGATCGTAATTGGGTACATATGAATGAACCTCGATTGGAGCTCTTACAGCACTCTTGGGTGGCACTGCACGGGTTATATGCACAACTGGGTGAACTACTTATGCATAATAACAATAGAAACAAGAGGGGACTTTTTGACGGGTTAGGTAAAGTTATAAAAACTATCACTGGGAATATGGACTCGGATGATCAGGAGTACTTTGATGAAAAATTAAATACACTAGCATTAGACAATAAGCAAATTTTCCAAATGGAAAGGGAACAGCTAACTATAATCCAAAACACCCTTTGGGCAGTAAATAAAACGACACTCAACATTAAAGAAAACCAGGATATATTGGCTAAATCTTACAAATTTTTGGAAAAGGTTGTTGAGTACAACCAAGGTACTATTCATAACATGTCTCTAATCTTTCAAAGACAAACAGAAATCTTACAGGAAATGTCTTTGATGCAGGAATTAATCCACGAAACAACCGCAATGTTAGAAAACTTGTATGGCGCTAGATGATGCTAGGTTAGGAAAATTAAGTTCACTGATTGTCAAACCTAACGATTTACTAATGATATTAGAAAGCCTGACAGGTCACCTCCATGTAGGTGATACCTTACCAATTCTGTATCAAAAGAAAGTGTCTACTATTATGATCTTGTTAGTCTTAAGGCTTACTTTAGTGGTAGTGACTTAAGACTTGTCCTAAGCATTCCTCTGAAACATATAGCTAGAAATTATCATCTGTTTAAAGTAGTGCAAGTGCGAGTCAAGGCCCACTGTTGACTCGAACCATACGTACCTTTCACCGGCACAAATGTACGTCTTCCCGAAAAACAACAGACTACATTGCTTTTCTGAAAACATGCAGTATTATGTAATACCTAGTGTGAATGACCTATCCAAGTGTGTCAAAACCTCCGCAATAAATATCTGTTCTGATATACATATTATATTTCCAGTAAACCAACCTGATCTGACGCATGCTAGATGCGAAGTTGATCTATTTAAAAATGTAACAGTACCAAATTGTAATTTTCGACTAGCAAAATTGTCAATCCTGTTTGGAAAGAATACCATTTACCAATACTTGGTTTTCTCGGCCGTTTCAGAAAACGAAAAGGTAACGGTAACGTGCAAAAACAATAAGGGAATCATGTTGTATGTTAAGGAGCTGAGTTTACCTTTTAAGGAAAATTAACTTTGAACAAGGATTGTATAGCTACAGGGTCTAGTTTTACTCTTTTGGCTAGAGGTGATAACCAAAGAAATAACAAAATATTTTGGATTGAACTTAGTGATCCCTAAGGTAACACCTAGTGAAGACACTGACTATGTTATCGGGAGATTTTACAACTTTACCGCTCAGCATAAGGAATTAGTTTTGACCATGTAACGCATCAAATGGGAGATCTTAACATAGCAAGTATTAGGATTTCCAAACTTAGAGATGATGGACCGATTTCACCCGACTGAGTTTGAGTCGGGGAGGGACACCATAAGATTATGCAATTCTTACTAATAGTTATCCTGTTTTTAGTAGTTTTAATTTGGGCACTTTCTAAACTAGGAATTTTAAAATGTTTGAGACATTGTATTGCAATAAAAACCAAACCCTGAAGTGACTGTAGCCTTAGAGGACGTGTCCATTGACCCGGCAACGCACCCCAGAACATAATAAGAGAGACACCCTAAGCTCAGGCGCAGCCTAAGGCTGTTTCGACGCCATGACGCAAAGCGTATTTGTTCAATGAATAAGACTCCAAATGACTAACATGTACTATTATAGTGTTGTATTTGAATGTAAACTAAACATATTCTTAGATTTATACCTTATATTATATGTATAGCTATGATTAAGCCATATTATAATAGCAAAAACCATCTTTACATAAACTGTAGACTTGTTTTATTGTTGTATCTGTGTAAAAGAAAATTATATTATATGTTAGACCTAAGACATTCTATAGAGTTATAATGGTGCATTTGTAGGTAGCACCATTCTAAAAAAAGGAGGGAGGTGTTGTAAATAAAATTAACCTTAATATTTTAATAGACATTAAAATTGTACTTCTAGAACTAAGCAGTTTTTCAAAACCTTTACAGGAAATACTTATGTACCTAAGATTGCTTATGTTTACGTTTGGTCAAGCTGAGTGACATTTCTCACGCACTCTTTGAACTTTAGAGCCTCAGAGGCTGATGCAATACTCACTTGTTTTTGTCATCAGGTTAGAGGTCACCGGTTGCGCGCGACCCGAACTCATCCCTACCTTCACCTTTTTGGGAGTGTCCTAAAGATAAGCCACCCTTTCCACAGCAGGTTACCCCTTCTACTATCCAGTTTGATATACTCTCCCGCAACCTTGCTCCCTTATCAGTCTCTGTAGACTGCTTGCGCGTCCCATTGCCTCTCTTGACCAATCGCTGTTTGTCTATAAAATTGTCTGTTATCTTTTAACTTTATTCATTCACTTTGTAACGTTCTGTTATTGATTTTACTGTAAATTAAAACTGTTGTTTCACTGACGTGTATTCCAATACTTTAATTGAAACCCCGACCCACGTCGAAGTATAGCTCCCAACCGGTACCCCTCCAGCGGGGTACAACATAAGGTAAAATCTATTACGGGGCATGGTACGGCTAAAAAATGGTATACTTTGGGAGGCTTTTGTGCCCCAGTAAGCAGCCATACTTTTCCTGACTGTAAGGCCCATGTTTATTAGGATTGAAAAAACCTTTTCATCTCATTGACGGTCACATCAGTCCTTTACCTAGTCTAGAAAACCTGAACATTTGGTTTGAGGATCTTTTCTGTTGAACTTTTTTGTTAGCATAATAATTAGTGTGTTTGACCATATGTATCAGTATGGTAGTTGAAACAAAATAATGTAATCTAATGGGACAGAGTTCCTTGGGGGCAGGTTCCTAGGTCCAGGATGTCTCACCTGAAACTTTGACTCAAAGTCAAGTTCAGGCTCTGGGGTGACTCTGACCCACGATGATTGCTGGGGTGGAGGTAGGGCAATAGGTGTATTTGATGTAGATGGTATAACAGTATTTACATT
The DNA here is from genome assembly GCA_018831715.1 of Matsumurasca onukii. NCBI lineage: Eukaryota > Metazoa > Arthropoda > Insecta > Hemiptera > Cicadellidae > Matsumurasca > Matsumurasca onukii. Next base: position 8,343,712 of record CM032066.1, on the reverse strand, counting down.
TGATGTAGATAGAATACCAATACATACATTTGGCCTAGGCCTACCTGTATGAGGCCTATCATCACTACTTTCGTCGGAAGATAATCGGGAACATAGTCGTCACCACTACCACTTGAAAAGTCTTGTAGTTCTATGTCACTAGGGAAATCTTCACAATTGTCACCGATGTCACTTCCACTATCGTCAGAATAAATATTTTCATCAACTAAAAGCTCTCTTATATCGCTGGAACGTAAATTTCCGTCCGAATTCATTGTAAACAACGACACGGCAAACAGACAACTGCGTGGTATAGTCGTCTGACAACTGAAATGAAAAGGCACTTTTGTCGATTTACGAAAACCACAGAGTACGAACCAAATTGTCGTATGGTGATATTACTGTACAAAATGTTTTGCTGAGTTTATAGGTACTAAATACTTTTTGATCGTGGCGTTATGAGTAAAACTACGCTTGTTATAGTGCGGCGCTACCTGACTCGCACGGTCGTGCGACTTGGCGCTCATAATAAGCGTGAGCGACGCACGAGGGTGCGAGTTGGCATCCAGAGGGTTACGAAGATCGGCTCAGCAACAGTGGTGATTTCACAAAAGTCCATCGTATTAACCTTCATGAGAGGCACTTTGTCCTGTGAAAGGTCCTTCCCTCTAAGCAATACGTAGTCACTCAGACATTTAGTGACATGGCTCAATGCAAAAAACAATTCTAAAACGTCCGTCGATAACAAGTCTAATATTAGTGATTTTATCCCTGACAGTACATCTTCCCAAAGAGACAAACTTGTCAACACGAGTAAAACCAAATGTTGAATAATGGTTCTTAAACTCATATCATGTTTTACTTGCGAGCTCGATGAAGTAGGTGAGGCGGTGTTCTTCTTCTTGACAGGAGCTCCTTTACTTGATGGTCTGCTTGGTTTTGACGTTGTTGTCAAATCAATATAAGGCGTTTGGGAAGAAGACGGAGGAGGACGACCTGTCAGAACTGACTCAATAGTGTCCTCCACAGTGTTCAAACGAGAAGCCACTAAACAAATAAAGACCATAATACCTTATCTTAAACCTTAATGTTACCTTAATACATAAATAAACAAATTCCGACAGCTAATGGTTTTACTCATAAGATCTTAGTTGCAACCTGTAGAACCAAAACCCTTGTCTCCACGGTACCCCTCAGCAACATCTTTGAATTCAACCATTTCAGGTTCTAAAATCTTTTCGAAGATTACTTGTGAGAACCTATCACCCTTATTTATAGTAAATGGTGTATCCGAATGGTTGAACAGTAAGACACCCACATTTCCAGTACAGTCTCTGTCAATCACACCCGCCTCCACATCTATAAAATACCTATAAGATATTCCTGATCGTGGAGCAATTCTGGCCAATGTATTTTTTGGTATTCGAAATTTTAAGTCAGTTTGTACCAATATTTGTTAGACAATGATGATACATTGAAAACCAACACAATTAACAATCTAAATCAAGAAAGAATTGAAGTTAGTTAACAGGATGAAAAGTTACAATGTTAAACAGCTATACTAGTTACAAAAAACAAATCAAATATAAATTAAAAATAATATAAAACAATGCTTAGGGCTTCCACATGATTTTGTTTTGGTTTGATCCAAAGCTCTTATCTACACTATGTATATAATTAAATGGATACACACAGTTTTTTTGTTGTTTGTACGACATACTTTATTCCGGAGGTCGTCATACAGTTCCCAGCTCCCATCAGACCGCTTGCAGTATGCAACGTAGTGACCAATACCTTTAGGAATGAGTGGAGGTGAACATGCTACTACTGCCATGTTAAATGATATCCCATTATCTCAGAAACTACTAGGAATACAACTTTCAAATTTTTACAGTACCTTTATGCACTAAGTATATTACCTCAGAACCAACAAAACAACCACATCGTCCTTATTAGAAAAAAGTATGATTTTTTTAAATGATGTTGGATTTTTAGAACAAAATTTTTTTTTAATTAGCCTATTTTTATTATTTATGATATATTTCAATATATTAGAGGTTCTACCTCACCAGCAATAGTTATAATGTGGTGAAAATTTGACTGGGATATCTCTATTAGTTCCTTAGATAACGGGAAGAATGTCTAAAAAATATGATTTTCGGGAAAACGCGTTAAAAGACAAGACAAATAGGATTTGCACAACAATTTACTTACATAATTTTAAAAGGCTCCTGGAGCATACTCAATTGGATCAGCTGCTTCCTGTAGTAAACTGGCTCTCTTCTTACTGAGTCTGGCTTCTTTGGTAGCTTCCAACGCAACTCTATCCGAAGTCTGGATACGCTCTGCGTCGAGATTCTTCATGGCGTGGATCGTGTGTTCTCCGTAGTCACTAAAGCCAAGTTCTTTCAGCACCTTCAGCCTTGAGATGTTTCCATCATTGAATGATATGACAGCTTCATAGACCCCTAGCTCTAATGTTAGTCTACCAACAAACACATTTTTTGGTAGCCTATTCCATATTATATGGTTGAACGCTTCATTCACATTTTGGGTCTTGCCGTGTAAGCATCTTTTTAGCAATTCTGGTTTGGCTAGATGTTGAAAGTCAGGCTTGAGGACTACAGCTACAGGGATAGAGTTTTTGTGTTTGAAAGTAGCCAACTCACCTTTATCTTCCGCTTTCCTATACCTACAATAGGTCTCGGGGGTCTTCGGGCAGAGTCCATGATGTGGCAATTCGTCAGTCGATACTTTGTGGAAATAGATGGCCCACACTGCTCTCTTCATCTTTTTCAAGTCCGTGCAATTGTTTCTTATAGCACCACTGTAGTATGCCTGTAGCTCATCAATCCTTTTATCCGATAGACGGCTTCTGATAGTTTTACCATCAGATAAGATCTTTTTCTTACAGTTTACTTTGGTCGCTTGCAATCTAGAGCCCATTCGCTTAGCAACGTGGTTTACACACTCTATTTTTGAGACTTTTAGATTTTCATAGGGATCACTCTCCACAACAGCTAGAAAAGCCTTGGAGTCTCCATCTCCTAACAACTCCTTGTATCGCACACCCCGTGTTTCAATCGAACGACCGAAAAGCGTGACGGCGGACGCACTTTCCATTCCCCCTGAAGAGCCCTCATAATTTTTCAAACATTTTTTGTGAGCTTCTAGTTTTGCAGCATAGTTCTCACTCTTTGGGCTAATCTTGGTACACCCACTACAGAACTTTGTCAATATTTCAACGTCAAGGACTTTTCCAGTATCAATGCTTGTAATTGTACAACATCCATTTTTAGATTCGAATCCTCGCTTTTGCCAGGTCCCGTCATAAGCTATACCTATATCTGATCTGAGCAATTTTCGTTTTTAACTACAGCTTCTTGAGTAGCTACTTTCATGGATTCTTCAGCAACCAAGCTCACACAGTGTCTAAGTATTTTTGTGTAGTTTGTGTACGCAGTGCTAGGCCTAGGCAAGTTCAATACACCACATAGAACTATACCGCCCTCACCATCTTTTCCGATACAACGGAGACCGTAAAACATTCTTATGTTTATTTGAAACATAGTGTTATCTAGTTCAGTTTTATAGTTAGGTTTACATTCTTTGGAAGTCCAAAATTCATTGGCTTTGTCACACTTCAAACAGTAAAGGGAAAGCTGGCAAGCAAGACCATTTCGGTTTTCCTCAATTTCAATTAGTCTGAGATCGCCTCGACAAAATCTACAGACAGTAAACTCTCTGAAAGCATCTGATAAAATATCCATACTAATGATAATATTCCTGTCCTTACCTTTGTATTCATTGTACAGTTTAGAATTAGTTGAGATTTTGACTTTAGATGAGCTCTTTGGTGTAGATTTAGGCTTACTGCTAACTAGGCCTACGTATAGGCTAGGGCTAGATGAAGTTCCAGTTTCTAGGCTTATCACTTTTATGCTGTGTTGATTCCCCTTGTACTTGCGTTTCTTGAAGACTCCTTTTGGAGGTGACATTTTACACCAAATACAACACAAACAATCACTTGTTCTCGAATAAACTAAGTAGAAAACTAAATTCACTAGAAACAATCACCAATTTGTTGATAAACACAACACACGAGCAGACAGCTGATTTATGTAGAGGTTTGACAATGTCATAAACTGTGAAGGAAAAAGTCAAAGACAACTAAACACAAAATATTGCTACGTGATTATGACTACAGCAAATACCTGTATGCTACTATAACGAGTGGCATGCGCCTAACTACCACCCTTAAATTTCGTGCAGCGAAATGTTTAAAAATTAAATAAAAATACTTCTGATGGTCAGAATTAACAAATTGACCTATCAAAATGTCCAGAAAACCAAATAAAAATAAAAAATATTTTTGGAAAATCATTTTTTTTGCGTTTATGTAACCTTAAGTGAAAGCTGTTTCCGGATAAGCTGACGTGGCTAGGTATCTGTGCGAGGTTGAACTTGCTGTACACTTGTGCCTTCGTCAGTGTTGTTCAAGGACTAGCGGTGTGCCTTTGTGATAGTAACAACTATTCCAAAATGGTAGGCCTAATTGCCCAAGGAGGAATTTTACAACTGGCATTGGGATTAGTCCAACAGTCAAGACCGCATATACTGTACCGACAACGGATCACACAGTTTGTCAAAAAGCTGTCCACGCTTTGGAAGGTTGTTCGTTGCTAGTTGGTGAAGAGGGCTATGGACAAAAAAGGACGTGTATGTCATATGTCACGAAAAAACAAACTCCGCCTTTCCCGGACCGAAACCTTGATGTAAGAGAGAGAAACGAAAGAGTAAAACCTATACTAGACGAATTGAAAGAAGTATAAAACTGGCGTTGCCAAGGAACACAAAATAAATGTAAGGCAAGTTTTTACCTGTCGCCATGTCTAGAAATTATTCATGTTGAGGAAAGTGGTTTGAAAAAAGGCTTAAGATATTTCTGATCAAAAATGGAAATTGCTTGAATTTGAAGCCTCGGCGTGAAGGAAATGAGGGTATTGTTTTGGAAAACACTTGTGCCTTCGTCAGTGTTATTCAAGGACTAGCTGTGTGTCTTTGTGATAGTAACAACTATTCCAAAATGGTAGGCCTAAATGTCCAAGGAGGAATTTTACAACTGGCATTGGGATTAGTCCAACAGTCAAGACCGCATACACTGTACCAACAACGGATACACTATTGAAACCGCACTACCCTAACGAGATTATGAAGCAGAATGCAATACGGGTAAAATGTGCAACGACTGCTATGGTCGTAGTTTCAAAATTGCTGCCAGCAAGTCTATCAGTAATAGAGGAATGCTCATCGCCGTTTTGTCCAGAAAAACTACCACAAACAACCTTGCTTTGTAAAGGGTTGATTCACAGTTTCTCGCTGAACATGGCATAGCTTCTCTGGAAGAAGCAATTAAGCGGGGCTCTTTTTTAGACAACAAAAACAACACATTAAAGTGCTTGAAAGCACTGCGAGACTCTGCAATCCCAGAAGAGTACAAACATTTTGATCCAGATATTTCATCCAGTGAACTGTGTTACGGAAATGTAACGTTCCAGCAATCTTTCGGGCCTAATGGACATTTTATTGTTGAAGTTGCGAGCTATGATCTTGACCGTCAAAAGCAGGCGTCGGCCAATCACGACTTCGAAGCCAACGGCAAGTTCAACCTCGCACAGATACCTAGCCACGTCAGCTTATCCTTAAACAACTTTCACTTAAGATCAGTAGTAGCATTTTCACCTCCAATCATTCCTAAAGGCATTGGTCACTACGTTGCATACTGCAAGCGGTCTGATGGGAGCTGGGAACTGTATGACGACCTCCGGTATAAAGTATGTCGTACAAACAACAAAAAAACTGTGTGTATCCATTTTAATTATATACACAGTGTAGATAAGAGCTTTGGATCAAACCAAACCAAAATCATGTGGAAGCCCTAAGCCTTGTTTTATATTATTTTTAATTTATATTTGATTTGTTTTTTGTAACTAGTATAGCTGTTTAACATTGTAACTTTTCATCCTGTTAACTAACTTCAATTCTTTCTTGATTTAGATTGTTAATTGTGTTCAATTAGTCAATTAGACTACTTCAAATAGTCTCAAAGTACAATTTTTGTTTTGTCTTACTGTCCTTGCCTGGAATTAGTTGATTATGATTAAAACTCTAGAAAAAATGAATGTGTTATTACTTTCCTAAACGTCAATCAATTTGTTCTCCGTTTTTAGACTTTCAATCAAGTTCCCCAGAGTATTTTAAATATAGCTACCAAACGGAAATGGCACTAACGATGGGTGTTGATGCACTAACGAAGGACTAACGTTTGGCATTGATGCACTAACAAAGCACTAACGATTGGTAGCTTTTCGATTCCAAAATGTTCATTATACCGATGAGGGGGGACTAACTTCACGGAAGTTAGCCCCCAGAGTATTTTAAGTGTAGCTCCCGAACGGAAAGAGCACCAACGATGGGTGTTGATGCACTAACCAGCACTAACGAAGCACTAACGATTGTTGCTAGAGTTAACATTCCACTAGAAGGTAGTCTAATGTCTGTTACACATGCCATAACTCCTGCATTGTTTTTACAAATGATTGTTACAAGTTCGTTTTCGGGTACGGCTGAAAATACCCATTTATTGGAATAAGGAATTTGTTCCCATCTTGGAATTATAATTTTGGAAGAAACAAATTTACAATTTGGTTCTGTTTTATTTCTAAATATGTCAATCTCACATCTTGCATGGGATATGTGACTTTCATCAATTATTGGCATTCCATCGCAAACGATCAAAGAAGGTTTAGTACATTGATTTACTTGTGTTTGTTCTGGAGTAACATAATAATTCAGACCTTCTGATATACCAATATATTTAGTACTAATTTCTGGATAAGAATACATACTACCTAACATATCATTATCTTGACCTAATTTTTTAACCAATCGTGGCAGCGGTATTATTTTAAATATATGGAATCTTCTCGATAAATGTTGTAGTGGAATTTTTATAATATACCTTAATTTGTTATCAACTAAATAAACAGTAATTTTTACAATGTCATAGTATGTATAAATATTTGATGTAGTAACGGGTATAGGCATTGAGTCGCCAACATGAAGTAAGCTCTGTACATTATGTAAAATATTAGCCATCTCTGCTGGTTTTATTAAATAAGAACTTATCCTACCTTGCCTGGCTGTATCTACAGCATTATATATCACTTCTAGAAAATTTTGAGTTTCAGTTACAAGTTGAAATATAACAGATAATTCTTGTATTCTGCATGTTTAGAATATCTCAATGTTACATTTTCAATTAGTTCCTATTATTTAGACTAAGTTTTTCTTAGTATTTAAATCCTTCTGTCAGAAGGTCTTGATTTCTTTTCATTTCAAGGGTTGTTTTATTTACCCCCCAAAGAGTGCTCTGAATGATGGTCAGCTGGTCCTTCTCAAGTTGATAGATGTTGCGTTTGTACAATGATATCGTGTTGATCTTCTCACCGTAGTACTGTTGGTCATCGCTATCCATTGTTCCTGTTATTACTTTTAAGGCTCTTCCTATACTGTCAAATACTGCTCTTTTTCTTCTTATGTCTGGGTCGTAACGCATCAAGAGACTGGAAAGTTGGTTGTAAGTTTCATGAGCTTCAACGATGGCATTTTCTAAAAGTTCGATTTTAGGATTTCCCCATTGTATAAAACTATGATTGAGTTTGTGATTCTGTAATTCTTTCCAAAGCTCGTCCATAAGCTTTATCCTTCTAGTCAAGGGGTCTAAGGGTACATTGTAAAGTACTTCCCATGAGGTAGTACTAATTAGAAACCAATATTGTGTCACGAAGTAGAGTACTTGGTAGTTTGGTATAGTTTAAGTCACTTTCATTTGATTTTGGGGTTTTATTTTTATTTCTTCAGTTGAACTTATAAATAAAATCATTAGTATTAGAAGATTTCTCATTTTGTTTTTCAAGCACCAATCTGGAAACATAAAATCTAATCACTCTATGGTCCTTAACCTAAATGCTTTAAGTTTATTAGAATGTACAATGTAATTTTTCTTCCTTTTTTTATTTCATAATTTTTATTAGGGAGTTTCCTTAGCACCTGGTACGGTCCTATCCACGGTTTTTAAGTTTCTTCGATCTTCCTCTTTTTATAGTCTCGTCGAGTAATAAAACCTTTTCTCCAATTTCAAAAACTGTCTATGGTTTTCTTATCGTAATACTCTTTTGACTTTCTTTAGAGTTTGTAATACGCTGTCTTGCTGTTTGAAATGCTTCTTTCAGTCTTATAGCAACTTCTTAAACGTAGTCTTCTTCACTTAGTTCCTCTTGATGTGGTGATTCATCTAAGACGATTTTACTAGGAAGGGTTGGTTATCTTCCATGAGCCATGAAGAAGGGAGAATATCTTGAAAATCCACCACTGTTATGGGAGGTAGCATAAGCCTAACTACTATCGGAAGTGAGCACTGAGGTGACCGTGATGTTGCGCAGACTGAGTGCTGGCGACGGCAAGCGGTAAGCAGCCCTCTGGGGCTGGTGCTGTTGACATCGAAGGCTGGCTACTTATAGGCCTTCTTCTGTCTGCAGGGTCTGCACTGTTTCTTGATGGTCTCGGCGCTTTCCCTTGTACACATCCTTGTTTACTGCTGTACAGGATCTCAACAGATCTGTCTTCAGGGTTATTATACGCTACTTGCAGGCCCTCCAACTGTATGTGTCTATTCATTAACTGAATGGAAGAAACATAACCTTACTCTTCCCTGTGCAATGATTCTTGGAGTTTATCAATCCTACTTTAAAGTCTGTCATTACCCAAGCTGGCATATTAATTCGAATTGCAAAGTCTCGTGATTTCTCAATAAGTTTAGATTATGAACGTTCACTCTTATCTTCTAGCAGTGCGTAGACATACGGTAATGAGAAAAACTGTATCATTTTGAGAAACTGAACCCATTTTGGCAAATAACTGATGAAAAATAGTAGAAGCAACTTTGAACATATTAGTTCTGAAAATAATAAAATAATGAAGTTTATTTCCAATATTTACAAACAAGCTGGATAATACAATATTTGTCTGGAATTATACTAATGGCTATTTCCAGTAGCTGCCATCAGAACATACAAAAGGATACAGAATAAAAGTCCAGTCATTCCTGACAAACCCAGGCCGTCTCCGTAGCGTTCACTATCACTGATAACACACTGAACACAAAACTTCTGGCTTATCAATATGTCATTCTACTCGTAAAACTAACAAAAGCTTTCTTCTCTATGTACTTGGGCAACCTGTCTATGTCTAGTGGTTCCGTACTAAACTTTAATTTGACATAATTATTTGAGCTAATTTTAATGATTCTATTAATGTAATCAATAACGTTTAATGTTATGTAATTGTAGTAAATAGAACATCTTTAGTACAGTATATGATATTGTAAAAAATAGAATCAGAGAATTCACATGAAAAATTATAAAAAATAAACATAATTATGTATAACTTCTTTATTTTTTGAGATACTTAAAAGATAATTTGTAATGTGTCTGTAATAAGAGGAAAAGTCTTAGTTAGTCGAAAACTCTAACCCTTTAGGCGTTATGGAAAAATTGTTCTTATTCTTCTTTAAAGTCATATTAGATTATTTTTCTTTATCGCCCCAATATGTAAAGTCACATTTTTTTACCTTTTCTTATAAGAAAATAAAACTTTTCAGGATAAAATAAAAATTTTATAATTTTTTGTTTTGTTTACAGCATATTTAACATTTTTTGAAATTTAAAATTATTTCTTGTATTTGATTTTAAGCAGTTCCTTTGGTTATATAATTTAGTAAAAAAATATATTGTAACATTTACCATATGCCACTATCACTATTTAGGCCCTATATAAAACATACCAGGTTTACTATATATTAAATATAATATACCATATACCAAATGGTATATTTGGTTTTTGGTTTACCTGCAAATATAATCTAAGCATAAAATCTCATTTTTCGGCCTAAGTAATAAGTGTCTTTGGCCAATAAAAGTGAATGTTATATTAGTAAGTAATTTGTTTACATAATTACTTTCACAACAAAGTTTTTATTAGTCCTTACATGTTTGGTTAGCAAGAAAGGAGGCCGGCGCGGAGTAGCGTATTTTCAATCGCCCTCAGCAGCGCGGGAGGCTAATATTGAGTAACAGTATTTTAGTATGAGTTATTAGTTATGTGTTTCCAAATCAAGTTTTGCTATATCATTGTTAGATACAACAGTTATTCATTACTTTTTTACTATTGGGTACTATGTAAGAAGGGGACTAAAACAAAGTTTTACAGGAAAATTGGCTCTATATTGTTACAATATAAATATGCACTGTAAAAAATTACAAAAGTGACAAATTGAAGTGAAAGAATTTTATATGTCTTGATTTCTAAAAGTTTTGTTTTGTGTGGTAGTCCTCAATACACTCATCTGGGTGGAGGGCAGGCTCATTTGGACAGGTCTTGCAGACGTACGTCGTTTCTTTTCGCAGTCCCCTCTTCTTGCACACAATGCACCGATTCCATTTCTTCACCCTTTGTTTCATGAAATGCCGTCTGGTGAGCCTTTCTTCCATCGGTCGTTGTGCAGGGCGCCCGGAGCGTCTTTTGTTGGGTTTCTCGGCCATTCGCTCGGACACAAGGTCACGGACCAGGCTTCGTCGAAACTCCACATAAGTCACGGGCTTGGTTTTTTTTTCTGGACTTCAGTGTAAAGGATGTCTGAGTTTACAACTGAGACCTCTAACAACCAAAGAAACATCTTTCTGTACCATTTTCTTGTACGCCTCATAAACTGGTACGAAGATATAAAATGGTCACTTCGATCAACCCCCTCCCATGTGTTTCACGTTATCTAAGACCCCTTTTGGTTTTCTTATTGGGGGTTTGTTTGGCCATTTACTTGACACCTCCGTCATGCCATTAACGGTCCCTTTTCCTTTGAGGCTCAGCATGTTTACAACACTTTTATCGCGCCAAGATACTACAAGGATGTTGCCTTTTCTCTCAGAAAGAATTTGGCCCTTTTCAAGTTGTTTTCCCTTTTCTTTCATCTTATTCGGCAATCCCTGACGATGTGTCATAACAGTCCCCGTTGTATAACAATTCATTGCCAAAAGTTCAGAAGCCAGCTCGGGACTGGTATAGTCACGATCTGTGTAAACATGTAGACCTGTTGTTGGATTGGCCGGGTCTTTCATCACTACCGATTAAGACAAAAGTTTGACTATTTGTGTTGTTTTCAAAAGTTTAGTGTCTGGTATCAAATCTTATTTTCCAATTAGGTTATGAAATCAAAGATGTAACCATTATCAGAATCAGATATGACAAATACCTTCAGGCCGAACTTTACAGGTTTCTGGGGATTGTAAATCCTAGAACTGACCTTGCCTTTGAATGAAATCGTGGACTCGTCCACTGCTACAAAGTTCTCCGGTGTATAAAAGAATTTGCTTACTTTTTTGAAGTGATCTACCATGGGTTTTATCAGATAAAGTAGACTAACTCTATTCAGTTATAACGCTTAGGCTAACTATAATTTGTTGTTGATAGTTTTTACTTTCTATTTTTGTACATTTAGAAATACGCCTTGATTCACCTTGAATTCAATTTGAAAAGTAAATGGAGATAAACTATCTGTTCTGTTTTATACGTTACTGCAAAATATAATTTGTTGTAGTTTATTTACTTTTTTATTTTTGTACATTAAAAAAATACTTTATTTGTCTGTAATGTATTTACCATTTTTAATATTAGCTATAAACATTGTAGATGCTCATTGTATTTGGTTTTGTATGTGTATTCTAAACTAACAAATCTAGCACGACAAATCTAACTTGTTTCTTTGATCTGTCAGGATGTTTCCATAGTTTCTTAGAATTGTATAGAAGAAACAGTTATTAAACAGCTAACACTACGTACATGTTCTGAGATAATTTAATGCTTACAATTCATTTTGTATTGGTGTAAATTCTAGCCCATCTAAGCTGATAATTTAGATACTATTTGAAGAAAGAAACGCAGAAAACTCTTAAATTTCAGTTCGATATTACCTGTTTATTTATTACGACCCTGATATTCTGTAAAGTCCAAGTAACAACTGACACGAGTCCTAATTTCTTGAAAATGTTTGGGGTAAGGCAGATATACACTTATTACAAAAAGTTTTATGCATAGGTTTGTAAAAGGTTGAAATAATCTGATTGTAAAGAATTTGAACTTGTAATACAAAGGTACAGTAATAATGTAATATATTTGACTAATAACACGCACAAATAACTTATTTTAAGCCTGATAATTTCAAGAATGTTCCAAAGGAGAGCCCCCCGGACCCCCCCACCGGTAGTTCATGCCCCCCCTCCAAGCGTTGCTCTGGAGCCGCCACTGGTTGTGATTCCGAATTTCTCATTGTCCCACCACCTTGCCTCTTTGTGCTGATCGTAATTTATTGGTCAAAGTCTTTATTGAGCCAGATTAACAATATACATGCATTGGCAAAGTCATACATAATAGTTTTCTTAACAAAAACAATTTCCTTCTTTGAGTGACAATTCCTTTACAAATTATTGATAATAATACATTTACATTCATATGCTGATACGCATGCTAGTTTGTCAAGAAGTCCCGAACGCTGTAGCAGTAGATCGACCAAAATACTTTTGAGGTCTTTTCGAAGTTTACGGAGGTCCGATTCCAACCTGAGATGGAGTGGAAGTTTGTTAAAAAGGTTTATTCCGTTATAAACCGTATGGTGTTTGAACAAATATGTCGAGTGTTTAGGAATTGATAATTTGTTTGAATGGCGCAAAGAATAATGTGTTTTTGTCGAAAAAATGAAACTCGAAAAGTTTTTTTACAAATGTCAAGGTTTCAAGGACGTAAATCGACGGGAGCGTTAAAATGCGCGCCCGCTGAAACACCTCCCTACAGGATTGGCGCGAAACCAGAGAAAACCCGTTCTCACAGCCCTTTTTTGCAATTGGAATAAAAAGCGAGTCTTTTGACTTTCGTGGCCCCAGATAGGTATTGCATAAGCCAAGTGGGGGTATATAAGCCCGTAATAAGCTGATAGCAGAACCTCGCCACTTGCTTGGGTCTTAAGGTTGTTCAGCACGAAGATTCCAGAGCTAAGCCTTTTTGAAATTTGTTCAATGTGACTGTGAAGTCTCTCATCCAGCACCAACCCAAGAAACCTAACACTTTCAGAGGGAGAAAACATGGCTTCATCCAAAAGAAGGGTAAAACCACGCCTATGCCCCTCTGACAGACAAAAATTTATCAATTGAGTTTGACCGGAATTGACACTAAGCAGGTTGTAATCGAACCACTGTAACAGGTAGTTTGCCTCCCAAAACGAAATTTTCTTTATTCATTGACGTTGGAACATGAGATTGAGAGAGAGGTGTCGTCTGCGTAAAGCGAAAGTTTGGCATTTGAGGTACAGGAAGGAAGGTTGTTGATGATATGAATAGGTCTCGACGCAGTCCATGAAGATTCCGCTGGGTAGTTTCTCTGCCGCTACTTGAGCGTAAGAACGAAAAACGGAAGGATCCCTGACGTCGCCTGTATACCCCATAACTGCGGCCTATAACTGCTTCTTTCTGATCATATCGATCTCGGGTTGGCGATGGCCCGGACCGATCATGGTGCTTATGTATCATTGCTTTCCACAGGATGAACATGTTAACCAATGTTCTACCTACTTCTTTCAGACGGAAAAGAACCTTCTGATATCTCATATCTCGTTGTCCTTGTCATATCTTTTGGGAATCAAAAAAAAGAGGTGTGATGGTGGCCAACTTCAAAGAAAAACATTCATAACAAGGAGGAAAGTATTTATTCATTTAAATGAATGTATTTCTCCCCTATAATAATCTGAATGTAGAGACTGAATGTTCTGAGAGACTGAATGTAGGGCTCACAGAAGCAGTGACCGCAGGGATAGCAGAAGATCGAAGGTCTCAGGTCGAAGCAGATCTGAAATTACGGTGATTCGGTACCAGGTGACTGGTGATCGCGATCTAGCGGGCATTCTGCAGTTAAACAGAGGCACCCCTTGCGCATCAGCAGCCTGTCGAACACGAGTGTTTTCCTTGACGAGGCCGACCCGGAGGTGTTCGAAGATTCGCATCCACGCATTTGCCGCTAGTAATTTCCGTTGAAGGGAATCAGACCGCAGGAGGACCAACGTTATGAACGCAAGTGCTGATCTGCACATGTTCAAGATGTTCTCAAAGAATCAAGTGTGTCATTCCTCCAACTGGTGTGCGATTAGGAAATGCGTGATCGAATCTGAAAACAAAACAATACTTGTACTTTGTTGCTACAAAGTAAATGAAAAGAAATCAAGGGAAAGTAACGAGGAAAAATACGAGCAAGATGTAAAATTGCTAAGGTAGAGGAAAGATTAATACAGTACCATAAGAATGTCATTAACTTCGGCGGATAACTCGTTGCTATCTTTTAAATCCCTTGCCGCCTATAAATGTAACCACCAACCTGTGAGAAAGCACCACAGCAATGGTTGCTGAGTCTCAATTCTTTTCATTGGTGTATGTGGCTGTTCCTGCTGTTGAGGCGGTGTGAGTTGGGATGGTTTAACTCTCGCTGCCACGAATTATACAGTAAATCGTCATTCACTCTGGCTCCTTCGACTGCGGGGGCTGAGTAGCTGGTGAGGCTGCTACTGGTTTTAAGACTGCTGCAGATGATGACGCTGCTGCTCCTCCTGATGATTATACTGCTAATGAGGAACTGGTTGCTGTCGCGGTACTCGTTGGTCACTACTGCGATTGTGAAATGACGGGGACACTTGCACCTCTATTTGGCTGCATCATCCTACAACGATGGTTGTCCAAATCGAGTTAAGTCCTAGGTTCCTGTCGACAAAAGGCACAAGTCAAGCTTCAAATTTAAGAAGATGTTAACATATTTGAGTACAATGCTTTACTACTACTTGCAAATTATTAATAACCTCTGTCGTAGCGAAGGTTGAAGTAGGTCGAGCAAATGATGATGATATTTACGATGGCCCTCTAAAGGATATCCTTATCTCGGTGGGTCAGTAGTACATCCCCTCATTTAGCCCCGCGATTTGATTGGTTGAAATTATCCCCCACCCCAGTTAAGCCCCTCTCCCAAGACTTTTGATTTGTCGAAATTGTTTCCCACCCCAGTTAAGGTTGAAATAATGACCCATCCGGCCAGCGTGTTCAGAGCACTACTTGTATCAGCGGCCGCTACGAGCGCTGGGTGTCCGGTGGCGAGGGGCACTTCCCCACCACAGGTCCCGCCGGTCAGTCTGTAGGGTTTTGGGGGGTAGGGAGAGAATGAGACAGGATGTGTGCGACAGAGAGCGCACGTTCATGCACACTGCTGTGTCCAGTGCCAGCCTTCCCGACCGGGAACGAAAAATTAATCTCATTATACTGATTATAGGATAATACGCATGCACAACAGCACAAGTTCAACGCTTTTTTGACTGAAAAATGTAAGGTAAATTTGTCACTGGACAGGCTCTATGAGACACGGACGAAACATTAATATAATTCATATTTCCATAATATAAAGAGATTTCATTATACAAAAAAGATGTTGGATACATAGCGATTTAGATATAGTTTTTGTTTAACAGAGAGAAATGAATGCTGTATTGTAATAATTCACAATACATAAAGATAAATACACACACAGTATTTACAAAATATATAGACAGCTTTCATGAAACTAAACATCTCAAATTAAGGATCAGATAAATAAAACACACACAATTTGTGGTAATGCTGAAAAATAATAATAAAAAAAAATAACTGCAGAAAGTAGTTAACAGGAAAAAATACTTGAGGTCAGACGCGGGCTGGTTTTGCTTAAGGATATTCATGTTCACTATCGTTATTTACAATGTTGTGGTGACCATGTGGGATAGTGGTTATGTTACTTAGCATATGCCTTTTACCATCATATCCGCTTTGAGTTAGTTTGTTTTCCCACCGGGTCACCACGTTGTGTTTGTGGATCTAAATGAAGAATTCATTGTGTAAAGGTCTAAATTATTTAGTATACATTTTCTATAATCTTGGGCTCTAAGCTTCTTACTCACTACGGCCTTGGTTATACCCTTGCACTTTTTGATCTCCTTCTGCTCTTCATCGGAGATGATACAATAAACTTTAGTACGGACACCTAAGAACTCTGAAATGTACTTTCCATTCATTTCATCCTTCACCTTGCCTAACACTTTAGCGTTAGCGGCACTATAGGCAGGGTCTTTCTTGTCATATCCGCTAGTATCTAAGTGGGGCATGAGAGGGATGAAACTCTGGTATAGATCTCTGGTGAAGATCTCCATCACAAAGCTATCAGTGTCCATATACAGTTAAGTTAACGTTCCTTTGGCCGTAGTGAGGAAGAACCGTTTCATAGAGAAAGTCGTACATTAACACTTTGCTTAACTCTAGGATACACATACCTACGTAAATAGGCTTTTCCAGAACGATATTAATATTTGACAAATGTACACCAGCTAGTTCTTCTGCGAAAATTGTAGCGAATTGGAAATTTGGTTTGGCGATTAGTTTCTCTAGCTTTTGATTGCTACACACAAATTTAGAATTCATTCTCTTTCTTAAGTTCTCCATAAACTTGCCAAAAACAGAACTGTTGAAAAACTTAAAAAGATCTTTCTCAAAATCATTCTTCGCCTGTTTTCTTAACTCAGTGTTTAGGCCAATGTACGACTTTAGCCACGGAGACTGATCGAAACTTATCACCCTGTGAATTTGGGTTACCACCAAACCATGTTTGATGGCTTGCTTTAAATTTCGATAATGTACAATATAGTTAGTTTTTTCTCAAAAGTACTTACCAATTTCTGATGTTTGCAACCGGGAGAGCTTTGCGTTCGACAGGAAAGGCAGGTCTTTGTGGTTGTCATGTAGGTGGTCAGGGTATTCGACATCAACCTCTAAGACATAACTGACGCTACCGTTATCAGACAAAAACCCTACATCAAGACCCTCTATTTCAGTTATATTAAGCCATCGGAACCCTCCTGTTAGTAAAGGCAGCAACATTGACCATCCGTAAAGGTTGTTAGCGTCCAAGTACGTTATGTAGCTAGTCCGCTTCAGGGGAGAGAAGTTACTACAATGCTGGTTGTTCGCCCTGGCCCTACGTTTACAACATTGGGAAATTCCTCTTCTGATACCTTTTTCAAAAAACAGATAGATTTATGGTCTCTAAATGGTTCTAAGGCAATACCAGTGTGATTGAGCATGCAATCCCATAATAAAATGGTAGTGTGACATAATGAGCGGGGTCAAGTTTGTGGGTCTGAATACATGTGTCTCTGAAATTCCCAAAAATGTCCGCCAAAAGCAAGACATCAGTGAGATTATACAAATCTCGTAACAGCCGAGAGTTTTTATTTGAAATGTCTGCCAGACAAGTTGGGCGTGGGTATAGTCAAGATCGGATACCTCTGCAAGAGCTATTTTACTATAGAAGGCGTGTCTATCTGGCAGTTTGGTATCATCTAGTTTGTCGACAGAGGAAACATACTCATAGGGAAACACACCCTTCCGTGTGAGGAGGTCAAACTGAACATCATCGGGAAATCGTTGTCTAGCCTCTCTAAGCTGATCTTTAGGGATATTTTTAACTAAGTTTCCAGACTAGCAGGAAGGAAATGCAAACTGTCGACAAACGTCATTTTTATGACTCCCCTTTTAGCATTGGCATAGCGAATAGTTTTGGAAAAGGAAATGTATTTCTCTTCAGACGAGGCGATATCCGAACCTTCCTCGTCATCATAAGATGAAGTGGGAGTCATGTGATAGATTATGAAAGTAAACGTTAACAGTGTTCAACTCGGAATTTCTGAGATTGCATTTGGAATTGGCTGCACCACGGAAAGTATATGGGTGAGAGTGTTGGTGGTCACATATGTGACAACGAGTCGCTAGATTGAATTCCATTTCCTGTTGGGCGGTCAAACGCGGGGCCATTTGTCTCCGTACAGGATATCACCGATGCGTAAAACGTCATCCTTAAAGGGATTGAACAAAATGTTTTGCAGCATCAGGTCCCCTATACTGACGAATATCGGTATTGCCGGTTAAACTGTCCTTGATTAGATAGCAATAGGAGTAAAGAACATGTTCGTGCGTTATGGCTTCATGGGGTTTTGGATTACCAAGAGAGAGGTTATCATCGTCATCGGGAAGGGAGTGCGGGATCAAGGCGGATTCAAAGTCAGCGAACGCGGTAAACCGTACACGCTGACTTCGTTCGGTATTTTTAAAGGTAATGGTAGGTTTGGAAGGTAAGTTTAAACGCAAAGGATTTTCCCGATACAGTACTTTTGATGTTCGACCAGCCTCTGTTCCCCCGTTAAACCTAACGTGTTTGGTTGATATTCTCCTACCGTATTTTTATCATTAGTAAATCTCTATGGGCATCTAAAGATTTGCAGACTTTCAGGGGGAATACCTTTTTCTTACTATCTAAGCCAAAGACGTTAATACTAATATTATTTCGTTTTTCAAATAAATGAATATCCTTAAGCGCTACTGGGAAGTTTACGCAAGTCCAATCGTATCTATCTTCTAATTCTCGCGAGTAATTATTGGGATTAGCCGGATCTAAATCGTCAACAAACTCTGAAAGAATACTATACTTAAAACAAAACTCATCACGGTTTCGGACATTTACACACCTTTGGAAATGCTTCGGCAGTTGAATGCAAGCTGCACCACCTTTCAAGGGTGTGTATTAATTGATTCGATTTTCGAGTTTAGTAGCTTCAACAAACGACCAGCCTGAAATTCATGTCACACTCCTCTTTTTCGGAAATCATCTTTTCCAACATGTCCGAGCAATATTGTTCGATATCAGTTTCCCAAAAAATAGGAGTGTTGACAGTTTTAAAATTTTTTAAACACGTCACACCATTGGTTTTAATAAATTTACATTCAAGAAACAAATTAACTTTAAAGCGGGGTATCTTCTTCTGGGTTCTCTCCAACAGATCGGATAGGTTTTGAAAGACAAACACGAAAAATAGCTGAAGAGTAAACTTACAATTAACATACTTCTTTTTAAGCTGGTAGGTCTTCAGCCTAGACGTAAAGGTTGTCTCCGTAACATCGAACTCCGGAGGGGTCTCGACATCAGACTCGTTCGCATCATCGGGAGACTCATCTAGACCTCCCGTAGCGAACCGGCAACTGAGTCTCTGATGCCTCCGGAGGTCATCGCTTCTCTGCATATTGGCCCCGCATCGATCGCATATGAATCCGAAATGCTCGGCTGAAGAACTACCGGCTGAGCTGGTTGATGGTCCAGCAACAGTTCCGGTTGTTGGAACAGGATAATCACCAGTTCTACGTCGTCCTGTAACAAATATGCAAAACACACTTACTATCTGGTAAATGATTTTTTCAAATAATTGGTAAATTATTGATTTGATTCTAGAATTAGACGTAAGTTATTCTTTCTTGGAACGCTCGATTATTTCAATAATTTATAAACATTCGAAATTAATTCGCAAAACAGATTACTTGGTTAGAGTGTAATTGAAATGCTTTATGAATCTTTGTAGCGTTGATTTATATTTAATGCGAGTATTTATAATAAACGAAATATCGAAACGGTACTATTCCATCTATGGGAATAGGTGTTCTGCAAGTGTATTACTGAAAACTAAGGCTCGTTTTTTCAATTGTCTGCTAACCAGGTTAACATGTTTACAGTCTGCAATGTTTACATTTTCACGCAACGTTCAAAGTAGTTAAATGAATTATTTCAAGATAATTCATGCAATAAAGGTATAGTTTTACCATATTTATTGAATTTAACATGTACACATTATGCTAATATAGCTAACACACTGTAACACCAAAAATCAAAACAGTCAAAGTAAAACTTACCCTAAAAAAGTAATATCCAGCTTTGCTATTAACATTTCTACACATTTACAAATGCATGTTTGAAATAGGTTTAAAACATTAAAGACAGCAAAAAAATAGAACGTACTACTATGTATGGAAATGTGACGGTCCAGATTATCCTTTTTTGTGAACGTCTTGTCGATCTCTCCGCAGTTGAAGACGTCACCGCCGTGGGATCTCTTCATATGGCGCAGCAGTGAACTTCTGCTATTGAGTTCTGCGTTGCAGTATCCACACTTCAGAGTATCCATCCTAAATATGCGACAAACTTTCCTGCCCTAAGAACAAGTTTAGTTCAAAAAAATAAATTTATTGCCACAGATGGCTCAGCCTACTATTGGCTGGGTATTATTGCAGGGTTACGGTATATACGGGCAAGACCTCTACAAAAAAAATACCACACCACCAGATAATACACGTAGCACAGTACCTCTCACAGAACTGGTCGCCTGCAAGCTCCGCTCTCCTTGGTGCGACCTGCAGAACGGGGGTCTACAATACCCACCGGTAACAGCTACTAAAACCTGGTCTCTAGTACACTGCAAGTTCTATCTCGTACTGTGCTTATTATTCGGTTTTCAGACGCCGGGCCTAAGCCCACTACGCTAGGACTCCGGTGAAATTGACCTCTACACTGCCCAGCTACGTATTAACTGCTTTCAAAAACAACGGCAGGTCTTACGTCCAAAATTCACCTCACTAACCTGAAACTTAAATACACACACAAACCGCCAAGTATCCCAAGTAGTAGCAAATTAGTATTTAATACTGCCCAAAACAGTCAATATAGGGGCCGCAATGTATTGCCCACTATATATAGCCGGTGCGGGCCTTGACAGGCTCAAGACACTTTATGTCATTCTGTCAAATCAAACTTAAATACTCTGCCCAACAACTCGACTTACTGATAGGCCTAAAAGAATATTATTATTATTAAAATATTCAACACAGTAAAATATTATTTATATACCGGCGTATGTATTTAATTATTATTATTTATATATTTCAAAATCAATAACCAGATCTGAGCGGCCTCTCAATATTAAATTTGCCCCAACAGATCAGTTCTATTAAATTTTATATCACACACTAAAATCAGAAAGTAATAGCTAAATGCGCTGAATATAATAGGTACGGGTCAACTCACCCAAGAAACACTATTCACACACTACAACACTTTGTCGGCTCAATAGCCACACAACCGTCTCCACAGACACACTCACAGTCTGACTTACTGAAGTACTCCTCACACACACACTCTATCTGACTGACCAGACACAGAGACTCCCTCTGTTATCTCTCTGTACCCCTCTCTTCCCCTCTTGCAGTGTGCATCGTTCACAAACCAGAGCACCAGCTGTTCACACTGCAGGAACTTACATGCTCAGAACAGCCCAGCTGCACAGGCCTCCACTGTCAGAGACCAAATCAAGACCAAGCAAAACATAACCCCTTGGCAAAATGACTCATCACAAATATACCACGTAATTTTAGTCGTTATCAAAAACTCATACTATTATTTTATTATTATGTCCCCTAGGATCTTTGCGCAGGGGAAGGTTCGTGAATGGATACTATTTAGATAGAATAGAATAGAATAGAATATTTTATTGTGAGACAACATTACAAAGTTGCATACAAACGTCAATATCTTATTGTATACATGTTTTATATATATATACTTTTAATGTATAATATTTACTGTTATAACACTCAATTTAAATAATTTAACAATTTAAAACATTTTAACAATTTAAACTAATTTATTCCCACTCAACCCAAATCGCATTCATACCTACAATACACATCCACATCCAATACACATTCACACTACCTCGGAAGCACATTGAATTAATTAGTTGACCCACTGATGGTCCATAAACTCATCTAGCGAGTAAAAGCGCGCATATTAGGTATCGCTTTAATCGGGCCTTAAAAAATTGATGCTGCTGTGCTTTTTGAATGTATCTGGTATTTTATTTAAGAATTTAACTCCAGCGTAGGAAGGCAAGCGTTCAGCTGCGGTAGTTCGGTGTTGGGCCATTCTAAAGGAACCCCTGCTCTCGTCTCATAACCGTGGAGATCCATGCCTGAGTAGGTCTGCACTTACAGGTTTACATGACAGTCTCAAGTATGTACAGACAAGGGAGAGTGGGTCCCCAGGTCACAAAAGCCTCTGCAGGAGTCTCTAGACTTTAGATTTGCTATTTTCCTAATTGCTTTTTGAGTATAAAACCCTGTTATGTAAATATTTAGAACAAGCCCCCATAAACATATCCCGTAAAGGTGTGATTGAATAAGTCCATAATATGTGAGACGGACTTCGGCAGAGCAAAATTTAGAAAGCCTGTTAAGAGCAAATAAATTTGAAGCTTTCTGGAACACAACTTATTTACATGAGACTCCCAAGACAGTCGTTGATCTATGTAGATACCAAGAAATTTGGTACAATCTTTTCCTCGAGAACAGATTCCCCAACATTACCGTTGGTCTAACGCTATCTAGCGGTTGCGGCCTAAGGTTAAATTGTATATAATTTTTTTTGAGTTATTTGTTTTGAGCTTAAGAAAAACTTTGAACGCAAGCGTTTAGGTTAAGGTATGTTTGAATTTCCAATTCTTCTATAGTTTTCCTGTACAGCATACAGTTGTGTCGTCCGCGAATTGAATTAATTTTCCGTTCGTCACCGACAATTCTGCGTCATTCACGTAGAGAGGAACAAAATAGGACCGAGAATCGATCCTTGTGGAACTCTAGCTGGACGTCGATTCTTTCTGAAAGTGAATTTTCAACTTGGACCATTTGACTCCTACCACTCAAGAAGGACCGTAACCACTTATTTGAGATGCCACGAATGCCATAATGCTCTATCTTGTCTAATAGAATTTGGTGATTGACACAGTCAAACGCTTTGGATAGATCCAAAAATACGCTAAGCGTTTGTTCACGTTGTTCGATACTGTTAACGATCAAATCTACTAATTGTATAACTGCATCAATGGTTGATTTACCTGATTGAAAACCAAATTGATTGCTTGATAAAATTTTATGTTTATCCAGAAACGCTAAAAGTCTTTAAGGAAGAGCTTCTCAAATACTTTACTCAGTGCCGGAAGTATCGAAATCGGGCGGTAGTTATTAGCTTGCGTCGGATCTTTTTTGAATATTGGGACGACCCGACTTAACTTCAGTTCACTCGGGAACTCGCCTGAGGAAAACGACAAGTTAATTATATCTGTTAACGGCTTGATAAGGTGATTCGCACAATTTTTTAGTAACCATATTGAAGAACCATTAATATCTTCTGAGCGTTTAGAGGGACGTTTTGGAAAATGTCCTCAATCTCGTGATGGTCCGTTGGAAAGAGAACCAAAGAGGTTAAAGGATTAATTGCGTTAACTCGAATATTTTTTTGGGTTAATCCGTCATCCGGCGTAGAAACGGACGTGAAAAAACTATTGAACGCTGATGCGACTTGCTTAGGGTCTTTTAATAACTCGCCTCCGACAGCTAGCTCGATTTTTTTAACTGTTGGGCTACTTTTTGTTTCGTTAATTATGTTCCACGTAGTTTTAGAAATGTTTTTGGAGTTTTCAAGTCGTTTATTAATATCGTAAGCTCGAAGCTTTTATAACTTTTCTGTATGTCTGTTTATATTTGCGATAAAAGGTCTGAATTGATCGTTTTGAGTGGATTTGAATATTTCAGAATAAAATTTTTTCCGCGATAAGGATTCCCTGTGTAACCCAAGTCATTTACTTGTTTTTTTCTTTACCTTACAAACCCTCAGAGGGCAACAAGAGTTTAAATAAAAGTTTAATCTGTTCTGAAATTGATTAAATTTATCGTTCAGCGATGGAAATTTATTTAGAAATAACCAATTTTCTGCTTTAAGCTGTCTAGTTAGGTTTTGCATGTTTTCAGGCCTAATAGCCCTTTTTATTTTAACATTACTACTTGTGTGTTCTTTTTGCAGTGAGTCTAAAATGATAATTTCTTGGGCGTAATGGTCTGACAATGTAGTTTTTAAGACGGATACGTGGTGGTTTGCGATGCTTGTAATTACATTATCAATCGCAGTACTCGACGTCGCAGTAACTCGAGTAGGAGAGTCAATAGACCATTTTAGACCAAATGACGCAAGAATATCTCGAAATCTCATTGTTAAAATATCGTTAGGTTTGAGTACGTTAATGTTAAAATCGCCCATTATTACAAACTGATTAAATCTGCCCACAAGAAGGAAAAGGAGAGTCTCAAATTTATCGAAGAAGACATCACTCTGGCCGTTAGACCTGTAAAGACAAATTACAGCAAGCTTCCCGGCAACCGTGACAACCTCAATACCCTCTGCCTCAAAATCAAGATCGCAGCTTAAATTTAAACTTAGCGTCTTAAATGTTAACTGTGGCTGCACAAATACTCCAACCCCCCCTCCTTTATAAAGATCCCGACTGAAAAATGATGCCAATTCGAACCCTTCAATTTTAAAAAAACTGATAGACTCAGCTGAGAACCCGTGTTCGGATATTAGTAACATATGAGGCTTAGCTTCAGAGCCGAGGAGAGAAAGTTCATCTAATTTGTTAGAGGCGGTTTGTGCATTCTGATGTAATATTTTAAAGTGTGATATTTTATTAGATTCGTCACGAGAACTATTTACGGTGTTCCGAGAGGTTGGATTGGTGTTTTTAAAAAATTTGGAAACTGAGACAAGTCTTGAATGGAGAAGTCGACAGTCTTTGGTGAAGAGTCACACGTGGTCTGATGTTGGGCTGGCGCCGCTGGTATATGGGATCCTGTGGCTTCTGCGTAGGTGGCAGGCGCTGTAGCCATCGTCACGGTTGTTGTGCTGGTCGGCTTCCTTGACTGGTCACGGATTGAAGATGGATCAATCAGCTGTCTGATTCTTTCAAGAAACATTTCATGAGAGAGGCCATTTCGTAATCTCCTAAACGAGCTTTGATAGTATGACACAATGGTCACTTTAGCCTTGGTGGTTTCTTGGAAAAGCTTCAAGTTGGAGATTAGCCGAGGTAGTTCAACATTATCTCGAACGCATCCTATTGGAGAGCATATCAAATGCTTTAGACCTTTCATCTTGAAGTCCTCAGTCAGATGTTGGAAAGCTGTGTCGTAATCTCGCGCGGTTGGTTTGCCGAAGTACCTGTCTTTAGTGATCAGACTGTATACTGAGGCACCTTGGTCAATTTTCTGCAGGGCTAGATGACGAGAAACACATTGTGATCTAGACGGTCGTTTGAAGTGGTTTTTGAATACAACCGCCACTCCAGCTGACATATGGCGTTTGTCTTCAAAGTCGTCAGAAATGCTATGAGCGAAACCAACACTGCTGTCATTCAGATATTGCTCTATAACAGTTGACATATGAGTATCCAGAACTTCAAAATCTGGTGATGTGGCTGGCCTTTGTTGAAATGTGAGTGAAGGTTGATGATTACGACTTAATCTTCGAACTTCAGAGAGTATTACTCGAGATACGCGGCGTTTTCCTCTCCTGGAAATGTGCATTCCGTGCGCTGTAAAGCACTCTCTGCCAAACTGGTCCATGTCAAGAGCGCTTGCACCTGTGTGTCGCAAGCAGAGTTCTTGGATGTAAGCATTCACTTGAAAAATTTCGAAATTGACTGGGTGTGCAGCAGGCAAATCATGTCTAAAAGGCAAGGTAGCGACCAGGACCTTTGATGTGCGTAAGAGTGAAGTAATATACTTCTCCAGCTTGCTGTAGATGTTGGAGGCAAGCCCGTCAGCAACATCATTAGATCCTGCTATTAATATGCAGCAGCTTCCAGGCGGTGGTGGATTGCTCGGTACGACGTGCTCCAGTAGTGCTGATGGGTAGCAGTAACCGGTGACAGCTGTAGATTTGTCAATCATATTTGCTAGCGAAGAGCCAAGAAATCGTCCGTGACTGTCACCGTACACAAATAGGTGTTTGAAGGGAAGTAACTCTCTTGTAAACGAGCTTCCAGATTGACTTATTTTGTTGTTATTGTGTTTTATTGGATTTTTTTGAAGTTTACTTTTGTTTTTCAATGAGTTATTTTTTTGTGATATGTCAGAAGTATCATTGCATTGTTTCAAAACTTCAAATTTATTTTTGACGTGAATTGGTTTTTTTTTCTTGTTGAATATTGTTGTAGAAATAAACGAATCCTTTGTAACCTCGCTACATCTGCTGCTGTTACGGTAGAGAGCGAGTTCGGCTTCGAGGACCTCGATCGTGGTTTTCAAAGACGATATCAAGGCTAGGTAGTCTTCAGGCTTGGCTGTCGCGGGCTGAGTCAGGTTGGAGGAGACATCAGCAGGGGCCAAAGAGGGCGAAGTGCTGGCTGCCGCGGGCTGAGTCAGGTTGGAGGAGACATCAGCAGGGGTCGGAGAGGACGAAGTGTTGGCTGCCGCGGGCTGAGTCAGGTTGGAGGAGACATCAGCAGATTGGATTGCAAGCTGTGTAAATGGAAACTATACTCAAGTAATTTTAATGCTACTTCTAGGAAAAATAATACCAATTCTTAGCTTTTGACTGAAATAGGAAACGGAATAGGTTAGCTGTCGCTCAAGTTATGACCGCACATTTAAATAATTCCCTTTAAAACTACACAGACTAAATCTAGTACACCTTAACCATACAAATTGTTATACCGTAATCAAATTGGCTAACGCCTAGACCCTAAACACATGCAAGACATTTTCTATTCTAACTAAAAATCAATAATTTAATTTAAAAGTAAAATGTTTTAAATGCTGTCATTGTGAACTCAAGTAGTTTTAATTTTACTTTTAGGAAAATAATACCAATTCTTAGCTTTTGACGGAATAGGCTAGCTATCGCTCAAGATATGACCGCACATTTAAATAATACCCCTCAAAACTCGAAATACTAACAGTTTACTTAGACTTCACCAAGGCCTTTGACTTAGTTGATTTAAATATTTTATGTTATAAGTTAGATAAGTACGGGGTAAAAGAAGGATCTCTCAACTGGTTTAAATCATTTTTATTTGGAAGAAAGCAGATTGTTAAGATAGATGGAGTCCAAAGTGATGTTTTAAAGGTTAATTTGGGTGTACCACAAGGAGGAGTCCTGGGACCAATTCTCTTTGTAATTTTTATCAACGATTTGCTGTCATTTAAGCTCAATTCAAATATATTTGCCTTTGCAGATGATACTAGTTTAGTGTGCTCGGCTAACAGTTATGATATTTTGCGAAATCAAATTAATAAAGATCTTTCTCTTATATCCGCATGGATAGCCCAAAATAAATTACTTGTTAATACAAAAATCCAATGCAATAACTTTTTCATTTAAGCCATCTACAATAGAGAAATTTAAGGGTACCTTTAGTCTCAGATGTCATTCTCATTCTTGTTTATACAAATGTAGCTGTGAAAACATTGATATAGTTGACTCGGTCAAATACCTTGGACTGAAAATAGATTCTGATTTAAAATGGCATTCTCATGTAAACTATTTGGTGAAAAAACTAAGAACTATTAACTACAACCTTTATTTCATGAGAAGTTATTTAACTGCTTTAGACTTACGTACACTTTATATTGCTTGGTTTGAGTCTACCTTGAGATATGGTATTATACATTGGGGAGGTACTTTTGTTCAAATATTGAAGCCAATTGTTACTATACAAAAGTTTGCCCTGCGCACCATCTGTAGTGGGGAAAATATCACCCATCCGCAGAGCTGTTTACAAATCTGAATGTTCTTAATTTTAATCAACTTTTTGAGTACTCAATTCTTACGTTTGCAAAGAAAAATCTAGAAGTTCTTAAAAGGTTTGAAATAAGTAAACAAACTAGGTCTATGGGTAATTATTTTCTGTCAATTCCGCTTTTGAAAAAGGACACGAGTAGAAAACAATGCCACTTCAAATGTACTGAGATATTTAACAGATAATTTAATAAACTCAATATACTAGATACATTCTCAAGCTTTAAAAAATATATTTTTTAAATATATTCTTAAACATCAAACCAGTTGAAAAATCTCAAAGATCTATATTCTTTTGTTTGTATTCGTTTTTTATTTATCTTTGATTTATCTTTAATGTTTGTTAAAATGAGGTTATGTACTGTTTCTTTTATGTGTTGGTAAAATGTCTAGTGTTAATACTCATACAGTGATATTATTTGTTTGTTTATTTTTTATTTACAGTGAAAAGTGTTTGTGAAAAGTGTTTTTCATAACTAAAGTGAAATGTTGACCTGATTTGACACTTGCTTACTACATAATAACTTATATAATGTATTTTTTTGCCTCGCGTGCCTGCGTGCACTTGGCACTTGTAAAATTAAAAATTTAAGTTTTTTTGAATACACCTTTTTGACTTTGACTATAGATTCTTAACTTTGATCGAATAGAAAGTGGAATAGGCTAGCTATCGCTCAAAATAGCCACAAATTTAAGTATTTTTCCTTAAAAGACTACACAGCCTTAGTCTCGTTTAGTTTTATTCTAAAGAACTTGACCATGTATATTGTTGTTGTACCATTTTAGGCCTATCATCAAATTAGCTAGCGCCTAGACCCTAAACACCCAAAAAGTAATATTAATTCTTAGCTTTGGTCGAATAGAAAAAATGGCTTTCGCTCAAAGTAATATACCCGCAAATTTAAGTATTTTCCCTTAATGTCTACACAACCTTAGTCTAGTACATTTTATTCTAAAGATCTTGAACATATATTGCTGCACCACTATCAAATGTCATTAGAATCAGAGCTAAATCTTAATATTGTATTTAACAACTTGTATTATTATAGATAATGGTAAAGCCTACTCTTAGTTGAATCGTAACATAAATAGACCAGCTACCGCTCAAACTCAAGTATAGTACTCAAAGTAAATTCCTTGAAACTACGCACATACACATAGTTTAGTAAATGAGGACTAAAACATCGACTCGACTCATGTTGTGGAAGTCGATTTCATCATATGGGTACTGACTTCGCTTGAGCCCAATCCTCGCATTAATCCAACAGGACTTTATATTCTCCCTTAGCTCGCGACGGGTGGTTAAGGGAAGTGGTAAAGATTCAATCGAATACCCATGGGCAATCGACAAACATATGGCTTTGTTTGCCAAATCCAACAAACTGCTGGGATTAAATATTTGCAAATTTCGCGGGAAATAACTTTTAAAGTATATAAATTATAATAAAGAAAAAAACAGCACTATAATATGAAAAAAAAGGTAAAATGGAAACTTAACTTATATAGACACTTAAACACGGAACTGAAAACAACTGTGGAGCTGTGTGTCACTTGGCGATACTGGAAGGCAATGACCAAGATTAGTGACGGGAATTCCACATCGTTGAATGTGGGAGGTGCAAAATAGATCACTAGTCGATAATGAGTAGTGAGTGGAGGGGAATACTGTGATTTTGGTAACATAAAAACACAATAAAATGGTTTAACGTATCTAATATTTGAAGTAATGGAGGGAAAAAGTTGCGTTACTATAGGTTAGACATACTTTATAGGGGGGTTTTTATCTAGCGGTTATTCTAAATGAATGCCTATTTTAGCGATACATGCGTGAGAATTGTAAATTTTGAAGAGTGGTTTCCGGATACACATCGCAATAGCTATCTTCATCCCATAAGAGTTTAAAGAGATCCGATTCCTGTGAAGCCTTCTGATGTTCCATACTGCAAACGCGTTCATACCAAAATTCGCATAATTTGTAGGATTCATATTTCGTGGTTAATTTTCGATATATTTTATGCACATGGTAATATTCCAAATCTTGAATTGTCTTGTGAGCGAATCAAACAGCTTTTCGAGGATCCATGCACATAACCATATTGAACTGTTCCCTAGTCCTGTTATACATGTCAATTTGCGAATAATCGTATGTATTTGTATCATAAAGAGGTGTTAGATCTGTCATCCAAGATCTTTTTACACTACCCCGAGCTCCCTACACACTTTTACAGGGATTGGTAAATGTTCCACAACCGAACCATCCGTTAGGACTCTACCAAACGGTTTCCGCGATATCGCACAAACGCGGAGGTTGCCAAAGACCTTCACTATCATAATGAAAACTGTCACTGTTCTCGCAAAGTTCCATTTTTTGGGTAAAATAACAATTTGGTACAAATTGGTCCTACACTTCACTTATAGCTTAAAGTCAATCGTAAGAAACGGAACTCGGAACGGAACACATACGCACGGGCTCATTCATTGTAATATAACATTATGTCCTCACAATATTCCCGAGGTGCGTAAACCTGTAAACTTTTACTGCACTAAAACGGTGCTGGAAAGTACCCAAAACTATATAGCTAAATAGATAACAATCTGTCACTTTGTTCCCAAACAGCCTAACTAGGGGAGCCTATAGTACTCTTCGACGTTAACCCCCCAGTGGGTAAATTCCAGAGTCTATACGAGTCAGGGCTGTTAAATATGTTAGGGACAAAGCTTTCTCCTGCAAATAGAATGCGTAACGGGGCATGAGTAAGCGTCGAGCGAGCAAGGATTGGGGCTGTATGGACACTCACCCCTGGGTGTGAAAGCTTCCTAATACCTGAGGACTGGCGACGGATCACGGGAAGACTGATCACCCACGATTATTAATTTCCAAATTATTCTTCGAAAATATATTTATTAAACCAAAACCAATAAACGCTGTCGAAATTCGGGTTAGATCGTCATGTTTTTCCCCTCAATTATATTTGTACATTCATAACCCGACCTCATATCTTAATTACATCTCGTAAGAGCTCTCTGAGTCGTCAGTTGAAGTCCCTAAGGTTATAAAATACTTATCTAAGATTTTTTATCTAAGCGTTCGCTTTTCTGCGGCCTTCGGCCTTGAATCTAAACTTTCGGACTTGATCTAAAGAAACTTAGGTTAGCATTTTATAACCTTAGGGGGTGAGACTGACGACTCAGAGAGCTCTTCCGCTCACACCGACAGGCGGCTTCTATCACTTTGCCAACCAATGTATCTGCCCTCCCAATCCCCCATATAACCAATGTATCTGCCCTCCGTTCCATCGCCCCCGCAATCTCTACTTATATACACGGGGACTCTCACTCGGAGTTGACGGTTTAATCTACTGTCCCCTACTTCTGGTACAAGACACTCTTGGTGAATTTGGCCACCTAAGCCATGTACTGCTCGGCTTTATTGGTTGGTTGATTTTTGATCAAGCTTTCAGCTTTCCCCTCAAGATTTGCTAGCACTTACCTAATTTGCAGTAAAGCCTCACTGTCAAGATAGCTTGTAAGGACAGTGTAGTTTTTTTGCAAAATGACTCGCTGCATTTATCGTGTTTCCCAAACGCATGGTCAACAGAGTTTCAAGTCATTTCGTAAATTGAACCGCCAGTTGGAAAAAGGGAATTACTCCACAAGGCCGTACTTTTGGTAAATGACAAAAAACATTCTGTATTCTTAAAAAAATTTTTAAATATTCTTTTTAGGTTAAAGTTTTATTATCATACTAGAAACCATATACAGTAGTTATCACTCTAAAATTTTTTTGTTTATATTTTAATTTTGAAAATATTTAAAGTTAGGATTTATTCCCTTGTTCAAACTTATTGTCATTTCAGCTTTAAAATATTGGAAAATACATAGTATTTTCCAATTAATAATGTTTAGGTATCATGAAACTTCAAATTGATGGACTGATACATTTTAAAAGTAATACAAGAAAATTTCAGTATTGTTGTTGAATTTGACAAATATCGCTAAATGATTGTTCTTGGGAGCAAGTAAAACAAAGTATCATTATAAGTCATTTATTTTAACATTTAAAAATTACATAAGCATCACTCCTGTAGTCAGACATTTACTAAGATATTTTCAAGTCAAGTCCAAGAATATCTGTGCTTTTCATGAACAGCTGATCCTATGCGTCTTCATCGTCACTGGCATTTTGTGTTGTTGCCAGTTGTTATGGAGTTGTAAAACCCCTGTTTTGGTGTGGAATGTATTGAACTATTTTCCTGACATCTTCAACTTTCTTCACTTTGATTGGTATTTTCCCATTGTAAACCTTTCCGCGAGGGAGGATGACCACGACTTTAGGTTTCACAAGTCGGAAAGAGCGTTTCACAAGGCCCCCAATAGTATCTGACGCAACTAGGTACCTAGGATTAGAACTGAGCATTTCAAACTGTTTGTATTGAGATATTGCAAACTTTTCCTTTTTGTTTGATGTGTTAGACAGCTCCTGACATGTCTTTTTGAAATATTTGGGCCACCAAGATTTGAAATCTAGGATTTCGTCATTTCTGATGATCCGAACGGAAAAGCTTCCATCTTTTCTCGCACTAGCTAGTAAAAGCTCGTTCTCCTCAGGGGTGTAAATTCTGTCCATTTTTCTGATAATTCTTTTAGCAGTCCCAAAGTCCCGGTCACAAGGAAGAAAAGAATGACCACGTTCAGGGAAAAAGTGAACAATTTTTTCAAATCGGCCTGATTGACAAACTCAAAACCTGATAACAGTGTGGTTTCTGTTTTGGCCGCCACAAGCATCACTGAAAATATAGAGTTCTTTAACACTAGGATCAATCTTCTGCTCGATGTACATCTTTAAACGTGCACTTCGTCCCCCGTTTTCCTTCACCTTCATGGTATGTAAAAAGTTGCCTCGTTTTCCCAATATCATGTATACAAAATGCGTAAAGCAAAGTTTCAAATAAAACATTTCCTGTACCGGAAGTTTAGGTAACGGTAAATTTTGCATGTAATCAAAAACTAACGCCGACACATCGTTTCTACTTTTGCATAGCTCCGCTATTTCCTTTTGTTTTGAATAAAACTTTTTGGCTTTCCGAATGTGAACACATTTTTCCGCTACTGCTACACGCTTAGCATTTTCATTTAGGCTAGTAGACATGATTTTAGTTGTAAGTAACTCACACTTTGAGCAGACGTCAACTTGAGGCCGTCCAAATCGGAAATCGTAGTTCTCTCGGTAATATTTTCTATAAAAGTCATACTTCACGACACCTTTCAAATTTGGAAACTTTTCACAAAACATATTGTACATAATCTGAACATTTAGATCAGCAGATAAATATTTAACCAACTTCGTACTGTAGTGAGATTCTTTACACGGAAATGATAAAATATGTTGATCAATCTTTTGAATAACTTCATTAGAAAGTGCATTTCCACGATTTTCATGTCTCCCTCTACAGTCTTTGGGCACTTCCCCTGAAACAACAAGCCTAGCCAGGCGAAACACAGCCTTGTTTTTAATTGAATGCAAAATCATGAATGCTTTCCTACACACTTTCTGTTTGACACTGCCTACTCTGCAAAAATAGGTAAACGAGTTTGCCCTGTTTTTTGCTGGTTCTGGATTTTTGGATCGCCGTCTTTTAACTTCACTTGATTCAATAAGTCCCATTAAGTAGGTATCCTGTTGATCTTTAGGCTTTCCATCGTACAAATGAGTAAAAATTGTTAATTTATCTTCAAAACTGTACTTACTTGTGCACTGTTCCTTACAGTCGCAGTTTTCATCAGTGTTAGTCTTTTTCATAACAACATTTCCTCTAGTGTTCACATATTCCTTTCCTAGTAAACGACTTCTCTTTATCACTTCTTTCTTGTAGTCACTAACATGCCTAACTCCTTTCTTTATTTTCCTTGTTTCTTCAATAACATCTTCTTCCTCACTTGAACTAGACATCATTAAATGTTCAACTAAACTATTTGCACTTTAAATAACCCATTTAATAACAAAAGTGATTGCAAAACGTTACCAAACAAATGAAACACGAGACAACATCAGTAGTAAACTGGAAAACTAACCTGTAACCAAACTGTCACAATGACGCGGCAAAACAAAGCAAAGGCAGCTGGCCTGTCAGTGCTGCCAACACAGATCGACTGGAAGAACGAAATAACTCCTGGATTTGTTCCCTTCTTCCAACTCAGATAATTTTTAACTGGCTATATCTTAGTAACCAGGCATGGCACTTGTTTCCTTCTTCCACTACATTATCCGTCTACCCAACCTCAACACTTTACCAAGTAAAAGTCAAAACTGAAAAAAATGGTGGTTATTCCCTTCTTCCAACTGGTGGTTCAATTAGCCACTTTATTTCCAGTTAGGGCTGTTGTCTTACTTGCAGCGTATTTGATGGCTGTGCGCACACCCTTTGTAATACGCTCCAGTCTCGGTATGGTTTCACCTTCATGTGGAGCTAAAAGTAGCTTTCAATCGGATGAGCAGTATTTTCTGCAATGTTATGCAGCTGATCATTTAAGGCTCTTGTTACGTGATTTGCGCATTCAAGCTTTTGCTCGAATCGTCCGTAGCTGCAGCATTCTTGGATACGAGCGAACACGCTAGAGTCTCCGTCACCAATGTAGTATTTGTAAATAAGGCCGTGATCCTCCTCGCTGCGTTTGAATCCATTCACTATTAGGGTAAGAACAGTACAAGTAAGTCGCGGTGGAGTTGGAGGTCGCGGTCGATGTCGAAATCCATGTAAAACAAAATATACATTGTAGTTAATGAGAGCGAACACAGTGGGCAAGTCGCGGTGGAGGTTTAGCGCGATGACATCCAGGAGGTTTACATCGATGCTTTTCAGAATCAAAAAGATTGATTTTGCATGGATGCCTTCCGCGCGGTCTACAGCTTCGATGCTATTGGTCAACTCGCGCCGCGCTACCCCATCCCCCTCTACTCAAAACAGTGGCAACAGTCTATTGTAGCTTTCACGACATTCCATTTCGTGCGCAAAAAACGCAACGCTTCTTCTGCTGCTCGTTTTTTAATTGTCTTGTTAAATACGGTATCGAGTGCTTATATATGAAGGAAGAACTTATATCGGCAGTGCAGCTCACACCTGCATTGTGCGCCTGTGCAATTAGGAAAATTCCACACTTTATTGAAAAGTTCATCAATACGAAGGAAATATTCAGTTGAGGGTGTAGGCATGTGAAGAGGTTGAAACACTTGCACACAGTTTTTATAATAGCAGCTACAGTTGATGCACCCATTCTGAAGGAAAATGCTAGGGACTTGAAACTGCATCCAGTTGCCAGATACCTAAAACTACATGCATGTTTGAAGTCATAGTATTATAAAAGATCTATAATACAATTTGTAAGAAAAGTAATATTTTATTGACCCAAATGGAGTAAAGATAGAATCTATCTATAGCCAAGTGGCATACTCAGAATTGTGTCCCTCCAAATAATTCACAGCGAGAATGTACCGCTGCGTCCGGTCTCACGCTTTAAATACAATAGTTACACATTTTTAAACACCGATCGTATTTTTAATTTCCTATTGTACACGGCTCAACTGTCTTCTCTCATGCCACCAGGTTTTACATTGCTGATAAATTATTTATTTATACTAATTTTTATTAACTATTTAGGTACCTGATGATTACTACCAACTTTTCTTCGCATCCAATAATTGGAGTATAGTGAAAGTTGTGGTATGAAAAGGAGTAATCCAAAATCGGAAATCTTGTCTCCAATATGTATGAAAAGGTCCAGGTGTCATTCTCATATAAGATTGAAATCGTTCCGGGTCATTTTTAAATTCTTGGAAAAGGTGATGGTATTTCTCCTAAATGTTTTCTTCTCAAATTGATCGGGTGCACTGCTTAACGTCTATTTGGAATAGTCTCTATCAACCACCACTAAGTAACAGCTGATATTTCGTCGCTTTCGTCACTTGAATCTCTAAACATATTAAAAATCGCTTAAAACATCTCACTGGACAGTGGCCCTAGCTTTACTGAGCATCACAGGTGACCTCCTTGCTATGTGCGGGTACATCGACATCGACTTAACTAGTGGCATCGACCGCGACCTCCACCACGACCGCTACTTACTCGTTCTGTTCTTACCCATATGTTTGCTTCCATCCCTGTTGACGGAGCGCTGTAGTTGAGATAACAATTGTGGCTGGTTACGTCAATTCCTTTATTTTTGCTTTTCGTGCATACGTAGCAAAACTTGTTTCGGACTTCCATATGTAGTTTCTTTTTCGTTTCGGCACCAATGATTACTCCCTGATATTTATATCTACCCATCGTGCATACTTTTGGTTGATACGCCAACCTCTCCAGTTAATTCAGCACATGATTCACATTTACGACTCGACGACCAGTAATGGAATAATCCTCTTCATCATAACTCTTTTCTATTAGCAGTGGGGGTTAAAAGTCCGAGCCTTTGTCACTGTCTGAACTACAATGTAACTTATCTTGTGGGTCATTAGAGGAACTAGAAGAGATCGTAGAATCTAGTATAAAAAAATGAAAACACGTGGAATCATTGTGCTATTTATAGGAACACTGTTTTTTACTAAAAATACTCGTGTATATGTCGTTCACACATGGCAAAATATAACATGGGATTCCTTTATGCCAGCGATATGAAAGCATGACAGGCGCTTGAGGGTCTCGCCCATTATCGCTAACCTTTGCATATTTTTCTACAAACAGGTCATTTTTCTAACTAATAATAATCTGACAGCCAGCTACTATAAAAGTTACCAAAGTTAACTCGCAAAACCAGCACATCCCTTATAGCGTCGCCAAAGTTCAGAGAACAACGGATTTGTTTTTATACTGTCCAGATGAACCTAAATATTGGCGAACTTCTAAAAATATACAACCCATTAGAAAATTACTCAACAAATACATGGACTGTTACTAGCGATACAAATTGTAAGATAAGCCCCTTACCTCGACTCATTTAGCAGCCGTTCGAAAATTTCGAAAAACAAGTTTCTTCGTTGGCAACAGAACTATTAACACTGGGCAGTGCATGAACACGTATTCGCGCTGATTTAGAGCGTTTGGTTCCTTTAGAAAGCCGAGGACGTTAAGGCATCACAACTAACTCAACTAAGGAACTCTAACAATATTTTGAAGCAAATAACACGTACGAAGAATACAAGATCTCAATCAATACTAAATGAAATGACAGGTGCTTCGCCGCTTCCCCGCTAGTTTCCTTTCTGTGCCAAGTATTCGAAGACAATCAGCTGTTTATATCCTGGAGTCGATCCCGCATGTATTGATTTCCTAACCTAAAGAAATACTATGGCAGGATGTGAAGTTCAATCATCTTGTGAGTGTTTACATCGCAGTTCACTGCCACAAATCTGGGGAACTGTGATCCATTTGTCGTACATCTTATTGTACTCGTACTTGTATTTGGGAAGATTAAATGGAAGGTTTTAAATGAAAATGTTGTTTTATCATTTCAACAAATTAAATTGAACGAACGTGAATTTATTAAAAAGTTTATTAGTTAATTGACTTTGTTAACTAAAAAGTCTTAGTCACAACTTAAAAGTTAATTAAGTTAATTAATGCTGGAATTCTCCTATAAATATCTTTACTTTAAAAAGAAACCAAACTAACCTTTGAAAAAAATTCTTTTTGAAGCAATAGCTTTCTGTAGACACAGATAGAATGGTCTATTACTATTATTATGAAGTTTTGAATACATAAAACCATATTTACATTTAAAATTGGCCATTTATCTTCAAGAACAAAGGACATAAAATGTAATTTATTTGTTTGTGCAAGAGCTGTTCAAAATGACGACCTTCGACACGTTAGCATAACCGGAAAGACTAATTATTGATTGTAGAGATGTCCAAACGAATTTAACAAACTCCTGAATCAAAATAATGTAGTCAGTTCCATTGTTGTTGCGTTAGCTGACTGGAGGAACGCATGGCAGACATAGGCCAGTAACATAAATTACAAAAACGTTGTTATTTCTTTTTCGATTTTCAAAGTGTATACGTTTTTACGTTAAGGAATACACTAAAAGTAATTGTTCTTATACATCTGTTGTAAAAGTACTAATTTTTGAGTTATTCAACTTTGAAAATTTCAAACGGCCGCCATCTTGTAATTTGAAAGTTAAATCAAATAATATTTTTTTCCTAATTAAAAAAATGGCATTTTAAATTTTTGGCCAAAGTTTTGTAAAAATTAGTGTATTAGCTTTATTGTTATAATTATTTTAGTAAAAACACATCCGCACAGACAGACGGACAACGAAGCGCCGGAGAGCACTGTTTCTTTTCTTGCAGAATTGGCCCCCTATAGGCAAATTTTTGTCTCTACACTGTTTCAACCAAGTCAAGACGCAGCTTTGAATGGAGTTGCCTGGAGTTTGAATAAACTCACACGTTTTAAACAGTTTAATATTTGAAGAAACTGCACTTTTATCTTCAATTTTGTCTTTGTTTTTTATGATTGTTGACAACGGGCTTGGAGGAATTTTAAACTCTGACGCAATAATATTGCGTCCAATATATTATCCAATTTCTTCTTTGTTGGATTTTCTTCCAAATATTAAATGATCTTCGTTTTACTTCAAGACTCACTGAAAACCTCTTCTTTTTTCCGCCATTTTACTGCTATAGCGAATATTCACGACACGAAATCACTGACGCAATAACAGTAAACAATAGCACAGGTAGCGCGCACACACTACAGCGAGGTCACCGAACTACTGACACTGGCCGGCACCAGGTCCTTTACTTGCTTCGCAAAATCTTGTGATGTATGTTATGATCAATTCTCGGCGAAAGTCAAGCTGAGGCTGTCCACGTCCAGCACTTCTCCGAAGCTGCCATGCATTGTGAACACAGGTGTCTACCAGCCAAGTAATGATGGGTCAGTACCATTTTTTGCTTCTAATACTAAAGCGATAATTAGCAACATTTTGATCCATACGATCAGTACCGCCCATGCTCTCGTTGTATTTACCAAAAGCTGCAGGTCGATCTACAAAAATGTGCTTTTTCTGTGCTTGGGAATATCTTTTTACTTTAGCTACAGGCTGGATACCATATGAATTACTTGCAATGGAAACTACTCCATTATCGTGCCAGCTCCACACCAAAATACCATAATCTTTACATAAAGCATATTCGTAGTAGCCCGTTTTCGTCTTGAGCGAGCAACAACTTGGTATGCGGTTTTCACGGATGGTTCCAACTCCACAGTATCCGATCCCAAGAAGGTACTTCAATAAACAAAAGTTAGTAAATAGGTTATCGATATAAATTCTGTAGTATAGTTCAGATTTTTCTGGTGGAAAGCTGCCCAATAGTTGTAAAAGGTGAGCTGATGATTTCCCAAATGTAAATTGGTAACCAGTTAGTATTGCTAAAGACTTGCCTTGATAAATATCAAAGTTGATGAGGTAGCCGTTAGGAGAATTGATAAACCACGCCTTACTTGTAACCAAAACGAATTGGTTTTCTTTATGCACTCTTATGACGACCGCTTTCATACCATGTTCGTACCGGAACATAATTTCTTTTTCTTTTATCATCATAGTTCGGCTTTATATCAAATTGGTTTCAAACTTAGTTCTCCTCTCTGCACTTGATATAAATCCCTGCTGAAGGTCCGGCTGAGAGTTCCAGTAAAACCTCTTCCCTGATAGTACCTTATATCCAGTCTAACACAGAATTGCCAAAAAACATTTTATTTGGTTGACGGTAATATTGGGGTCTGGACAGTTCTTAAAGAGAGCATAGCGGCGAGTTTCTTCTTCAATTAAATGAAATATTTCCTCATCAAAAAATAGACCAAACAGCTCACTAGCAGAAATGTCCTTATACTTTGAGAAATCGGAAAAAGGAAAAACTGCGTTGCTTTCTTCCATATCTGCCTTAACCCAACTTTTCTTCGCTTTTCTTCGGGGCCGTAAAATTGTATTATTTTTCCTTTTTTTGCGAATTCTTTTTTCTCTGCTAATTATTTTACATATTCATCTTTAATTACTTTTAAAACTGTAGCTTTCATCAAACGAAATTCTTTAGTAGGATTAGAATTCTCTTTACGTACACGAAAAGTTTCATCTACACTGTTTTCATGTGCATCAGGTTGAACGTCTGAGATTTCCACCTTCTCAGGCTCACTATCATCAGCGCCAACATCATTTTCCTCGTCCACATCTACTGACCTATCGTTATTTCGATTGAACCTGATCTCTGCACTAGCCAATAGTTTTTCCCGGAAAGGTTGTCAACTAATCCTCCGGAATCTTCGTCGGTAAGAATTGCACTGTCTGGAAAGACAAAAAACTGCCTTCAATGTTTTTTCCAGCTTCATCATTTTCCTCTAATAAATTCAAGGCGTCTTGGACAGTAAATCCATGTCTGAAATGAATAAAAAAAAATTACCAAACGAAGAGATAACACTTGGCCGCGGAAAGTCCTAGCGTTACCCTATGGTAACATAAAAAATAACCATCGGATTTTAAGCGCCTAAAATTAAAATATGTTTTCAATTGTAAACATAAATACCAAGTAAGTTGTTCTAAATGCATTTCATGTACATTAAAACTTACATTTATTCAAATAGTGTAAATTATTACTTACTCAAATTGTATTGACATGGTGATTCAAGGCCGTTGGCCGTCCTTCATATGTAAACGCACTACAATCTTATTGTGCACAGTTCTGAGCACAACTAACTGTTTGAGGTTATAGGATACGTTCAGGATGCACGCTGATAAAAGCAGGTAGTTAGATTCAGATTTACGGCGCTGAAAATCTGACTCCGAGAGGCAGGTAAGATCCATCATCCAGGCCATCATGCACGCAGGTTATCGGTGCAGACTGCAACTTTATTGCTGCTTAGTGACAGTGTTACATTAAAGTTAAAAAAAGAGAAATATGACATACACCCTATTAATAAAATGAGATCTACATACGGGGAATACAAACACCTTTTCCCACAACTACTTAATGACGAAAACAGATTTTTTGATTATGTTAGAGTGCTGGGCTCAGATACTTTTCGCTTCATTATATCCAAAACTGAACATAGGCTCACCAAGAATTGGGCAAATTATCATACAACTCCTATTCAACCGGAAGAGAGACTGGTTGTTACCTTGAAGTAAGTCATAACACATATTTTGAAATTATTTTTATTTTTCAATGTTTACAATTAGGTTTAAATTTAAACAGACATATGAATGGTAAACACTTTAAAAATTGAATACATTTAAATAGATATACTTAACAGTTGCTCTCGAAATCCGATTGAAAAAGAATGTGTGACCGTGTGAAGGCCGAGCTTCCAGGAAATCCAGCTTAATGTTGTGAAAGTACTCCTCTAGTGGCTGGCAACATTTGATGATAGTTATCGACAGACGGAGGCCTACTATCATTTGAATTAGATGGCAGCGTAGTTGGTCTACTTGACGATGATCCTGAAAAAGATCCTACCCCGTAAACGAACTCCTCCACAACTTCTTGAATTCGGCTCCGGAATCTCATTTTTTCTGGTGGAGTTTTTGAAACAAACGGCAATAGGTTCTTGAAAAATAATAGGTCGACATTGTCTGGTTCTCGCTGAAAAGCACTTTGTATCGTATTTATTTTTTGCTGCTCGAGTTGTAAAATCTTTTCATTGTAAAAAAAGTTGGTTTCCACACGTT
The DNA here is from genome assembly GCA_018831715.1 of Matsumurasca onukii. Lineage (NCBI taxonomy): Eukaryota > Metazoa > Arthropoda > Insecta > Hemiptera > Cicadellidae > Matsumurasca > Matsumurasca onukii. Next base: position 8,302,285 of record CM032066.1, on the reverse strand, counting down.
TTCTCTTTGCAGGTCGACTCCTAGGAGAATTGGCTGGATCGTTACGTTTGGCACGATCGATTTCAATCATAGTTTCATTTGTTGTTTGACGTTCTGTTGTCGAACAAACTGTTGTTTGATCATTGTTGTCCGTTCCTTGTTCTTGGAGTTGTGTTTCGTCGGGATCATCTTCTCTCCCAACTTCTCCACCATCTGTGGTTGTAAATTTTGTATTTTTAAGTTACTTGTCGAAGATCTAGGGGTGATTATGTCTTTTAAAAACAACATTTGTTTATAATAAGGCCATTTGGGTTCATTAGCCGTTCCCGCAGCGTCTCCTGATCTGGGTGCCTTTAATTTGCTGCATTCAACGCTGAATTGGTCTCTTAAATACTTCCATTTCTTCCTAAGTACAGCTTCTGTATCAAAAATACAGAATATAGATTGATGTTAAGTATTTGATTCAGGTTTTTGTCTACTGCTATGTCATTTCGAGGATTGGCATTCAGCTTCAGAATGGGGAAATTTACAGTTGCTATGATAGTTAAAGAGACGGCTACTGCAATATGGGAAGAGTTACAGCCAATTTATATGCCAATTCCATCCCAAGAGGTATTTGAGAGAATAGCGGAGGATTTTACAAAATTGTGGAATTTCCACATGTGATAGGGTCTCTTGACGGCAAACATGTACGAATAAAGTGCCCGGATAAGGGATAGAGTTTATATTTGAGCCCCTTAAAGCACAAGTGGTGTAACTCACAATGTTCATGTTTTGAGTTTCCCTAGATACTAAAAAAATCAGTTTTATACTTGTTACTATAATTTTTTTTCAAACCCTTCATATAGGTTGTTTTTAACCTATATTAAAATGTTATAAAAATATTTTGAAATTAGTGTATTTTTAAGCACTTTAAAGTAGTTACACCACTTGTGTCGTAAATAAAAATTTGGAGGTATTAACAAAAAAAAGTAATTGCAATATAACTTTACTTGAATAAGTATAATGTATGAATCAATTACTATAATTTTCCCTCATCATCACTCCTTAATCTGCTGAGTCTAGTAGCGGCCCAACGTCAATAGCATTTTCGCTGGTGATTAGATTTTGATAATAGTTGTGATGTATTGGAGGGATGTAAGCTATTAGATCCATCATGTCTCTTTTTTTCTCTCTTGTTACAGGGCGCATACCCCTGTATAGTTTACTCTGAGCGATACCCCCAATGTTTACTGGTCGTCCTCTTTTGGCCGCAGGTGTGAAGTCCAGAACTGAAAATGGCATTTCTTCAGAGATAGTATCCTTGAAAAGGATCTTGAATGGTTCACTTTTCTGGTAGCGAATCCATTGCATTTTTAGCCATGACACTGGATTACCATCACAATCTTTCTTTCGTTTACTGATTTTTTTAAGAATGTTGTCAACTGACATAAAATCGTCAACTGCCATGACTGTGACGTGGTCTTTCTTTTTCCTTGATTTGGCAATAGTTCTGTACCAATCATCGGGACAAAAGATTTGCTGTGATCTGCTGAAGTTTTCAATAGAGGCAAAGTCACAGTCATTGGAGAGATAAGAATGCCCACTTTGCATGAACTTTTGGTCTATTATTTCAACATTGTTATCTGGGCTTTGCACATGTTTCATCAAACTGATGGCAACTTTCCAGTTTCGGTTTTGTCCAGTACAAGTGTCACTATACAACACTACATGTTTGGCTGCTGTAGCTCTTGTCTCCATGTGCTTGATTAAACAGGTAGCGATTTCTTGGGAACCTTTAGATCCATTTATTTCATCCCAACAGTACATAAAGCCCATTTTGGATGAGAGTTCATCGCAGCCTAGATTGTATATGTACATATTACGATTTTAATAGGCATATTGGCACACTAATTTAGGGAAAGGTAGGGATTTTTCCAAATCAAACGTAAATGCATAGTAACTATCATCATTAGCTGACCTTTCAGTATCTACTGTCATTGAATCTCGAGCTTGTTCTGCCTTTCGTAAATGCAGTTCATGGTCGAGCTTAAGTTTTCTTGTTTCTTCTTCGTTTGCTGTGTGTTTCAGTTTGTTAGCAAATCATCACATTTTACACAGGTGTCTTTATGTGGAGCATGGAAATGCAAGTTGTACTCATTATTAAAGGTTCTGCGGTAGATGTGTTCTTCAACAGGCTCAAGTCCTTGGCTCTCCTGTGCTCCTTGTACAGATTGTACATTAGTCGAATATTTTAAATCTTCAGATAAATATTTTCTGTTTGGGTTGTGACGTCTAGTAAAGATTCGTATGAGGGAAAAGATACAATGTGATCTCTTACTAATGTCATTTTTTCTTCAGGGGTTTTGTTCCCAGGGACCTTTTTCCCACGTTTATCATTACCTGGAGATTCCCCGATTGTCACTCTCTTCAAAGCTCGAGTTATCCGACCATCAGAAATGTTCAAAGATTGTAAAAAGTACTTTTTACAGACTACCTCACTTTTTCCATCAATACTTAAATAAAACGTATTCGTAGTTCTTTTGGGATTTTTCGTATTGGTGGTTGGCCGATGACGCTGTGGTTCTTCTTGTTTGATCAGACCACAAATAAATGCGTTTTGAGCAGAGCGTGTCCCTATTTTCCAAAAAGACTCAAACACAGTTTTACGTGCTTGTTCTGTAATTTAAGTGAAACAACCTCGTTTACAGGCACAATAAAGATTGCTAAATTGCTTTGCAGCTACAATTTTGCCTTTCCGAGACACGTAGGAATTCCCTGAGTTACGTTTTCTCTTTCTTTCGTCACGTTTCCACTCTTTTCTTTGCCTTTTCCTACATCTTTGTGGCCTATTTCCCACAGTAGCTTCTTCTTTATTACCGTCAGATTGACTTGGTTCATCTTCTACACCAGCTTCTGCTTCATTGTCATCAGCCCCTGGAACAAAAACTGTACTGTTCTGAGACTTTGTAAAGTCATGGATTCAAAACGCTTGTATTGTATATGAAACAATACAGCTATTTTTTGCTGGAAATATTGGTTAACCCTTAAACCACAGCTTAATAACTGTACAGGTTGTGAGTATTTTTTGAATTAAAAATATAAACATTTCGTACAATCAATGTTTAGAAATTGAAGAGTTATTATAAACCCGTACCTACTCCTCCATCACTTGATTGGCCTAGATCTGAATCTGAGGGTAGATACTCATCTTCCGATCCATTATCTGCTAAAATACTCGGCACACTATCCTCATCCGAGTCCATGACTAACCACAAGTAAAATTCTATGAAACATATAAATCACTTATTGTAGTTTCGAGGGATAGTCCTTAGAGCTATTGTACTTCCTTGCCACAAATGGTGTACCTCCAGACTACACCAGTTGTGCTGTCAGCTGACAAGCAGCGCCACTTACCGCACAACAAGTACTGCCATCTATGCGGCTGCTGGGTGAACTAGGATTTACACCGTTTGTACACCAATAGATTACAATTTTCTAAACACAGTAGTACGCCTATCTCAAAAATACTGAAATATGGAGTTACACTACTTGTGCTTTAAGGGGCTCAATTACGTTAGTCTGTAAATTTAATGACAGTAGAGAGCGGATACCTTGAGAGATAGTAAGTAAGTTGGCTGGGCTCATTTCTCGAGGTGTCATTTGATCCGGCCATTAGTATAACAAAATCATTCTTTGTCAAGTTGTTGATAAATTTTCCACCATCTTTAATTATGTGTTTTATTTTGGATCCAGGTTTAAAGTAAACAGAAATATCATAGTCTTTGTCAATTTCCTTAAAGTGGTGACCAATATCCTTTCCTTGACTGTCAGCTAAGATCACTATTTTGTTTGTATTATTCTTCACTGTGGTGCTGGGATCTGTAGAAGGAAAGTTAGTGATGAAGTTTCTTGAGTATGCATGCTTGCTGCCGGTAGTGTTGGGGCTAGTATTAGTGTAGTTGCTTTTGGGGTTTTTTATTTCTGGCAGGTGGTCGAATTTATTTGATTCATTTGAATCTCAAAGGAATCAAACTTAAGATGTTTCTGTGCTGACGTCTTCTTGGGAGCTGAGAATGCCATTTGGCTTGCTAGTTTACTTTTAAAGTGAAATAATTCATGGGATTGTCTGTCGATCTCGGAAGACAATTTTGCACAATCAGATTTTAATATATCAATGTCAGAGTTCTTGCATTTTAGCCCATCTATTAATGTAGCAATTTTTCATGTGATTTTAGCATTTCAGTTTTTAATATATTAATTTCTTTTTCTGCTTCCTCTTCAATTTTAATTGATTCATCAAGAATTACTTTTCTTTTTGGCTTGAAAACCTTTTGTTAGGGTTTTATTATCTTCTGCAAATTCGGCTACAAGGATCGGACTACCTGAGTGAGAGAAACAGGAGATTGCAAAATAAACTTAAGGTTGACGAGTATGCGGTCCGAAACTGCATCTCCATTTAAATCTAATCTAACTTCACTGACGGATAAGAACAATTATATCGTACACTACAGAGTGCTTGCCAAAGCTTTAAATCATTCACTGGCTAAGTGAATTTTTCCAGTCCAGTCTTGAAGATCTGGCAATGTAAATATTGTGCTTTCAGGTATCACTTTTCCATTTGGTGCATGGTGTGTTTTTTGTTTTGTTTTCTTATTCTTTACTTCTTCATATTGGACTCAATGAATAAAGAAGGATAGAAAGAAGTGTTTTGTATTATTGTATTATGACTTAGCCAATTGTAAATCTTAAAGGCCAAATAAATTTGAATTTCTTCTTCTTGAATTTCTACCTTCTTTGAAAGTAACATTGTCAATATTGTAAGCTGGTTGCCACTCTGAATAGTGCCAAAATATATGTTCAAACCTGTTATCGCGTATACTTTTAAGATTTTTAATGAACTCTGTCACACAGTGTGATTTACCACAGCCAGATGGGCCTGCAACTATAGCCAAGAAGGGATGCTTCCACCTCGGATCCATGATTTGAACTGAATAGTTTCAAACTTAGTATTTGACTTTTACAGGTTTTTGTAAGGGAATGTAGAACCACCACGTACATACTAAATATTGATATTTATTAACTGTAATTTGAGAGCACTTTAAACAAACTTAATGTTCCCATTCAAGCCGCCTTTCCATAATAGTGACAACCTGTCACCCTGCCCTAGGTTGTATGTTTTGATCTTCTCATCCGTGAAGATCTGGTAGAACCTCAGTGAAAGAAAAACTCTGAGAAAGAAATCATCCCTTCAAATGTCACTGCAATCCTTGTTTTTGCCCTCTCGAAACTCACAATCCTGTAGGGCAGGGGTTCTCAACCTTTTAGTCTCTGAGTTCCCCTTCATTCTTTGGTTTGAGGTTACGCCTCCCTTTACTAGGATTAAGTTAATTTAGACTTGTATAATGTATATGATCAATTTAGTTACATTATGTATTGGTAAAATGACTTTGAACCTAGGCTAGACATACTCTGGTAAGAAAATATATAAAATCATGTTTGTTCAAATACAAATTTTAATTACACAAACCATTGAAAGAATTACAATGAAACGTCAATAATGTAACTGTCAAAATGCCCGTTACTGAGGGCTGGCACTGTTTCTCGTTAACAATTTTTTGTATGTTTGGTTGTAATTTTGACAAAGAACACCGCAGGTCGCTTTCCACATCTAACCTGGCTCGATATTTAGATTTTATATTAGCCAAGGCAGAAAATCCTGACTCGCATAGATAAGTTGACGAAAATTGTACAAGCAGCTTAGCTGCTTCCATTGCTACCTCTGCGTAAACGGGAAGATATTGGAGCCAGAAATCTTCAAGATCCATGTTTTGGAAGTCCACTTTAGCTTTTGAATTACATTGCAAGTCAATTGTTTGTTCTTGAATGTGATCAGGAAGTATATCAACGTCGATTTGAAAGGGGTTTCTTGTTAACTTAAATTCCCAGTTTTCCGAGTTGATATCTGGGAAATAGACTCCGATTTTGTTCTTCAGAGATACCAAATGCTCAGATATGAGGTCCTTTATTTCATTTATCTTTATCAGGTCTTTTGTAAGACTTCTGTTATCATCGATGAGGTTGTTTAATTTTGGAAATGAAGAAAAGTTCGGCTCCGAATTCTGAAGGCGGCGTTGCCAAAGAGCCATCTTCTCAGCAAAACTCTTAATTGAATCATAGTTCTCCAAAGTACTTTTCTGACCTTGTAGCTTTAGGTTCAGAAGATTGATTGTTTCGAAAAAGTCTGACAAATATGCCAGGTAAAAGATAAACCTATCATCTGTAAATTTCTTGTACAGTTCTTCACGTGAACTCATCAAAAAGATTTCAACTTCTGATTTTAGGTTGAACAATCTTGCAAGCATATTACCTTTGGACAACCAACGAACTTCGGTGTGAAAGAGAAGTGTTTCTTGATCACTGTTCAGTTCTTGACACAACACTCGAAAAGGTCTGGTGTTCAAAGCACTGGATTTGACGTGATTCACTACTTTAACTGCTAATTTCAAAGCAATGTTAAGTGATTCAGGGAGAGTCTGGCAAGCCAAAGCTTGTCTGTGGATGATACAATGGGATCCAATTATTTTAGGGTTCTTTTTCTTAACCAATTCAATAAGTCCTGATCGGCATCCTGTCATCGCTTGAGCTCCATCTGTACATATTCCAATAACTCTCTCCCAAGGAAGGTCATTGGCTTCTAAAAATGTTTGAAGAGCAGAAAATATATCGACTGCTTTGGTTGTTGTTTCAAGATTTTTTGAAAACTGTATTTCTTCAAGGAATTTCTTTTGATCTATATATCTACAGTAAACCACAACTGCGCTTGTTTTGAAATGTCAGTTGTTTCATCGCACTGCAATGCAAAGAGTGGGGAGTTCTTTAACTTTTGCACCAATTGATTTTTCATATCAATAGCCATGTCATCAATTCTACGTTTGACTGTATCGTTTGATGAAGCAATTTTGGCAAATTTGTTGTATCTGTCGTCACCGAGCACAGTACTACAAGCAGTAAGCAAACAAGGTTTTATCAGAGACTCGCCGATTGTGTGCGGTTTCTTGTCTTTAGCTATTAACAAGGAAATTTTATAAGAAGCCTCAACGGCCTTTTCATTTTCCATTCGAAAACTTCCACTTGAATCAAGTTTCATTCGCTTAAGACAACTTTTCTTAGAAACAAAAAAATCCCTTCAGAGCTGCATGATTTGTATTCAAATGGCGTTCCTAACGTCCAGGTCGCATTGCATCATTACTCAGAACTAGATGGCAAATTACGCACTGAGGTAAATGACTACCGTTTTTGTCAATAAATGTAAACCCGTATTTAATATAGTCATCACTGTACAGTCTTTTCTTCGGCAGTGATTTAGCCATTTTTAATAAAACTAACCACTAAAACACTCAATAATTGTCACTGTTATTGCGTTTACAATCAACAACACAACCGCTGTAATAGTTTCAATAAAACTACTGTACAATCACAGTCAAAGGCAAATGCGTGACTGGCACTGGATACTGTGTGACTACGTGGCGGCGCTAATGGACAGTGGCGCTGTGGCAGACATGCGCACCACGCCGCACTACAGATAAACAAAGGCCTGCGATGCGGAGTCAGCCGGCCGGACGCTCACTGACATGATTGTGTATACTGTATGCGTATGGTATGCGCTATAAAGCAATTTCAATAATCTTGTGTTTGTGTTCAGCGTATGAGGAATAATTTTTTTTGCAAATATACATGAAAAACAACTGTTTTTAAAACTAATATTTAATTTTAATTTATTTGTTGACGCCTCCCCTGGAATTCTTCCACCCCTAGAGCATAGGTTGAGAACCGCTGCTGTAGGGCCGGTCCGCAAATCGCTGACTTTAGTGTATGGTGCTCCACAGTTGTTTAGCTGAGTCTTCAGGTCTTCAGATGGACACTAAAATAGTTGTGACATTTGACTAGACTCCATCTATTAACATGAAAGCACATAAGTCAAAGTCAAGTCAAAATCCACTTTATTTCCATATATAAACAAATGTACATACATATTACACATAGAAAAATAACAATGATGGAAGCTTAATTAACAATGTTTACAGATTGGAATTAACTAAAATAATAAAGGTTGATGATTGCTTATCTAATACGTTTTAAACTAAACCAAATTAACCTAAGTGATATAAATGAGTCAAAATAGCAGTAAAAATTAGCTTCCCTGAAGTAAAAAGAAATATAATTTGGAAATGAGCTTACATAGGCTGGAAGCCTGTGCGTAAGCTCGAGTTGCTAATTTAACAGAGTGTAATGTAGTGGGCGTGGATACGAATTTGTTTAATTGAATAATTAAATTTTATTGCAATTGGTAGTGAATTTCCGAGTGGTGATGGTAATTTATCTAACGCGCTGCGCCAGCTGGACACATTGGCTGATCATGAAGATGGTGGCGGGGGAAGGGTTGACTTCTGTAAAAGTAGATAGTAAGTAAGGTAACCGGTGCGTGAAATGTGTACACGTTATGTCATGTTGTTAACCAGTCCCTGTCTGTACTCAGCTGTGATAAGCCTTTCTACCTCTGACACACCAAGATCGATCAACCAACTAGAAGCCCTACGCTAGAAGACATCTAAGGACACAGAGTCGAAAATATACATGTCAGAGCTTTTACACAAATTCCTGTACAATACATTACAAACATAGAAGGGGTTGGTGGTAACATATGAGACTTAACCAAAGATATAGAACAACGCCAACCTGCCGAGGTATCTGGTGCTATAAGCATGAAGTTGGAGTAAAAGATTGTGATAATTTTTAAAATATGAACGAGAAGAGTTTTGACGAACAGATGGCGAATTGTAAAATACCAGACTCTGAAAAAGATCGCTAGAAGGATACCTCAACACTTACAAAACCTACCTTTAAGATAGATTTTTGTACAACATTTAGAGGTTGAAGATACGTGTTGAAAGCGCCACCCACAATATAATTCCAAAGCAATGATTGAACATAAGCATAGTATGCTAGTTTGATTTCTTTTCTTCTAGAATATCGTATATTTTTGAAAGCAAATATATACTTGCGCAACTTTTCTTGAGCGTTTCTATATGACATGACCAGTTTAGACGACTGTCAAAAATCACACCAAGGTACTTGTAGGAAGATACTTTCTCAATGGCTTCACATCTACAATTTAAATTATTGTAATCGTCACACGTGTGAATCATTACATCATTTAAGCAGCAGTAGAACGTGTAAAGAAATGGGCAGATATTTAGTTTTGAAACATTAAGAGAGGGATTTTTTGTCAAACCACTTTTTTAAAACATTTAATCGTGCAGTGCCTCTGAGCGAACTTCGTTTCAGGATTTTCCCAAACAAAATTAAAGTATCGTCGGCAAAAAAACAACTTGCCTTTCAATCTCAGTTTTGAAAAATGTTATTGATATATATCAGAAACAATATTGGCCCAAGAGTGCTACCCTGGACGACGCCGTAGTCAACTGGAAGAAGATCGCTACTAACACCAAAAATAGAAACGCATTGGCGCCTGCCTTCAAGATAGCTAGTGAACCATGCAAGAGCATTACCCTGGACCCCAATAGATTCTAGTTTAATCAAAAGTTTGTTCCTGTCAATACTATCAAATGCCTTTTTATATCTAAAAAATTAACATAATTTTGTCGTCTTTAGAAACAGCATCGTGAATTTCTTTGTTGACATTAAAAAGAACATCTGTTATGCCTCTATCTTCTCTGAACCCGTACTGATGCTCTGATAATATATTGTTAGCCTGCAAATAAGCAACAAGTTGGTCTTTACTACCCTCTCAAGCACCTTATAAAACACACTAAGTAAAGAGATGGGTCTGTAATTATTTTTGTCAGCGTTAGTCGTTAGATTTAAATAAAGGAAAAACTTTGGCTGTTTTGTAGATGTCAGAGAAAATACCAGATGAAATACTGAGGTTGACAAGATAAAGAAGAGATTTTGATAAAATATGAATGTTTTGTTTGAGGACACTAGCAGGTACATTGTCACAACCTGGAGCAGACCCACCCCGTAGTGCAGTAATGTGTCGTATAATGTCAGGTTCCGTGACAGTGCGTAAGTGAAAAACACAATCGAGTTTGTAGTATGCATCGTCAACTAGTAGGTTGTTTGTAACAGGTATGGATCTTGCTAGATTTTGGCCAACGTTTGAAAAAAATAAATTGAATTCGTCCGCAATGTCCTTGTATACCTCGTTTGTGTAATTATTTAAATTTGGTCGATACTTATTCAATGGAAAACTATCCTTGTTACCCGAATTCGAAGCAGCTCGTTTATAACCCCCCAAAAAAGTTTAGGGTTACAATTATTGTACTGTTGCAATTTGTTTCTATAATAAAGACGCTTAGCATTTTTTAGCTCAGCCGTTAAGGTACGTCTAAGAGCTTGATATTGCAGCTTTAGATCCGCATTAAATGGTTGTCTTTTAGCTTTTTTACTTAATTTGTCTCTGTTTCGAATCATTCTAATCAAATCTACTGTAATCCAAGGCTTAAGCCAGCCTAGTTGATCTATTTTAAATTTCCTGGAATTATTAATTGTATCTGTTACTAACTGGTTAAAGGTAGAAAAACTCAAGTCGATATTCACATTACTTGATTGCATCCCAATTTAAACCCTGTTGGTTGCGTGACAGTAAGGCGTAATCTGTAAGTGTTTTTGTACTCAGTTGGATTGTTGATGGTTTCAGTAGTAGTGTCGGGGAAAGTGACAGTAAGTGCAGTACTGTAGTGGTCAGTAGTATGTGTCTGAAGCACACCAGCTTGAACTCATGTGTGATTGTAACGTATAAAGATGTGATCCAAACACGTAGCACTGTTATCAGTTACCCGAGTCGGTTTGTTGATACACTGTGTGAAACCGGCACCCTCTAAACAGTTGAGGTACCTATCTGAGTTGGTATTTTCAACAAAAGTATTAATGTTTAAGTCCCCTATCCAAATATGAGAATCTTTTTTATTAATTCCGTCATAGTATCTTTCTAGATCGTCTAAAAAAAGCAAACTATCACTATCAAATGTTCGATATAAGGCAGATATCACAAAAGTGTTCCCATTAATTGAAAAATTTATTTTTATCCCATAAACGTCCCCCAGTGCAAGTTGTTCAGTACAGGCATTCAGTCTTTTGTTATAGTAAACAATAACACCGTCGTTGCGATTTCGCCAGTTATCAGTAGTCACGTGGTCAAAGCCCTCCATTCCCCCTACCATCCCCCCACATTCGGGCAGCCAGCACTCAGTCAATACAATTACATCTAACTCAGGCATCTCATTCAAATACAATAAAAGATCGTCAAAGTTTTTACAGTAGCTTCGTATGTTACTATGAAACACCTTGAGGCCACCATCACTACAAATATTAAAAAAATTAGAAAAGGACTGCGTTGAACTTAACTCTAAACAATTAACGTCAAAGCGCAGATCGTCAGCGTCATTCCGATCCATCACAGACCGCCTGCCCACCCGCCCGGTACTCGTTAGCGAACAACGAATAAAAAGAAATTCAAATGTAAAAATGCAAATGTTGCGGTATATTATGTATATATCGGTTTTCATTTCCAGTATAGACAAAACGTTAGCGTTAATTTTAGAGAGGGAAATGATTAAAGTAAAAGGGAACTATCACAATAGCTCATAACTACGCTTACATCCCATCAAATTTTTATGTATGAAATCATAATCGATATTAATAACAACTCTTTTACTTAAATTTAAGGGTTTTTAAATCTTAACCAAACAGTACTAAAGATATCAGAAATCTTAAAATTTCAACTCTAGGTTATATAGTAGTCTAACGATTTAATATAAAAAGTAGAAACAACATGAACGAGTGTTGATTCTTGTAAAACTATTAATTCAGGGCTATTATTGCTTTTAGATTATGATATATTGCAAAGAAACTTAGCCTTAGTTAAAAAAAATAAAGTTGTAGTACAGCATAAGACATTAAATTTACAAAAACTGCATCCCTGCTAGTTAATATTGAGAAATAGTACGAGTAGTAAGAAAAAAATAATTTGCACACAATTTATATGATTTTGTTAAGATCATATAGGCCTAATTGCTCAAAATAAAATACAGTTCCGCGTTTTAAAGCACTGTTTTAAGAACAGAAAAATCTATTCCTAAATAAAAATGCTAGAATTTGCACTAAAATAGAACGTTTGCTTATAGTTTATATGCCGAATAAAACCTAATATTACAATAAATGAAAATACCTTTAAGTCGGCACTATCAGGAAGCAACAAGCTTCTTCGAAACAGTCCAGTTGAGAGATGTCCGTCACGTGAAGAGATTCTGCAGTCGGGGAGATCTTGATTAAGACTTTTCCATTGAAGTAGCCCGCGAAGTGGATCTTCTGGTCCTTCATGAGACGTCTGGCCTTCCCCAGCAGCACCTTGTTTTCCCTGGTCAAGTGCTCGTTGATGTAGACGGAACTTGAAGGCATAGATGGGTGGATTTCGTTGGCAACCAGCTGTTTCTTGCTGCGAGCCACTGATAGCCAGGTTGATCTCACACTTCGTGACACGAACTGGCAGATGATTGGAGGATAGCTGTGGCGTTTGCGTGAGTAGAGACGGAGACGATGAGCTATTGACACCTCTCTTCGCTTGTAGGGGATGTTCAGCGCAGCGGCGATCTTCTCAGACAGGCGTACACATCCTCGCCCTCGGTGAAAGGCAGACCGACAATCTCGATGTTAGCCGCGCGCTGGTGTTGCTCAGAATCCAGCATCTGTAGTCGTAGAGACGAAACTATCTTCTGTAGATTTTCGTTTTCGTGCGTAAGATGTTCGCAACGCTCTTCCAGCTAGGCATGGGACGTTTCTAGTGAAGTGACAGTGGTCTTCAGTTGTTTTATATCTTCAGAAATTGACGCTACTGAACTTAAAACAGAGCTGATCTTCTCATCAATGTTCTTGTTAATGTCCCTCTTGACACATCTAATCGCTTCCAGGATAGACCTCTTATCTTCTTGACCCTCAACGCTTTTAAATCTTCAGCTTCTGTTTGAAGTGGTTGAACTCGACTCATCGACACAATCATCGCATTTCCATGATTTACTTTTTTAGACTTGGTAAAGGTTTGCTCGGATCCAATACGTGTACAGGCGATATGGTAGACACGTTTACACTCAACACACGTAGCTACGACATCTTTAGCACCAATAGTAACTTCGCATTTTGCACACTTAGAAGATATTCTCGATAAATCACTTTAAATAAGGACTGAAGAGACACGAAACTCACGGCATAGACTTGAAGTGAACCGGGCAGGTTAGGACGCGCTATCAGATAACGAGCAGGCCCACCGACACAACCGCTCTCATCGGCGTCTGATAAGCAACTGAACATCCTTATTACTTAAGAGTCAATTAAGTACTTATTCAAATGTAAAGTTGAGTAAGGTGATATTCATATGTTAGGAATTCGATATTGATGTTTTGTTTATCGGAGCAATTATTATACTGAAATACCCGTACCAGTATTCGCTGACTTTAGTGTATGGTGCTCTACAGTTGTTTAGCTGAGTCTTCAGATGGAAACTAAAATAGTTGTGACATTTGACTAGACTCCTTCTGTTAACATGAAAGCACTCATCCTTATCACTTAAGAGTAAATTAAATACTTATTCAAATGTAAAGTTGAGTAAGGTGTAATACGGTGTAATAAGGTGTTAAGTCGGAGTAATTATTATACTGAAATACCCGTACCACAGTCTTACGGCAAGTCCGTTTGATGTAAATATTTTGGAAATTCATTTGTAACGTTAAGAGATATATTATACAATTAGAATTAAGGATAAATACATAATACAATTAGAATTTAGAATAAATACATTTATTATTTTCTAAGTGGAAAAATGCTAATCATGGAATATACGAGTATTAGTGTTTATTGTCGTGGCGGAGGCTGCATGTCATGACAATACCGTGCAGATCCATCGTCCCAATGGGGTCCAAGGAGAATGCTTAGTCATAAAAAAAATCATGGAATCATAGTCCGCGAGTCCAAACTGAAGCTGGAGATTGGGTCTTATCACCTCAATGTCCTGCGACATATCTGGAGTGGCAGACATACTCCTTGGTGGAGGTGGTGTCGTCGTTTTAGAATCTGTCGATACATTATCCTCAGAGAGGACGTCCAATAACTCAAGTACTTTCCTCTTAAATATTCTTTTTTTCCTTGGTGGAAGAGCTGTCATATCAGGCAGAAGACTTGATAGGAAATTTAAATCAGCGCTGGCAGTAGAATCGGTTTGCTGTTTGCCTTTGGTTTCGAAGTAGATTGTAACGGCTTTCTCCAGGGGGTCAGTTTTTTTAACGTTGGTTTTTGAGCTGCGCCAAGAAGACAAAGATGAAGATGGAACACTTTTAAGTGGTGGTTGGTGTTGTGGCACCTCTGCTGGCAAATTTTATTCCGGCAAATTTGTTTCGGCGTCTTCTGTAGGTTCATCTTCATCATGTTTATCAGAGCTTGTATCAAAATCTGTAACCTGCTGCTGAGATGAAGAGGAGGAACAAAGATTAACCGACTGCTGCCTATATTTAGTGTATGGTAGCAAATATTGTAGATGGTGCCATAGATAGAACGGTTTCTTTGCAGCGCTCCCAGTGGTACTTTTCGATCTTACATATCTTGTAAACGCATTTCTTATGTTTCTCCAACGTACTTTACATTCTGGTTCTGAAAAGAAGGCAATGTTTTAATAATATGCACTATTGTTAAATAAAACATTGTATGATAAAACAAACTTGTATTATTGTTTTAATAACACACTCAATGGTAAATTAGTTACACATGCTTACTCTAACACAACTTAAACATAAGAAAAACATACATTTTGCATTAAACCCCCCTTATTTTTCCAGGTACTTGTCTACAGGAATGACTTTCTCTGCGCTTGCTTATGAATTCTTCCGTGGAGTAGCGACAATTAGCGAAATTATTGGAACATGTGGCAGAATGTTTATGGGACACACTTCAAGAAAGTTGCATGAGTATGCCTACATCGGAAGAATGGAAAATAATCAGTGAAAGGTTTTATCGACAGTGGAATATCCCAAACTATGTCGGAGCATCGATGGAAAACACGTGCGTATAAAATGTCATAACAACTCGGGATCAGCAAACTTTAACTACCAGGGTTTCTTTTCGATAGTGTTGATGGGCTGTGTTGATGCCGACTCAGTGTTCACTTGGATTAGCGTGGGAGACTACGGCAGGAACAGCGATGGACGAGTAATAAACTCAGCAGGATTTATCGAAGCTTTAGAAAAAAATGAGTTTAGTCTACCAAATCCACAACCTTTGCCAAACACTGTTGACTCACCTTTTCCATTTTTTATTGGTGATCAAGCTTCTACTTTGAGGAAGAATCTGTTCAGACCTCATCAAAAAAAAAAAACATGTAATGACCTAAAATGAGTTTTCAAGTATCGAATATCACGGGCAAGTAAATCAGTTGAATGCGCTTTCGGCATGTTGGCCCTTAAGGTCAGACTTGTTTTGTCTCAAATCGAGTGCAATCCCGAAAAGGTCACAAACATTGTGAAAGCAGCATGTTTTTGCATAACTTCATAAAATTTCATGATGGAGTAACTTTAACACCAAGTTATGAGAACGAAATCAAAACAGCTTACATCGACTGGCCGCCCAGAAGAGCACCTCAAGGACAAAAAACGATGAAGCAAAGGCATTGCAGGACATACTAAGTGAATACTTTACAAAGCCAGAAAATGCACTTGCACATCAGAACATTTACAACTAAATAGACTTAAATCAGTAAAACTCTCAAACTGTTTAATTAGGAAAAACTTACATTTATGGCAACATTTCTAAGTCTACAAAAATGTAACATTGTAAATAAAGTTTTCATTTTCGAAAATAAACCTATTTCAATGAAATAGTACATTTTCATTAACCTGTGGCTTGAAACTTCTAAGCTAGAATCCTCCACACTTTGTCCTGTTCGTTTCTGTTGCTGTATTCTTTTAAATTGTTGTTGTATACCACTGGGTAGTCCTCTACAGCAATTACAAATTCTATGTTCACTTGTTCCGGTAAAGGCATCTTTTCAAATCACAATGCTCAAACAAAAATCACAGAAATCAGCACGCTCACCCACTTCCAAACTTGCTCGATCTGACAAAATCTCCGCGCATGCACACAGCTCATTTGTAGAATCGCTTCAGAGTCAGATCGAGCCAGTTTTTGCTGAAAATAATGAAAAAATGAGCTGAAAACACTAATTTTTCTATATTTTTATTTATTCTTGATTTAAAAATTAATTTATATGCATAGTTACATTATCATTGTCTTAAAATATATTAAATGCTTGGAAATATACCTTAAAAATATCTTCAGCCTTTCGTCAATGCTAAAGATTGGCGTAAGTTACTCTCACCCACAGTACACTGTCTATTCAGTAAGACACAAGATTGTTAAACGTAGCTTGTTCCATCCTATAAAACTATTTGAAATTATCTGGATGGTCATCATTCAGCTGTTGAGTGATGACTGTTGGCTTGAAATAACCAAGTTTGCAATCCAATAAGGGTGAGTCCAATATGTACAATATGTGAGACATCAGTGTGTAACCCGCCTAAGACAAAAGACCGGCAAACCGGTCTCGTGCGACACATGTCTGAAGCAGAGGGATGTTTCAGGCTCATGTCGCACGCAGTGTGTAAGCTCTTATTTGATAGCATTGGTTGGTTTGAGTGCGACCTCAGCAGACAAGACAAGTGTCTTAAGACACCAGTGTAACCGCCTAAGTTTCGAGAAACTTCTTTCTCCAGAAGCTACACTCACTGGTAGAGTGAGCACTATTCTAAGTGCAATACACAAGTTGCGAAAGTTTTCACATAACCGGCTTTTGTAAGGTACTTTAAAACGTCCATTGGCTTACTGCCACAATTGTCTGGCAATACGGTTTGGACTACACACAGTTCTTGGTACAATTGATGTCCCTCAACGTCTCGGTGGTCCCATCTGTTAAAGCCAATTGCACAATTGCAGGTCAGCACACTTCTTTAGCAGTGAGCTTTTGTCCCTGCTTTATTTTGTAACATAAACAAAAAAAAATCATTGTAACTGACCAGCTGAGTAAACCTTTCATCAAGTGAGTTTCTTGCACAATCTAGAACGTGGTCAGTGGCGGTTCTAGTAGGCTTAGGCAACAGCCCCCCCATTTTTTCCGGGTATATATTTTTTCATAAGCTTATTTTGTTAAAAAAATATTTATTATGTTTTGAAACATAAAAATCTATGATGAATCTCAGCCAATTTAGATTGTTCATTTCCGTCTCCGAAACACTATTCAACTCATTATTACAAAGATTATTTGGATAAGACGTTATTCCTAGAACGTCATCAGATTGCTCTTACCTTAGGCCCACTAGTTGCTCACGGGATCAGGTTTTTTGTGTGAGAACTCGTGGGAATTTTCTTACTTAGTCTCACTGACGTTGGCAACCCTGATTAGTTATTGGCATTGGCACTTGTAGGCAGTAGCGCTGCGGTCACCTGTCAACACTCGTCCGTTCTGTGTTCAGTCATACGCGCTTCGGCTTCGAATATGAATTGAGGTTATTGTGTGTCACATTTAGTTGCATTTAGTTTATAAAAGGTGACAATTGCAGTGATAGGCTAAATAAACCCTTTATTGAGACTATGTTTTTTAATTTTATTTTGTGTTTTATATTTGTTGTTTTTTAATATGGCCTAACAACTACAATTGTTTAGTTTTTTAACCGGAAAACGATAGCCAGTAGCAGTAATAGCAGTACCGACGAGCCAACAACAAAGGGAATAAAAGTAGGTGAGGACAAATCAGTGTCTAATGCAGCTGATTTTGAAGCCAGTAAAACAATAACTAGTAGGCCCGGTAACAATCCTAATAAGTTAAGCTAAACAGTTTTAGATGGGCCTGCCCAACCAAATGTTGTCTTTAAAAAACATTATTTGGAAAATTTTCCAGGTCTTTCAGTACAGTATGGTACAACAAATTTCCCTGAATAGAATATTGCACAGAAAACGATTCTGTGTTTTGTTTTGCCTGCAGACATTTTCCAAGCTCTTCAATTCAATTCAAAATCCTTTATTGTCACATAAATACGTTACAAAATAGCAAAAGCTACATAACAGGTGACATTGTCAATTCATCTAACATAACATGTACTAGCATTAAAAATACCAGAGTTATAAATACAAGTCATAAAGACCAAAAATATTAAATTATATCTAAAACGTGGTAAATTTACAGTAATTTAGTTATATGGACATACATTTTAAAAAACATCATTTACAAACTCATCTACACTATAATAGTTTTTGTCCAACAAGAATTGAGTAAGGCTGCTTTTAAAAGATTTATGATGCACATTATTCTTCAATGTTCTGTAACAGGTAATTTGTTAAATAATCTTTTTCCTATGTAAGCAGGAGTTTTTTCTACTAATTTCAAACAATGGTTTGGATATTGTAAGTTATTTTTATAACGAGTGTTATATTCATGTTCAAACTGTGTATCCAGAATTGTGTTAAGGTTATCCTTTACAAAATTTTTGAAATGTATAGACCTGCTACTGTTAAAACTTTGTGTTGCTTGAATAATTGTTTACATAAGGATCGTGGTGGAGAAAACGTCATAATTTTAAAAAGCTTTTTTGTATTATAAAAATAGATTTTGCTCCAGTAGCCAATCCCCAAAACTCTATACCATACTGAAGAATTGAATAAAAATAGCCTATGCATAATAAATCATTACTCGTGTTTTTATATCGGTACTGTTACGTAAGATAATCATTTGGGAGCAAGCGGCATTTAATCTTTTTGAAAGTACTTCTATATTTTTATTCCACGAAAGATTACGATCAACTTCTAAACCTAAAAATTGTGTACTATTAGAAAATGAGATCATCTTGAAAAACTCTGTTACCTTCCAATGTGTCTTTAGATTGTACTGTACAAAATTTAATTAACTGAGTCTTTTCGTTATTAAGCTTTAGTCCATTAGCATTGAACCATTTTGTCAAATCTATTAGAGCTTGCTGAACTTTAAAATTAAGATCATTGGCAATGTTACTTTTCACTATGGCTATAGTGTCATCTGCATAGAGTATCAGATTATTAGAAATATTTGAGGGAATGTCATTACTGTACAATAAAAATAACAGTGGCCCCAGTATTGAGCCCTGCGGAACTCCTTCTGTAGTTTGATTCCATCCTTAAACCCACCTATCTTTACATTTAATCACTATTGTTCTTTGAAAACGATTTGCTACGTATTATTTTACCCAATTTACTACTTTTTTTTTGACAAACTGTACATTGATAACTTTTTTATTAAGATATTATGATTTACGCAATCAAATGCTTTATATAGGTCACAAAACACACCCATTGTACTCTGTGAACCGTCCAAGCCCCAAAATACTTCTTCAATAAACTCTGAAATTGCCCCTATAGTATTCCTACCCTTTCTGAACCTTTACTGCTGATTTACCAAGATTTTATTTTGCTCCAAGAAGCTTAGTAATTGTTCAAATGCTACCTTTTCAAAAACCTTTGAGAATGCTGGTAATATAGAAACAGGTCTATAATTGTCCGGATTTTGCTGGTCTCCTTTTTTGAAAAGAGGTTTAAGCTCAGCAAATTTAAGTCTATCTGGAAAAGTTGACCCTTCAAATGATTGATTAATAATAATACTTAAGGGTTCTGCTATGTAATGTGATATCTTTCTCATTAAATCTACTGGAATTTCATCAAAACCGGATGATTTTTTATTTTTTATTGACCTGATAATCTTAATAATGTAATTTTTTGTTATTTGTTTAAAACTGAACATTAAATTAGGATTTGCTCCCATGCGTTTGGCTAATCCCAAAGCTACTTGATTATTTGGAAAAAGTCTGTTATGTTTTACTGTATTGACAAATTTGTTATTAAAGTGCTCAGCAATTTGAACTCCGCTTTTTAACAGTTGGTCGTTAGTTTTAATATCCGAGAAATCTTTAGCGGTTTTCTTTACACCCAATTCAGATTTGACGATTACCCAGGCAGCTTTACTCCTATCTTCAGACTCCTTGATATAATTTGAGTTACTGATTTCCTTAGACTTATTACATACAGCTTTAAATATAGTTTTATACTTTTTAACATAATTTTTGAAATCTTGGTTGGTAGAGTATTTAGCCATTCTACTCAGTTCTCTTTTTTTCTTACTTGAAATTTTAATACCTTTTGTGACCCATGACTTTTTTTAAACCAGGCTTTTACTTTTATTACTATAAAATTTTAAAGGGAAACATTCTTCAAATAGTTGTTGGAAACCTCCAAAACTTTGAGAGGTTTAAGTCAAAAGAATTGCAGTAAGCTAAATCCCATCTTGTTGATTTTAAAATATACTCAAAATTTAAAATATTATTTTTGAAAAAATCTAGTTTTCCTGTTGCTTACAACATGTTTTATTTTTGAAGCATAAAAAGAGCTCTGTGATCTGAAATACCTAATTCCAAATTCAATATATCTTGGTTATTAATACCCCTCATTCTTAAAGATAAAATATTATCAATACAAGATTTGTTGGATGCTGTAATTCTTGTTGGTGAAAAAAATTAAATTTAAATCCATATATTTCTACTAGATTAGAAAAGTCAAGTTTTTGTTGGAATAAATTACAGTTTTAGAAATATCTACATTGAAATCTGAAGCAATATATATGTTTTTATACCTTTTACCTTTAGTTAGTAAGTTTAATAGAGACTCAAACATTTTAAGAAAACAGTGAAAATTTAACAATTTTGGGACTCTATATAAAGATATGACAGCAATTTCCAATATTGGAATATCCAGACCACAAATTTCAAACACTGAATCCTCTCCAAGGTTACATATATCTTGTCTTATCTTAAAATCAATGTCATCCTTTAATAAAATACAAGATCCTCCATGAGTACCCTTCTTTCTACAATAAAAACTTACCAAAGAATAATTTGGAAAACTATTTAGTAAATAAATTTTATCATTTGCAAGCCAATGTTCATTTAGACAGACAATTTTTATATTAGGATTATTAAGGATTAATTCCAAATCATTTTTCTTACTCAAAATGCCTCCTTGAATGTTAAAATGTAAGAGCCAGGAGACACTATGGTTACAGTTATAGCTATCACAATTTTTATTTAACTCTAAGTTATCTTTGGGGATTGGATTTGGGACAGGTTTTTTTGTTCAGGAAGAGTCACTGAAGCCTGAGAGGTATCTGAAGAGGTTGAAGGTATGTTGGTTGTGTCGGATGCAGGTGTCGTGTTGAAGAGCTTCCTAAATCTAAGGTTGAAGGATTTGTGTCGACAGTCTTAGGACACCTAAATCTAATTTGTGATTTCACATTCACAGAGTAACCTGATCAACACTACATTCAACATGACTCTTTCAACACTTTTCACCACTTCACTGTACTGGCGGTGTCCTGGGACCACAGGTGGGCTGGTGGATGTGGGTGAAGTGGTGGGTGCTCGGGATGTTTGGAGATTCTCATTGTGTCGAGGTGTAGGTGGCGCTGAAGCAGGGTCTGCTGTTTCTGTCAGGGGACTGGTGGCCGTGTCTGCTGAAGAAGGAGAAGAGCTCGAGTTTGAAATTATTGGGCACTCTGCGTTACATTCTGTTTCAATCTTGCTCTTCAAATTTGAAAGAAACTGTCGGTGTGTCAGTCCTTTCCATAGTGGTCTTTGGGCTGTTCCCTGTTCGTAGGAGACTATATTAACAGTAGCTCCTGTAGCTTTTTGAAAACTCACTGTGTGCTTTACAAAATTTTCTGGTCGAACAAGGTCTCTGACACATCCACTAGCAGAGCAAAACAGAGTTTTCAAGCCCTGAGCTTTGAAGTGTTCTTGAAATTGATGGAAGGCTATACTGTAGTCGCGAAGAGTCGGTTTGTCACAATAGTTACCTTTTGTCACCAGACTATATATTTTTGATCCATTAGAGACACTTTGGCAAGCTAGGTGTTTTGAGATGTAATGGTCAAGAAGAGGGCGCTCAAAGTGTTTTCGAAAAACCACAGCAATCCCGGCTGTCATCTGTCTTCTTGCACCAATGTCTCCAGATATAGAGTGAGCAAAACCAACGGTTGGATCATTTTTGAAGTGTTCAATGACGCTGTTCATGTCGGCATGCAGGATATTAATTTTGCTGCTCAGTCTGTCGAGAGGTAGGGTGATGGAAGATTGTGTTATCTGGAATAAGTTTGCGGAGACTATGCGCAAGAGATGATAGTGCTCACGTAGCGTTTGCCATGTTTACCGACATGAAAACCTTGCTTGGTGTGGTGGTGTCTCTCAAGCATGTACAAATCCAACAAGTTCACTGTTTTGTACTTTTCAGCCAGATTTCTTATTTGTAAATTTATTCTTCTAATTAGCTCATTTACTGCACATTCATTTTCCAGATCATGTCTGTAGGGGATGGTAGCCAGGATGAGGTTGGTGTGTTGAAGTTTTTTTATCTGATCTTCCAGCAAGTTACTGATTTTTCAGTAATATTTGTCGATTGAGGTTCCTTAGAAATGTTCCAAACAACTCTGAAGAAACATTTAGTAAAATAGACTACAACAACTGGAAGAAAATCGGAGAAAAATGTAAAAACCCATGAGAACTCTGAAGCTTACATGGACTCGATCACTAAATACAGTTCCTAAAACATCTAAACAACAGGGAGCCGTTGTAACTAAACTAAGCCAGCAGTTTGCAGAAAATGTACAGAACAACAGAAAAGCAGTGGGTACTCTTAGCAAAGTAGCCCTTTTTTGTGCTCGACAAGATATTGGCCTTCGAGGTCACAGGGAAACTAAAACTGAAAAAGATAATTTCGGAACAGAGGAAATTTCTTAGAATTAGTAGTTTTAGTAAAAAATGTGTCTGACGAAATGAATTCTGTTTTTGACAAGCTTCCAAAAAATGCTACGTACACGTCCAACGATTCCCAAAACGAAATTTTGAACATTTCTGCAGGAATAGTGTTAAAGAAAATTACTGATCAAGTAAATGACGCTAATGATGGGGTTTCTCATTGATCATAGATGAAGCTAGAGATGTGAGCACTCGAGAGCAAATGTCAGTATGTGTCAGATACACCAATGTTACCAATGAAACAAAAATATATGAACGATTTATGGGATTTGTTGAGCTAAAAAAGCTATCTGCAGAGGCTCTTTTCTGAAAAAAATTGAAGATTTCTTGTGCCAGAATTATTTGAATATTAAAAAATGTATTGGCCAGGCTTATGATGGAGCATCGGTAATGAGGGGACATGTAAATGGCGTTAACGCTTTGGTCAGGGAAGCTTCTGGAAACCCATGTGTTTATGTGCATTGTTATGCTCACAGGTTGAATTTGGTACTAGTAGACACAGCCAAAAACGTAAATGTCGTTGCTGAAACTTTGGGGTTGCTGGAAGGAATTTACTCCTTTAAATCAGATTCTACCCTTAGACATAAGACTTTTAAGGATGCACAAAAGGAAACTAAATTCGAGATGCCACAACAGTGATACTAGGTGGGTCTGTAAATACAAAGGAGTTTTATACTTCAAAAATAACTTCTTAGCTGTGTTATCAGCTTTGGAAGATTTCAAATGATCTACAAATAAAGTTGAAGCTGCTACTGCTAAAGGGTTTCTGCTGCAACTCAAGCAATTTGAAGTTGTCTTTGTCCTCCAATTTTTGGGAGAGATTTTAGAATACACTTATAAAGTTTCTTTGACTTACTAAAAGGAAGACCTGCTAATGAGCTCTGCGAAAAAAGTAATCGATGGTTTGAAAAGGTCACTTAAGAGTAAAAGATCTGAGTCTTTTATTGATGAGTGATACCAGCAAGATGAATGCTACGAGGAAAACGAAAACGCCTATAAAATATGATGATTCAATCCTCATGACTACTACAGGACAGAGGACTAATTCCAGTGGGAAAATGCGGTTCAAACAAATGTTATTTGAAGTGCTGGACCATATGATAGGAGAGATTGAACGCAGATTCACAACTAATCAAGCTATGTTTAAGGCTTTTGAGGTGTTGAATCCAGCAAGCACTGACTTTCTCACGATTGACCTGAATGTAGTTTTGCAGATCAGTACAGCATGTTTATCAATACAAAAGAAATATGAGCTTGAAATGGCAAAACATGTTTTCCATGATTTTAAAGGGAAGACTAAACATTTTTACTTTAGTTTACTAGAACAAAGAGCTTTGTCTCCTCAGCTCGAAATTCGCCCAGCTTCTATTTACATTACCTGTAACGAGCGCTGTAGCTGAAAGAAGTTTTTTTACAATGAAGCGAGCAAAACATATCTGCGTTCTACAATGACGACTGAGCGACTTACGAACCTGCTCATTCTATCAATAGAAAGAGAAGAAAGTGAAAAGTTTATGAAGAATCCTGATGAGATCCTAGACATTTTTAGCACTGTTGGCCAGAGGAAACTTAACTTGTGAATAAATTAAAAATGTGTTTGTATGTTAGTAAGCTTACAATCAGTAGATTGTGTGAAGTAAAATATAACATTCATTATGTATAAATTGTATAATTTTTCTTCGATTCCTCGTGGAACTATTTAAGTTAGTTGTAAGTTTTGTCATACATTTCATAGCAGGCAAACAATGTTTGTACGAGGGTCATCCAGAAAGTAAAGAACGATTGCGCATCACGCGCCGCGCAGACCCCACCACACTACCAGTGCGCGCGTAGCTGCTAGCTCCAGTCTTCCTCTTCAATTTGAGGTTATGTTCGTTGCTGTGTGGTCAAGCGTCTCGTTTTCACAGTGATTTATAATGGCGTTGACAATTGAAAATCCCGCTAAATATGAAGTGCGAAGTGTCTTTCGTTTTCTAAACGCTCAAAACGTTAAGCCTATTGACATTTATAGGCAAATAAATAGTATTTATGGTAATAGTGCAATGAACGAGTCATCAATGAGGAAATGGCGCATTACGTTCAGTCAAGGAAGAACCAGCGTATATGATGAAGATCGGAGTGGGAGGCCCTTACTTGTTACAGAAGAACTGAAGAGAAAAGTCGAGGAAAAGATTCAGGAAAACCGACGTTTCACAATGAGCACGCTACATGAATTGTTTCCTCATCTCTGTTACATGAATTGATCTCTGTTACATGAAGTAGTGACAATGCACCTTGGTTACAAGAAAATGTGTGCTCGGTAGGTGCCAAACACTTTGACTGAAGCCCATAAGACAAATGGTATGGGAGCAGCCTTTGAGTTTTTGACCGCGTATGACAGAGATGGTGACAGATTTCTCGACCGCATCGTTACCGGAGATGAAACTTGGATTTCATACAAGACTCCAGAGAACAAGCGGCAATCAATGGAGTGGCACAACTCATATTCGCAGCCTCACAGCCCAGGAAGGAAAAACCAAATTTGAACACTCGGAAAGTCATGGCAACTGTTTTTTAGGACCGAAAGGGCTTAATCCATGTCGAGTTTATGCCAAGGGGAGAAACGATCAACTCAGAGGAAAAGTGTTGCTGATCCATGGCAATGCTCGGCCTCATGCATCTGCAAGAACACGTAACGAACTTCAACTTCTACGTTGGGAAATTTTAGTCATCAACCTTACAGCCCTGATTTGGCGCCAAGTGATTATAACTTATTCCCAAAGCTTAAGGCTTTTTTTGTGGAAAACAGTTTGCTTACGATGAGGAGCTTCAAGAATGTGTGAAATCCTGGCTCAAGTCTTTGGCTGCAAACGAGTACAACATGGGTATAGAAAACTGGTCCCACGTTACAACAGGGCGATTACGTAGAAAGGTAGAGTAAGGTTCTATGCATTTGTATAACCGGCCATCAACTGTTCAAAAGCTTGACCTTAATAGTTCAAAATCCAACAAAGTACAGTTTTCCACTCGGCCCTATTACCAACAACACATTTCTCTCAAATTGAACAACTGGGATTTAGAATCACAACATTGCACCAAGTTTTTAGGGAGTTTTATTCAAAACAACCTTAAATGGCATTCCCACATTGATCATCTTTGTAAAAATTTAAATTCTTCTATCTATGCTTTGAGACAGCTGAGTCTAGTTGCGACTAGGAAAACTCTAACCATGGAATCTTCGAGTCAGTTTTGTCTTATGGCAAATATTCTGGGTTTTCACCAGCAGGCAAAACGTAGACAGGGTTTTCGTCTTGCAAAAGAGGGCACTAAGGATAGTTTGGGGGCTTGGTTGGGCTGATAGCTGTAGAGGGCACTTCGAGACAGAGAACATCTTGACCGTACCTTCATTAATAATTTATTTTGCAGCTATTTATATTGTACAAAATCAAACTAATTTCATATTCAGATATTCTAAAAATTACTACTACAAATTCTAAAAGTTTTTCCCGTGTTTAAGAAGGGTAAGACAACTCAGATGGACAACTATAGGCCCACTGCGATTATTCCAGTTCTGTCCAAGGTTACAGAAATTATTATTGGCAAACAGCTCACGTACCATTTAGAAACAATTCAGTTAATTTGTGCCTCTCAATTTGGTTTTAGAAAGGGGTTTTCAACAAATGATGCTTTAATTAAACTTGTTCTGAATTGTTTTGAAGAAAAGGACGTTGCCACCTTCTATGACCTCGCGCCTGCAAATGTTTGTACACGATCTAGTAATATTGTCATACGTCTCCCTGGAACCAAAGGTGCAGGTCAAAATGCTAAATCTGAGCGTGATTGTTTTGATCTGTTTCTTGATGATTGTTATACAAGTGATTGTTATTAGTACTAATGTTTACATTGCTACAGTCAGACAGAACTTTTACGGGAACGAGACGCAAAAGATACAGATGCAATGGAAATTAGCGCTTTGATTGGAGTTTTTCTTCTAACTGGAAGTTTGGGTGCTAATAGGAAACACTCAGATGGAATTTGGGACAACTCTCGTGGTAGTGGTATTAAGTCTTGTTATTTATCAATTAGTCAGAGGAGGTTTCATTTTTTGCTAAGATGTCTTAGGTTTGACAACATACGTGACCGTGCTCAAAGAAGAGAAATTGATCGCTTAGCTGCAATCAGAGAGCTATTTGAACTGGTCATAAACAACTTTCAGAGGTATTACACTCCCAGTGAATATACGTCAGTTGATGAGCAGTTAGTTAGGTACAAGAACAAAGCATTTCTTAAATTTAAATAACAAAACGTGTATTAGAGCAAATTGTAATGAATAAATGCACTAAAATGGGAAAAGTGTTTCACTGGAAACAGAATATAGCCATTAAGAGTGCAACCACACATACTTCTTTGCCAAATAAAATATTGATTACGACTTCAAGTTATATGGTCTTTTAGGAAAATAAGAGTGTTGATTGACATTTTATTGTTTTTCTGTTTTTTTAAAGCTTTATTTGCTCCTGCTAGACACTATTGCGAGAAGCACGTCAGCACACCTCGAACGTCAACACCGAAAGTGAGTTAGAGACGAAAAGAAGAAGGAAGAGATTAGAATTACCAAAAAGTTCCAGCACAGAAACGAATTAGAGCAGTAAGCTTAGTCCTTCCCTTCACCTTCACCCGAGGAAGGAGCATCTCCTTACAACGATTTTTTGGAGAACATTTCATCAACGCCTGGCCAGAACTTTACTGAGGAAGAATTAGAAAGTGCTATTCTGGACAGACTTCCAGGCCAGTTAAAACACGAATCAAAGAACATATGGTGTTCCATAGAAGTGCCAAACCTGGGAAAAGTTAAAGGGTCAAAATAAGAATAATATGTTAAAAATCAAAGTTAATCAGATATTAGCCATTTTATATTTGTCAATAATTATTTATTATCTCCCACACTATTATCGGATTTGACTCAAACCTAGATACATTTGTATCTTAGTAAGATCATTTAGGAGAACACCAGCATGAACTAAAGATGAATAGTGGTGGTTATTTTGTACATATCTTTAACATGAGTTAAACGATAAAATGTAAAGAATACAAGTTTAGCAATTTTAT
This sequence comes from Matsumurasca onukii, assembly GCA_018831715.1. Taxonomy (NCBI): domain Eukaryota; kingdom Metazoa; phylum Arthropoda; class Insecta; order Hemiptera; family Cicadellidae; genus Matsumurasca; species Matsumurasca onukii. Next base: position 8,274,293 of record CM032066.1, on the reverse strand, counting down.
TGTCTATCTATTGACACCAAGTTTAAACCCCAAGAATGATAGAATCAACAAAGTTACATTTGAAAACAGACAACTTTCCACTTTGTTATCTTGATGTTTAGCACAGTTTCCACTATAACTTTGTTGATTCTTAATTGATTCCTGTGACCTTGGTGTCAATAGATAGGTAATAAAATTTGCTACGAAACGATGTTCTCACATTTTATCGTACAACTCGCTATTTAAGGTGTAACGCCAAAAATGACCTAAAAGTACCATAAAATAGCCACCGGTTTAAAATGATAAGTTAGATCATGCTGGTAATGTTTCCCCTAAATGGACTTACTTAGATACAAACTTATGTTAATTTTGAGTCAAATCCGATAAATAGTGTGGAAGATAATAAATAATTAGTGAACAATATAAAATGGCGAATATCTGGTTAACTAAGCGTTTTTGGAAACAATTTTACTCTTGATTTTCTTCATTTTGACCCATATAACCTTTTTTCCAGAGTTTGGCACTTTTTTATGGGACACCCTGTATATACAATTGAACCACTGAGTGGAAAAGGGAATAACTCAATTTAAACAGTATAACAAACTGAGATAGCCAAATTTTTCCTTTAATTTAGACACACATTTACTGAGTGGAAAAAGGGAATATTTTAGTTAGTTTTAACCTGATAAAATCACATGTTTGTCCGGCGGTGAGTGGAACAAGGAATGTCAAGGAGTAGTTCCTCTTCCACTCAACACAGCGCCAGTGTCAAGCTACAGATGACAGTGACCTTGTTGCAAGCAGCTGTCGTAGTGCTGTGCAATATTGTAGTTTGTTTGTTTACAATCACAATACATTTTGTTGCAGTGTTTTGATTTCTTTGTGGTGCTTTTTAATGGAAACTTCTAGTGGTTAAAGTTTAGTTAGCTTTGTAAACGTTTAGTAACTAAGGATGTTTTAAAACATTTACTGTGACTTTGTTTTGCATTGATATTGAAACTTTCAAATCTAGGCTGATTTTAGGTTAGGTTTAATCTGTATTATTCTAGGCTTTAGCCTATTTTCAAACATGAGCAGCTCCGATGAAGAGATGCCCGCCTAAAGAGACAAAAATATCTTAACAAATCTGAACACAAAAAAGAGAAAAGGAAAATAGCTAGAAGAGAAGGAAAAGAATACGTCAACAAAAGGTAATGTTGCACCAGCAAGATCTACTGGGCCGGATTGTCGATGTAAAGATAACTGTACCAGAGTTTAATCAGGAGGATAAAGCTGACATCATTATGAAACTTTATTCGCGGGGTTCAAAAAACGAACAGTCTGATACGTTTTTAATGGGCCTAATAGAGCGATTTGATATAAAACAAAAAGTGCTACTGATGATAGCCTAAAAAAAGAAAACTTCATCTTTTCACTATTTTGCTATGAAGGACAGTGACAGTAAAGTATGTCGCAAGGCATTTCTTAGCCTTCATGGTATTTCAAACAAGGTTGTCTTCCGGCTGTCAACATTAGTTGCTCAAAGTAAAACCCCTGATGATAATAGAGGGAAACATGGAAATAGGGAAATGTTAAAGATGCACAAATTATTGCAAAATTGACTCCCATATAAGTGAGTTCCCTGTAAAGTTTCCAAATACAAAACTGTTCAAGTGTCTTATCTCGATAGTGATTTGAATGTAAGTAAGATGCATGAACTGTTTTAAAGAAATATCCCGATTTGGAAAAGGATGAAGTATGAATACTACTTAAAACATTTTCGGCAAAACTATAGCTACAGATTTAAACGACCACAAGTAGATGTTTGCAGCACCTGCGAAGATTTAAATACCAAAATTAAGTCTCCTTTCCTAAATGACAACGCAAAACTGGTGGCTGTTGCTGAGTTATTGGTTCACAAAAGAAGAGCCAAAAATTTATGATAAAATGCAAGAAATTACAAACTTGTAAAGACCCTGCATTGGTATTTGACTACATGCAGAATCTTCATTGCCATTTCTTCCAGTTCAGGAGATGTTTTACCCGAAAATTATGGTTATATGTATTTTGTGTGCATAACCTTTCCGACAACACATCAGTATTTTACACTTACCACGAGGGTGAAGGTAATAAAGGACCTGACGAAGTATGTAGTTTCTTAAGCCACTACATAACCAACTTCCTGCCAGAGTCTGTCAGTAAGCTTCATGTTTTTAGTGATGCTTGTGGGGGACAGAACCGTAACCATACCTTGACGAGATTTCTCAGCATTGACAGTTACAGAAAAGTTTAATAATATTTGCCAGTACTTTCCAATACGAAGACACAGCTTTTGGCGTGCGACCGCAATTTTGCTTGCGTTAAACGTGCCGTTAGAAGGCATGACCGTGTTTACCTACCTTCTCAATACAACATGATAGCCAGTGCTTGAAAAAAGACAGTCCTTGTTGTTTATCAGGTGACCAATGGTATTTTGAACTTTAAAGATTGTGGTCCCAATATTTTAAGAAAACAAGTAACTCTCTACAAAATAAGAAAACTCCATTTTCAATCAGTAAGTACAGACAATAAAATACAACTCACAGAACAAAGGATACGTGAGTGCATGCGAGTTTATTGATGGTTTGCAGGAGGAGGTTTTAAACTGTTGAAAATAAATCCTACAAGTTTGGCCCTTCCACAATCAACGCTTATGATGGTTCCTGGAATTAATAAAAAAACTAAATGATGTAAAACAAATAGTAAAGTACATCCCAGAAGACAAAAGGGAGTTTTATACAAATATTTTAGCATGGAAGACCAAAGAAGGTAGAGAAGACGACGAATAAGATGTTTTACAACCACATAAACCACTAAAAGCATTTTGTAAAGATTGACACAATATATATTTTGTATCAATAAATTTGTATTTGAAATTTTTTTAGTTAGTTTTGATGAACCTTACCCTAACAACATTCATATATTAAAACATTTGATTACAAGATAAAAAAAAAAATAAAACCTAAATTTTCACTGGATGAGTGGAAAAAGGGAATAACTTTTAAAAAAGTAAAAAATTCTTGCGGGGTTAAGAAAAAAAATGTTTTAATCATCATGTATAATAATTTTTCATGGACAGATGAACATTTTTCATATGCAATGTTTTGTTGTATGTAGTCAACAACAGTTGCTATGCAGTTTTTTTAGGTTCCTGAAAAATTGTTCCTAAGGGAGATATTCCCTTGTTCCACTCAGTGGTTCAATTATAAAATGAAAAACGCTGAAAAACTTAATTTGAACACGCTCTGTCTGAAAACCACTCGATCAAATTTGAATAATCAACATTAGTTTTCAAAGAATAATCCTGGACTAAAAGAAACCAAATTGAAAGTGCTTGCATGCGTGTGTTTAAAACTAATTGCATATCTCAACCGTCTCTAAATTTTAGTAATATATTTATATCAATAGTTAAAGATCAAATCGAATAAAAAGTTAGGACTTCTAAGAAATTTTTCGACTAATAGTTTATTTCATATGCAGTAATGTTATATCTAAGTTTAGAATTTTGTTGTGTATATTTTATTTTTGATATTTAAGTTTACATAATATTATTCAGTTGATTTTGCATTTTGTTGTTAAACTGAAGATGCCTAAGCCGCGAAAGCTAGCTCATTGGAAATTAAAATTGTGAAAAGTTTAAACAATGTCTCATTCATTAATATTCTGGTAAGTCAATCTACAGTAGTAGTATAATAGTATCCATTACAGAAATGTCTAGGGTCTCGATTGTCTAGCTTGAATGAGGTAGCAAATATCCTGCTCTAGGGTTTGGTTTTTGCACCTCAAATACCTGCGAAGGTCAATCTGGTATATTACACAAGTGAGTAGCTACGTCTAGTAGTGCATCCTGATAAGCAACACTGGATTCAAAACGGTGTCGGGTTCTTAGCGAAATAACCTAGTTTCCTAGTTAAAAAACACTGTCCAGTAGTGTGGTTATACGGGTTGAACGACAAATTGTTATTATTATAGTACCTGGACGAGTGCCTACATATCTCAAAGGATTTTTTTAATAGCTAGCATATAAGTTTAGATTAAATTTATCCAGGTAACAATATTTTTTGAAAGTCCAAAAGTTTCAAAGTTTTAAGTTTTAAAATAAAAATGACTTTTACAATTTAAGTAAATTCAATCCAAAAGCTAAAACCATCAGATTAGTTGGTAACCTATTAGTTCAAAATAAAAGGTGATGGAAATCACCTGGAACGATATATGATGAGACTTGTTCGTGAGGTACGGACTGACGTACACCCAACGCGGATGTTCAACAGCCCAGAACCATTACATGTGATTCTGAACATGACAATTATGGTGTTGCGCCGCAGCCTAGCACCAGTAGGTCTTCTAATGAAAATACTGATCGTCATCGTGGAGTTGAATCATTGCCTTACACTATCAAAAAACGCATAAGAACCAACGCAAATCGAATCAGACTGTGAAAGTAGTGAAACTTAAAGGAAATTCGAAACAAAAAAACGTGAAACTTATCAAATTCGAAACCTACAGTTGAAAAGAAAAAAGGACTAGGTAGGAAACCTTTGACAAAGAAAAGTTGAAAGAAATGGCAGCCGAAAAGAAACATACTATGATTGATCAGTGGAAAGCCCCTGAGCCTTATTTTCAATTATATATGAATTGTGGCCCAATACAATGTTCTGATGAAGCTATAGAATATAATGCACCTTTAGATTTTTTGTTCTTTAGTGACGACCTACTGGATTATATTTGTAATTTGTGAACGAAGTAGTTTATATGCTTTACAGAAGAACTTTGAACTATACTCGTATTTGACTAAGGATGAGCTATGGGTATTTTTGGAGGTCTTCTACCGTTAGACTATGCAAAGTATCCAACTCAAAGAAAGTACTGGCCAACAGATGTTGATGTACCTAAGCCTCTATCTCAGAGTATTAGGAACAGGTTCGACCAGATACTTAGATTTCTCCACTTGAATGATAAGACCCAAAACGTTCGATCTGACAAACTGTTCAAACTTATGCCTTATATTGAGGCTCTAAACTGATCCGTTAAAGCCACGGTGGGCTTGATGTACACCTTTTAATTGACGAAAGTATGATTCCGTTTTACGGCAAAAACTGCGCTAAGCTACCAAGGGGAAACCAATTAGGTTTGGACTCAACAGCTGTTCTTCCAGTGGTTACCTGGTAACATTTGAACTCTTCACCTGTAAAGACCGACGTTCCTACCAACAGCGGTCACATGATTTTGGTGATAACTTCTATTCAACGGTTGCGCTGATTAGGTTTTTTAGCGAAATTGGCATTTGTGCAACAGGTAGTATTCAAGGTAGAACAGAACAGATGGTAGGTAGAGGTAGATATGTCTTCCGTTCAGTTGAGAACATCATGCTAGTACAGTTGATTTCTAAATGCTAGTAACGGTGGCACGCCAACAGTGTTACCGCAGACCCGAAGCTCGACCAATCGACTACGTAGCAGTAGCTCAAACCCCAGTTTGAATGAAAACTCATTCGTTCGCTTACCTACGCTCAACTTTGGCGACTACTTCAATATCCAAAAGACAACGGATTCAATTAACAGGTGAAAATAATGGATTCAGTTATGTACAAATTCGCTTGCAAAATTTGGACCCTAATTCAAGGGCACTTTTACATACGTAAGCTATATTTTAAACCTTAAGATTTCAAATCTCTTATAAAAAAACAGCCTCTTACGTTACGAGAACCCGTCAGTATTCTGGCCGCAGTAAACTAAAAGGGCGCTCTGTCCATGTGTTGAGCATACAAATAAAAGAGTTTATATGACAGATGTTATACAGCCAAACGGATCTTCTTCCAGCAGTCATTTAGCCTAGCAAAACGAATTCCTACCCAACCATGACCAACACTCACCTACAACACCACCGACATTACAAACAACACCCCAGACACTACAGACAACAATTCCAACCAAACAAATAACACCCCTAACACCACCACCCTGGCGAACCTGGAACATCACAACTCCATCAAACAATGAGTCTATCAACCTACCTTTTGATATCTTCAGATCAATATGCTGTAAATTCTCTTTGAGACCCACGGTGTTCAAACTACCACTCCCAAATCAGAGATATCTTACACCTCCAAGGGTCGTCCTTTGACGTTGACAAACCTACAAATGACGAGAATATCTCAACTTTCCTTCCCTCGCAAACGGGGTTTGTATGGTTATGCTAAACGCAAGGAACAAGCTTTGAAGAGTTTGAGGACGAAGATTGAAATGTTACGATTTTTTTAATTTAGTCCTTGTCTGTCAAAGAAATTTGTGCTCTTGATCCAGATGAGCTTGCTACCAAAAATATGATTAAGTCAAAAGATTTCAAATGCATCGGTGTCATTTGTAAAATCCCAACTGCGGTGTTCACGGAAGAAGCCAAAGGCAGGGAGGTAGACTTTGGAAGAGAAGGCAATGGCACTGGCTTTATACTAGAAGTGTCCAAAAGCGTAATGCTTCATGCGATGCATATTTTCTCTTCCTTGTATAAATTCACTACATTCTATTCTATACAGTGCCTTTTTTGAAACCGGCAATTATGACCAGATCTTCTTCACCAATTTGGGATGAGTAGTACAGGAATTGGACAGTTGTGATAAGTCATGTATTTTTTACGAAATGTCAATTAGAGAAAATTTGACTTACAATCATTCTCTTTATCGTGTTTGTGTCGAGAATTATGGAGACCATGGCAGGACTAGCAAACCAGCTAATCAGGCCTTAATATTCATGGTCAGTGGGTTAATAAAAAGAATGGAAGCTATTGATTACTATTATTAAATGTTAGTGGGTCTCACTAAGTCAAAATTTGGTGCCTGCTCAAAAGCTTGTCTCCAAAGATTACTACAGTACTGGTACAATAATATTTCTTGATGGCCATCACTGAATTAGGCGATTAAACAATGTGTCGACATTTTCAAGTCATCGTTACATCTCCTGACAAAAATTTGTACGTACAACTTTATCATTGTCATTTAAACTATGTACTAACTGTAATTCTTAAGGTTTTATTTTCAAACGTTTCCGCATAATTTTCCACCATAATTCGTACCAACATAAACTATAAGATATTCCCCACAAACATATATTACTTACATATGTTGAACACATGTTGAAATACACCAGTTTAATTTTGTAGAGGCTATTGAAGTTGTCTATTTCATTCGTTATCACTCGGTACTGTGATACCGTAATACCAGCTAATCTAATCGAAGGATCATACCGGAAAACAGCAACCACATGAAATCTGCAAATGGCTCTGAAAAAAGTCATCTATAAGACTCATGCAAATGATCGTTAGCCATATAATGCTGTTTTTAAGGCTAAGGCTTGTAGGCCAAAGTTTGTCATTACAACATCCTGGATAAATTTGATGAACCAGCGATAAGCAATACTACCATTCTTAGTGCCGAGGACCTAGAAGCCTATAAAAAGTTCCACATATTTTACGTTCCAGGCAAGAATCCTAAGGTAGTTTCAATTCTATGAAGGTTTTAAGTACTTATGGATTATACGCAACTAATAAAATTGGTTTTTGACGGGACCTCCTTATTGACTACATCAGTCAAACACTACATCCATGTTATAACTCCCTGTAGTTAAGAATGGGTCCTGTGGCGTTTATCAGTACATGAAGCAGGCTCAGAGAATGTCTACACCAGTAAAACAGTGCTGTTTGCCTGATGTAGGATCTGAGAATCCAGGGATCGCAAACGCTACATGCTACCTTGGACTGGATTGCCGTACAAGAGATGCAAGCGCACGATATTTAGGGAAAAGAAATTATTGTACGGGCCCAGTAGTAATTCTCTCAACGTTTTAGTTGTGAATTGAAACTTTGTGTTTTTCAAATTAAAATTTTAAACAAATATAGGATTGTACAGTTATTTGTTGCTTTTATTAGATGAGCCTTAGTAAATCCTACTTGCCATAAATGTAAACAGGTTTTGTTAAATTCTTGCAAGATATAAGCCAAATAGACATAGTCTATTTTTTTAGTTTATATTATTTTATCAATACTTTACAGTACCCCTAGTTTTTCTTACAGTGACTACCTAGCTAGGGTATTATAATTCTAAACATTACATATGAAGCAGTGGGAGACCGGGGCTATGTGGCGCACCTTTTACTCTATAAGATTTTATGACGAAAGTATTTTATGACGAATAATCTGGAAACACAAGAATATGTTTACAGAGGTCCCCACAATTTATATTATAACTATACATGATTATTTTGACACTATCTTTGTTTCTGTAACCTTGCACGTGAACCAACTTTCCCCCGAAACGGGGTAAGGTGGCACACGCCTTGGGGCAAGGTGGCACATCTAAATGAATATACCCATGTTTGGTAGTAAGAATATAACTCGTTATACTGAAAACCTCATTGTACGAGTAATAGCTATAAAAATCCAAAAACTAATCGGGATAAGATTAATCTTCAAAAGGGTTGAATAAATCATCGCAAGGGTCACAGTTTACACACTTAAATACTAGATTACGGCCTCCAGCGCAGTCCTCGTGAGCCAAGAACAGACATTCAGTGCATTGCATCCATTGCACACCTGGTTTGCTTTTGCTAAATGGCCATAAGCAATATAAACAGAAGCATTCATCTTCTTCGTCGTATTTTTTGTTTTGTTTTCTCTTCTTTTCTAATTTTTGCTTCTTTGGCTTTGGATCCTTAGCGGAGCAAGAAGCAGCCAAAAGAAAAAAAATGTCTTAAGGATCCAAAGCCAAAGAAGCAAAAATTAGAAAAGAAGAGAAAACAAAACAAAAATACGACGAAGAAGATGAATGCTTCTGTTTATATTGCTTATGGCCATTTAGCAAAAGAAAACCAGGTGTGCAATGGATGCAATGCACTGAATGTCTGTTCTTGGCTCACGAGGACTGCGCTGGAAGTTTCTCTTCTGCGTTTACCTTTGTTTGTTCCTTTGCTTTCTCTGGCTCTCGAATAAGGGCGGATTTGTTCTGGGGTTACTTTTGAATTTGCGTACATTTAAGTATTTGGAGTGACATGGTCTTTGGATATAGTTAGACGAAGACTACCTGATGCATAATCAGGTCTGGATGAAGGTCCAGGGATTGAGGGATCAAAGGCAAAGTCCGAGTTTGCAGTTTGTCTGCTCGGAGTTCCACGACATTGCTCATTAAAGGGAGTCTTGGGGAAATAATGTCTGGTCCAGAAGAGATCTCAGAAACTCAAGGGATGATTTTGTTAGTCTCGTCGTCTCGCCTCAATTTAGGATCAGGTCTGTCGGTGACGTACGAAGACAAAAATTCGCTGTCTTCAAAAATGTTGGGATTAAATGGGAACACTCCTGTCGCCCTGAACCCATTCATAATACTTAAAGAAGTAGCAGCTCTTGGCATTGCTTTTTCTAAAATAACTGGCACATCATATATTGTCATGGTTTTACCAGGATTGTTAACCATCCAAGAGTCGCAAGCAGTGTTGACATATTTTTTAAACGGACAGTAGATAGTCTTTTCGCACGGTTGCAACTTATGGCTGGAATGGGCTGGGAATGATACCACTGTTATCCTGTTTGTCTTTGCATTAATCTAAGCACTCAATTGAAAGGTGTGAATCGTGGTTGTCCATAAGCAATATTAACGGCTTTTCCTTTGAGCAACGAGTGTTTTTCACAAAATGCCTGAGGAACTCAAGAAATAGTGGTGCAATACTTTATACTCCACCCGCTTTGGTTTGCACTCCCGGCACTTCCTGGAATTCCATTTAAGAGGAAATGTTCTCTGAAATTGACTCTTGGGAACACAAAATGAGGCGGGACATAGTTACCAACAGCACTGACATTAAAATCAGAGAGTTTTTCTCTTGCATCATTTTTGGGTACTATTCCAGTAGTTTTAGAGCATAAACCACTTTTTTAGGTTAATTAACCCCCCTCAGGATTTACAGTAACCCTATTGGCTTCATGTCCGCTATATTTAGATGTAAGCTTTGTGATGAGCGCAAAGGAAAAATGCATCAGCGGTGCATGCAGCGTAAAGCGTGAAAACAGCAGAGGCCAAGAAATGCCCTGGCCAAGGTACCAAACCCAGAGATCATATGAGAGAAGCAAAGTAGGCAAGACTATAGAAGCAAGAGTTAGAGTGTCTATCCCTACCTAGACAATCTAAATCACTTTCAATACAACGTTGGACAATAGTTTCTGATCCAGTTAGGTTTTTTTGCAACACAACGTCTAGCTCTGCCATGCCAAAACTACAATGTCTGTCCATTGTTAAAGTGTTAAACCTGGAATTCCATTTAAGAGGAAATGTTCTCTGAAATTGACTCTTGGGAACACAAAATGAGGCGGGACATAGTTACCAACAGCACTGACAGCTAAAATTATGGTGACCAAAGAACCCCTTTCTTGAGACGTCATGCGTCCCACTTGCTTGAAGCCTCACAATTACTCGATCGGGTTTGTGAGTGATTGTAATACCAGTTTCATCTACATTCCAAATGTCACAAGGACTCGGTTTCATCCTATCCATAACAGTCTTAAGATTGTTAAAAAACTCGCCTACGTTTGTTCTGTCAAACGAAGTTGCCCTGGCTACACCGGTAGTCCTTGGAGTTCGAATGGATAGCCTCGGATGGCGTTTCATAAAATTGGTAAACCAATCAACCCCTGCTATTTGTTTGTCCCCTACAATTCAGGCATTCTTTAATCAAGTTTCTTCGCGTATTCATATGCTACGAGTAATTTTCTGACTTCTTTTGGAGATAACCCATAGTAGGTATCAGCCGCTTTTAGAAGGTAATGGACCAAGAGGTCTTTATGTTCCTCAGCAAAAGTCTAAAACACACACACAGGGTGCTTTTAGTTTTCAATTTGTAAGCAAGCTATAACAAAATATTAACTTGTAAAAAAGTTTAATGTAACCATTTTTAAAACGACAATTTGATTTTAGAAGTAAATAGGTGATTGATAATAGTTTTAATGAAAGCAAATTGTTTAACAAATTAACGTTATAAATATAAAACATTTTGTTTGTAGTGCCTAAATATGGGAATATTTTTCTATCTTTAAAATTTTTGTAAATTCACTCTTTTTACCAAAAGCAAAACAGAAGGATTAGGTCCTAAAGGTTTGTGTCTCAAGTCACCATACTTAAGCCGTACAGCAATGAGAATAGCACAGCTAGTAAGAAGTTTGTGACCTTCACTTATTTTGACCCCCTATAGGTTCCAATTTTATCGGACTGATCACCCGATACGGATTTTAAAGAGCAGTAGCGTGCCTGCAACAACCACACCGTCAGAGTAAGAGGGGTGCACTGCAAGTGACCTCAAAAATTTGTAGGATTAAGAGTAATCCCTAAAATTCCGTAAACCGTCTATTTGACTCAATTGAGTACGCGTCTGCGCACATTCATCCTTCATGTACTTCATGCACCTTTGGTCTGAATGACTCAGCAATGGAATGCGTAGGTCAGTGGAGCTTTAGAAGCCTATGCGTTGGGATTTATGCTACAAGTTTCATTCTCTACTAGATTTCGAATTTCTAACTTCAACACTTGGATTTATTCAGTTTGTTGATTTGACTGGGGGTTTCATCTTCTACTTGCGGAGTGGACCTTTGCATATAGAACTGTACATCGCTTGCTGGTGTGACTGAGGACCTGTACCTGCACTACAGCATCTTCTGTGTTCGCCGTCCAGGTGTGCGTGTGTGCACGCGCGAGTGCGTCGCTTATCGGTTATACGGGATGTTTAGCGCGAGCTTCTACGGTGAGCGAGAACATATTTTTACTACCACGGTTTTGGTGACTCATCGGTGGAACTTTCGTCGCCCATGAGTGAAACTAGATGACCAATTGCGTCGCAGAAAAGAAAATACTGGGTTCACCTTCTGGTGAGTTCTCGACTGCTTAAATGTACTTGTGTAACGTTGAATGACCGTTCAGTGACCTGCGGGATGATGAAGTAAATGTTTTAAAATTATTTTCGGATAAGTTCATCATTAAATGACGAACTTTGTGTCAAATCACAACCCCCCGAGTGAAAAAAGTCACGGTCTTTAGACTCTCAATGATACCAGAAGAAATTATCGCTGTCACTCTAAGGTGAGAATTGCTACATTAAATGTATTGTTGTAGATCGCCCGATGAATTCCAGATTTTTTTCGGTAGTAAACACCACGATGCCATTGTCAGAATAATTGGTGAATAGCAAGTCTTCATTCTTGTTTGTCCTGCAAATGCAATGAGAAACTATTATATTTTCTTCAAGACTGTAATTTTTAATACAAAATTACGCTACACCTATACATTTATCGTTTCCAATAGGTATAGTACGAAAATGCTAAAACCACTAATTATTACTTCCATTTATTACTTGCCATTATTAATTATATATTTATTACTATAATTGTTATTTATTAATAATATTACAGTCCACTAGAGAACTGTAAATTTTCTGCCGTTACGATAGCTCGAGTACACTTTAAAATAATATAACAAACAGTAGCATAATCATTGTTTACAACTTGAAATTGAGTACCGTACATCTGGCCCACTCAAGTTTTTAAATAAAGTACAATACAGTGTGATTGCAGCAAAGGGATTGTAAGACGTATCTTTATATCTTCATAAATAAATAAAATAAAAAGATTTAGTGTAAGAAACCATACATGGTAACAGCGACAAAATAGTGCATACTTAATTTCTCCTGTTAACAAGCTTTAAAATATTTATAAATACCTACTACTGCTAAAAGATTTAGTTTATTAATCACGTTTACAACATGTGTTGAAAACACGACATTGCTGTACTACATTTTCGGTAAAATTATGTGCACTTGTTCAAATAAAATGGTTATAAGTATACAAAAAGTTATGTGTTCAAGTCTTTTTCAGAATCCAGTTGTCTAATCCTGATATATCAGCAGTGTTATTATTGGAAATTTTATAAGAATTAATAACATTACATTTTTAAAAATATAATAGTTTCCTCTTCCATGCTAATATTATGTTTGTTCATATTTTTAAATGGATGACAATGAAAACTACTGTAGAGGTTAAATTGTTACTTTTAATTTATAAATATAATTTTTTTAATATAATAGTTTCCTCTTCCATGCTAATATTATGTTTGTTCAAATTTTTAAATGGATGACAATAAAACTACTGTAGAGGTTAAATTGTTACTTTTAATTTATAAAATTAAATTTTTAAAAATATAATAGTTTCCTCTTCTATGCTAATATTATGTTTGTTCATATTTTTAAATGGATGACAATAAAACTACTGTAGAGGTTAAATTGTTACTTTTAATTTATAAAAGTCATTAGTTCTTGTTCTTATGGCTGGTGTAATGTTTTGTAAATTTAAATAATTATAAATTCTTACAATATGTTCGTTCTTTGAAGTTAACCATAGTAAACGTCACTCACAATGTTTACGTTACTTTCGGTTGTTTATAAACAACACTTTGTATTTCGCGAACAGAGCATTCATTACTTACAAATGAATAAAACAGTAACAGTAATTTAGGATAGCGCAATGAGTTTTTGTAGTAATACCCAAAAATGCGACTTTGCGGACGTATTAAAAAACGGCTTTTCGTGAAGTATGATAAAATAAATTAACGTGAACATTGTTATTTAGTAAAAAAAACATTAACGTAATAAGTCCAAAGATGTAATTATTGTTTTCATATTTTCTCTCATAGTTTATTACTGTTATTTAATCTAATATTTGATAACAGATCTATGCCACATGGATGATTATATGATACCTGCCTTAGAGGCTTAAATAATTTATTTACATTTTTAATGTGACATATATTTTTTATTACTTACTTGATCGTGATTGAATTCAGCGCATCGTGCACATCCTTCCTTGACTTTGGAAGCGGTGGAAGTTTCGACCTTCTTGCATATTCGATTGCTTTGTTGAAACACTGAACGTCATTTTTTGTCACAGCACTGGAAAAACAATCAGAAGACCCCTTAATTTCCTCGCGAATCAGTTTTATCGGCCGCTCAGCAATATCTTCCGTGGCTTTTCTTTTAACGCTGTTCCTTATGGCTTCTCGATGTATATTTGCTGGTGGTGGATGTGTGTGCTCTCCGGTTTTGCCTAAAATCACACTTTCACTGTCGTCTGTTATTAACATCGCGTAACACGATTTTAAAGTACACCGCCACTTGACTCCCGTACTTGATCGTGATTGAATTCAGCGCATCGTGCACATCCTTCCTTGACTTTGGAAGCGGTGGAAGTTTCGACCTTCTTGCATATTCGATTGCTTTGTTGAAACACTGAACGTCATTTTTGTTCACTTGACTCCCGTACTTGTTTTTCTAATAGCCCTAAATTTGAAACCTTCATTCACTACTATCGGCTTCCCTCTCTGACTTAAAATCGTTTCCATGTTCACTGCTCGAAATCAACCCAAAGACTGACTTGAAGTTCAAGAACCAAGTTTAGGGGTATGGGAATTTCCGAACTAGGCCGACAGGTAGTCAGGCCAGGCCTAATTAAGCCCATGTTTTCCAAACATTGCTATTGTTGTTAAGCCGAGAGTTTGGACAACCCCTTCACCAGCGGTCATTGCCTCCGCCTCCCTGAAATTCATAAGAATTGACTATTTAGCCTGGAATTCCCACTGGGACTGGGGCAATGGGGGCAGTGGAATTTTGGGGGATGGGGGAAGGGTGACGCATCCTGGGGTTGATGACTTTGACACAAGCCAAGCCAGTCACGTACGCACTTTCTCTTGTTGGCCAATGGCCACTCGGACTCGGCGCAGTTAGTTTTGCGCAGATAATTGTATTTCGGAATTTGTAATTTGATTTTATTACATAGTTAGTACTTAGCACAAAAATTCAAGAGAAGACCAGTCCCCATGGGGAGTCTAGAGATTAGTTTTGACCACCGTGCGCAGTTGGGGTGTACCGTAAAAGTGACCACCGTGCGCAGTTGGGGTGTACCCTTCAGGGGCCATAAAGCTAACCCTACTCAAAAATCTGACCACCGTGCGCAGTTGGGGTGTACCCCATCTTTCAACAAGGAAGGTGACTGTGCTACCTAAAATTACCCATTACTTTTAGATTATGTTACAGTTTTATGTCTAAATAAATTTTTATATTGACATATAAAAACGTGCATTTTTTTCTCGTAATGTTTTGGTTCAATATAATAAGTACTATAAAGTTTGTTTAGCCTATGTAACTGCAAAATATCAAAATATATTCAGCTTACCTTAAACGTATATGCAGAGCCAGTGTATGTATTTTTACATTGCATTTTCCCAAAGTTTTTGTAGTTGTAGATCAATACACGTTGTTCACGCATTTTAAATGGAAGCTTTTTTACAATAGCTTTTTTTGAAGTACTCATGTAGTCAGAAATCAACCAATCTTTGCCCAAAACGTTGACTGTGGCAGAGGTACCAAAAACTGTGTGATATTCTTCAGGTTCAACTATAGTTTCCTTTTTTCTTAAAACCTTTTCATAACGTCCAAAAACCCTATCTGGTGGCATGTAACTATGTCCTCTGATAGGAAAAACATGGTGAATCGCCTTAAAAATCCTAGAGTTTTCGACATAGTTCACCAAAACATCATTAAGTTAGTGTTTTATTTTGGCCACTGCACGCATCCGAAAAAGTTTTAGAGTATAAGATCGTTCAGGATGTTCTGCAAATTTGTTTTCCAAACTAATAAGAAAATGATTCAGAGCTGAAGTTATTTCATTAGATCCACGACCACTTTGGTCTTCTGTCCAAGTGTAAACAAATGTGTTGGACTCATTTTGGACATTTTCCATCACAACGAATTAGGTTATAAACCCATATTTGCCTGGCATGAAAAACCTCACCAACGCGTAGTTTAGGTGGCTGATTTTGCTGCATATCAAAAGAACATTTTATAACGTTCGCTTCTTCTTTCTTAAGAAATTCATAAAACCTTTTTGATCTGAGCTTGTGAAGTCTGTACTCTGCCATTAGTTCACTTTTTTCTTTAAGGTCTTTCGAAGCTCTAATTTATCCTTTCTTTTCATCACAGAAAGAACACACATCAGATTTGGGATTGCCAAAACCTAAGTTAAATTTGGTTTGGAATATTTTATAGAACTTTGAATAGGAGCAAGTAGGATTCCTTCCTGTAATACGAGTGTCTTTCCACATTCGCCATAACCTTTTTACTGAAAGCTCAGGTGTAAGTAGCCACGAACACTTTATTACGTCCATAGTGACTTTCAGTGCACTTTAAAGAGCCAATGAACTCTGTAATGGACTTAGTTGTGTTTACGTCTTTTGGTTTTGATCGGGACCCGCCTCGTTTCTCGGTTGGACTCTCCCGGATTGTAAAACCCGAGTTATGTTATTTACGTCTTCTTGAAAATCTTGTTATGGATAAAATCGTTTTAACGTTTACAATGAGGCCTGTTCTTTTCTTATAAAATACTTGGTTACCGTGCGGCACCTTGGACTATCTTTATTTCTTGGTCTGTGCTGTTTGGGATCTTGCACTTGAATATTTTAGATACAAAGCAGTTTTGATCAGCGGCAGATTTGTGCTTATAAATCTTATTGTAAAATCTTACATCTTCTTGGGTGAGCCTTGAAGCTTTGCACAAACCTTTGTCACCATGTTTGCATTCCACTGAAGGATCACCATGAGCACTCGCACTGTTTCTAGCAAAACGTCTTTTGTTTTTTTCCCATTCGTCTTCATTCCTGATTCGTTTTCGTTGCCCTACATTAATGTCACTCACGGAACGATTAAACTCGTCTATTTCAGGATTTTCATCCATTTCAACACAACACTAACACAGCTCACATACAACAAAGCAGGTAGCTGACTGAAAAGTGGCCTACTCAGTACTCACCTACAGTCATGCTTCAGACACAAATGGCTGCCGGACGCCGGCTCACAGCTGACAGGCACGCATGCGCCTCAGACACTGTCAACTGACAGCACTGGAAAGAAACATCCTGACTTATTGTGTTTTGGAAAAATCGTCTACTTTTAACATTGAATAGAGTATGAATCTAGCTCGTTTTGGAAAAATGTTTTAATACTAGATGAGGCTCACGTTATATTATAAGATTCAATAAAAATATCAAAATGGTCAAAATATGACTTAGTGCGTTTTGGAATCCACCTCTTCAACTGTCCGCTAGGCTGAGTTGAGGACACAGACGTTCTATAAATGGATCTAGATGAGCCCGCAGGTGGAGTTGTATTAGGAAAGTCGAACGGCCATCAGGGTGAACCAATTGTTGAGATTGTCTTGTATGAGCGTGTGGCTTGAATGGTTCGACGAGTATTGGCACAACCAGAGGACAACGTGCTAGGATTTGCTTTGTACCTCTTTCCTCCTCTTCTTGCTGGTTACTATATTGTTTTAATAACTTCATAACATGCATAAACTGTAGCTTGTTGTCCATGTTCAAAGTGTTCACAGCAGGAAGTAGCGAGAGTGAAAAGGCTGAGTCTTCATCTTTTCCTTGGGTTACTCAGATGGCAAAAAGGTTTGCATGAACTGCAACAGATTTTTATGTTAATTTTTACCTTTGCTGCAGACAGTTCGTAAAAGTGTTCTTCATTTGTTCGTTTCGTCACACTTCTGTGTGGATTTACCACTCAATTGTACGCACGTTCGTTAGCTCAACCTCTTGAACTTCCAGTGGAACGAGAATCTTCATGATGTCGTGCTTACTTGCCACCGTGCTACTTGCCACCAGGTCGATCTAGGAATCATCTACCTGTCTCAGCGCAGGTACACTACCCGTTGCGTGGCGGTGATATCGTACAATGGTCAACATTCCATTCACTGTTCCCGGAAATTACTGTATTTCATGGTGATTTATTCAAACTTTGTTAATATCATAGTTTCGTTGTAAGTGCAAAGAAAACTACAGCTGCTTGAATAATTGCGTGTGGTGTTTGATTTTGCACTTTTACTATAACTCAATTGATATTCTGTATTAAATTTTCTTTGTGGTAAGACAGAACATGTCTTATGCGTTTTTTATTCAAGGATTATGAATATTACATCAATGGCAGAAAAATACGTTTTAAACTAACTAAATGCGTTTATTAGAGATGAAATTTAAAGATAATGACATTACCCTGTATTTATATTTACAGTTTTATTTTGTTTAAATAAATGTGATAAGATGTCAGGAGCTGACATTCACACTTACATACGACAAAAGGTCAGTTAGAAATAAATATCACGACTCGGAAATTTCTCAAAATCTTCCTCGGTATATGGGAATTAAGTTGTTTAACAATTCTTCCAGAGGTTTAAACTAAAAAAAATACTTCAAATTTTAAAAATGCGTTAAAAACGTTTTTAGTTAAACAAACCTATTATCCAGACGAATTCTTTAATTCTTCTGGCGCCTTCGACTAATTCCCGCCTACAGTAGTAAAATTAGGCCCTTATTTGTTAACAGTGGCTTTACCAAAGTACTAAGTTGTTTTTGTTGTTTGTGTTATTACTTTTTTTTTGTTAATTGTTATTGTTTGTCAACACAAAGAATTTTTGTACTATGACAATAAATACATTTATGTTTATGAATCATTACAAACCTCGGAAAAACAAACCACTTTTTGCATTCCATTTTAGATAACAGCAATAACCAGAGATGTTTTAAGTGCCTTCAAATAGTAGTGCACTAAACATAATATAATTTATACAAACATAATTGTAATTTAATTACAAACAGTATAAACACAGCTTCAGTTTATAGTGTAAATAAATACAAACGAAACGTATTCTAAAATAGTTTTGACTCTGCGGAAACAGGACCTAAGAGAAATTTAAGTATTTCAAAACACATAATAATATGATTTTTAAATATTTAATATCACGAACATTACGTTCAGGATAATTGGTTAAACTTTGCATGTTGATTCGGATACAAAATTGTCGAATAAAAACACTCTCCATTGAAAGCATCAGTTCAAATTTAAATAGTTTGATACTATAAGACCTTATTTATTTTCCTCTTTGCTCCTTCATGTTCCTCAATTTTGTTCTTTACGAATCAGTTTTATTACATATTTTCTTGCGGAAGATACTGAACACAGATACTTGCGAAATGTGACCCTCCACTCGCGCGGCTATCCCGTGTCGATTTGCGAACAAGGCGCAAATATGCGTAGAGGTTACTGGCCGGTCTGCAATTACCTCAAAAGGAATCGGGACGTGTCAACCCTCGTCAAAGTTATTGTGAAGTAGCACGGTGGCAAGTAGCACGGAATCATCTTCATTCGAGGGGGTACGAGTTGGTGAATCATCCCAATTAACTACGTCAAGTTCATCATCATCATCATTTTTCAATTAGATTGTTTGGCTCAATATCAAAGACGTGTTGGTAGGAGCGGGTTTTCCGTGTACGGAAGAATTCCATTTGTCTGCCGTATTGATAATGCTTAATAGCCTTATTTCCCTGTCCTGACTTCGTTTTAACCCTCAGTAACTATCGTGGCATAAACATACTGCTACTACCAACGTCTCCCAGACGTCAATTTTTCAGGTTAGAATTTTAACATTATGACATTTTTCAACAGACCTGACTCATATTTTAAAACATTTTCCTGTCTTTTTTAATGTACTTAAAATAATACATAAATTAACATATTTTCGTTAACATTTTTCAGCACAAAAATGTTAATACATTTTATTGATTGAATTTTCAGAAGGACCCTTTGCTTTTAAATGTTTATGCAAATTACTAAATCATGTTTTTGCTTTTGATATGTTTAATTGTACAGGATGATCATAGTTTCAAAACAAAATACCTACAAATTCCTCTTTTTTTCAAAACACCTAAAAAGTATTAATTTACATTGGGAGAAAAAACTTTCCTTAATACGATCATGACGACTGACAGACGTATTTTTTACTTTAGCATATTTACTCCTTTGTTATAGACCGAAATTAATTGGTAAGGCCTCTAAATTGTTCCTATTTGTTCATTTTAACATACTTCATACTTTTGAAAGTGGAAATAATTGTCTTGGAAACTAATACTTAGAATGAAGTAATTCTTGTATTTTTTCTTTGTCTAACTCATGGGACATTAAATAAGCGACATTAATCTTTAAACAATTGTATATTTATACATTTTACTTTGAAACAATTATTCAACTTATTAAGAAAATCATTTTAATTATAAAGTTACTAAATACAAAGCTTAGATGTTATTTTCATTGTTGTACATTTTGGGTATACAACAATGTTGAGTATGTTGAGTAGGAGTCAAGATTTCGATGAATATGCAACAGGGTGACCTTGTTGTAGAGTACACCTCCAACTGAATGAGAACTTGCATCGACTGATAATGTTATAGGCAAACTAAGATCAAAGTAACTGAGTAAAGGAGGAGCTACTAAATTGTGTTAGCTTATCAAATGCATCTTGCTGTTCAAAATCCCAAACCCAGACAGTATCTTTATTTAATAACTTACGCACTTGTCAAATTTGATAGATTAGGTATAAATTTACCTAGATACGTTACCATTCCGAAAAATCGTTGTAGCTGTACTACGTTGGATGGTTCTTTAAGGTTCAAGATGGATTCAATTTTTCTGGATCTGGAAGAAGTCCATTTTCTGTCACTATATGCCCAAAAATTTAATTTTTGAAGCTTGAAAAACACTTATCCTTGTTTATAAATATTTCTTACCTTCTTGATGAAATAAGAGTCAAAGGCTTGTATTATTTGGTCTAAATCAGCTTCTTCATCTAGTTCAAAGGTCTCATACAAGGATATAGCCTCTTCTCCAATTACTGTCATGAAAATGGCTATTTGTTTCTCAGGAGACTTTTCGTTAAGATTAGTAGCTACTGAATACCAATTAAGATATTTTTCCAAATTTTCCATCTATTACTCATGTTTTCATCATTGCTTACAACAAGAGGCTTAGGCGGTTTTACACCCCCACCTTCATCAAAAACTCTTTCCTCATTTTGGCAGTTTTCATCAACTGTTGATAAATCTGCATCTCTATTGTTTCTATTTTTCTTTTAGTTCGTTTCGGCACCATATCAAATATCTAAGTCTAAAATAATTAAGTTTTAGACAGATAACTTTGAAGTAAGTTTTATATAAACAATGAATATGAATGTTTACAAAACAAGTGAAGATAGTTAAATTGAAACATATGTTGTAAACTATAAATACAACATCTATTGACAGTTTCTGATCCAGTTAGGTTTTTGGAACACAACGTCTAGCTCTGCCATGCCAAAACTACAATGTATTTGTGTCAAATCACAACCCCAGTGAAAAAAGACACGGTCTTTAGACTCTCAATGAAACCAGAAGAAATTATCGCTGTCACTCTAAGGTGAGAATTGCTACATTAAAAATAATTTACTTATAGAACATTAATTGTGATGTGTAGTTACGGCAATCAAATAAAGCAGATAATATAGACGAGTATGTTCTATGGTTAATCCATTATGTTCAAGTAAATTAATTAATTAGGTACGATGTTATTTGTTATAATTTATAACGCTCGTTTAGGTAACACGTAGAGCAGAAAGAAATATATTATATAAATTCACTTATTTACGTAATAAATGAAGCAAAACAAGAGGTTATTAATTTCTGGATTACATAATACGACAAAAATATTTTATAATTACTATACAAACAAAACAAAAGTGTAATAAAAGTATATTCAATTTCGGTAATCAACTAATAAATACTAATATATAAAATAATAATATCAACTAATCTAAGTAATACAGATCTTAATTTGTATAAATGCTAAATAGCTAATTTATTACTAAATAAATTAAATTAATTAAATTAAATTTGATACTAAATAAATTTAAATTAAATTTGAAGATATCAAATTTATTTAGTAATAATACAGATCTTATCTACTGTGTAAACAATTGTGTAAAGTCTTCATTGTTTTGGAGTATGGACACCGAATACTGAGAATTCGGTTACAGGGTTTCCGGAACATCTGATGTTCACGAGAACGGGTCATACCACGATCACTAAGCCGAGGAACTGGTGTCTGAAAACCGTCCGCTAGGCTGAGTCTTCGTCCTTTTCCTTGGATTACTCAGATGGCAAAGGGGTTTGCATGAACTGCAACAGATTTTTATGTTAATTTTTTACGCTTTGCTGCAGGCAGTTCGTCAAAAGTGTTCTTCTGTTGTTCGTCACTTACTGGGTGTAACAATGATTTACCACTTGGTGTACGCACGTTCGTTAGCTCAACCACTTGAACTTCAGTGGAACGAGAATCTTCATTCGAGGGGGTACGAGTTGGTGAATCATCCCAATTAACTACGTCAAGTTCATCATCATCATCATTTTTTCAATTAGATTGTTTGGCTCAATATCCAAAGACGTGTTGGTAGGAGCGGGTTTTCCGTGTACGGAAGGAATTCCATTTGTCTGCCGTATTGATAATGCTTAATAGCCTTATTTCCTGTCCTGACTTCGTTTTAACCCTCAGTAACTATCGTGGCATAAACATACACTGCTACCCAACGTCTCGACGTCAATTTTTCAGGTTAGAATTTTAACATTATGACATTTTTCAACAGACCTGACTCATATTTTAAAACATTTTCCTGTCTTTTTAATGTACTTAAAATAATAAGCATAAAAATTAACATATTTTCGTTAACATTTTTCAGCACAAAATGTGTTACATTTTATTGATTGAATTTTTCAGAAGGACCTTTTGCTTTTAAATGTTTATGCAAATTACTAAATCATGTTTTTTTGCTTTTGATATGTTTGTTGTACAGGATGATCATAGTTTCAAAACAGAAATACCTACAAATTCCTCTTTTTTTTCAAAACACCTAAAAGTATTAATTTACATTGGGAGAAAAACTTTCCTTAATACGATCATGACGACTGACAGACGTATTTTTACTTTAGCATATTTTACTCCTTTGTTATAGACCGAAATTAATTGGTAAGGCCTCTAAATTGTTCCTATTTGTTCATTTTAACATACTTCATACTTTTGAAAGTGGAAATAATTGTCTTGGAAACTAATACTTAGAATGAAGTAATTCTTGTATTTTTTCTTTGTCTAACTCATGGGACATTAAATAAGCGACATTAATTTTTAAACAATTGTATATTTATACATTTTACTTTGAAACAATTATTCAACTTATTAAGAAAATCATTTTAATTATAAAGTTACTAAATACAAAGCTTAGATGTTATTTTCATTGTTGTACACATTTGGGTATACAACAATGTTGAGTATGTTGAGTAGGAGTCAAAGATTTCGATGAATATGCAACGGGGTGACCTTGTTGTAAGAGTACACCTCCAACTGAATGAGAACTTGCATCGACTGATAATGTTATAGGCAAACTAAGATCAAAGTAACTGAGTAAAGGAGGAGCTACTAAATTGTGTGTTAGCTTATCAAATGCATCTTGCTGTTCAAAATCCCAAACCCAGACAGTATCTTTATTTAATAACTTACGCAAAGGACTTGTCAAATTTGATAGATTAGGTATAAATTTACCTAGATACGTTACCATTCCGAAAAATCGTTGTAGCTGTACTACGTTGGATGGTTCTTTAAGGTTCAAGATGGATTCAATTTTTTGGATCTGGAAGAAGTCCATTTTCTGTCTATATGCCCTAAAATTTTAATTTTGAAGCTTAAAAACACACTTATCCTTGTTTATAAATATTTCTTACCTTCTTGATGAAATAAGAGTCAAAGGCTTGTATTTTTTGGTCTAAATCAGCTTCTTCATCTAGTTCAAAGGTCTCATACAAGGATATAGCCTCTTCTCCAATTACTGTCATGAAAATGGCTATTTGTTTCTCAGGAGACTTTTCGTTAAGATTAGTAGCTACTGAATACCAATTAAGATATTTTTTCCAAATTTTCCATCTATTACTCATGTTTTCATCATTGCTTACAACAAGAGGCTTAGGCGGTTTTACACTTACCCCACCTTCATCAAAAACTCTTTCCTCATTTTGGCAGTTTTCATCAACTGTTGATAAATCTGCATCTCTATTGTTTCTATTTTTCTTTTTAGTTCGTTTCGGCACCATATCAAATATCTAAGTCTAAAATAATTAAGTTTTAGACAGATAACTTTGAAGTAAGTTTTATATAAACAATGAATATGAATGTTTACAAAAACAAGTGAAGATAGTTAAATTGAAACATATGTTGTAAACTATAAATACAACATCTATTGACAGTTTCTGATCCAGTTAGGTTTTTTTGGAACACAACGTCTAGCTCTGCCATGCCAAAACTACAATGTATTTGTGTCAAATCACAACCCCCAGTGAAAAAGACACGGTCTTAGACTCTCAATGAAACCAGAAGAAATTATCGCTGTCACTCTAAGGTGAGAATTGCTACATTAAAAAGAATTTACTTATAGAACATTAATTGTGATGTGTAGTTACGGCAATCAAATAAAGCAGATAATATAGACGAGTATGTTCTATGGTTAATCCATTATGTTCAAGTAAATTAATTAATTAGGTACGATGTTATTTGTTATAATTTATAACGCTCGTTTAGGTAACACGTAGAGCAGAAAGAAATATATTATTTATAAATTCACTTATTTACGTAATAAATGAAGCAAAACAAGAGGTTATTAATTTCTGGATTACATAATACGACAAAAATATTTTATAATTACTATACAAACAAAACAAAAGTGTAATAAAAGTATATTCAATTTCGGTAATCAACTAATAAATACTAATATATAAAATAATAATATCAACTAATCTAAGTAATACAGATCTTATCTACTGTGTAAACAATTGTGTAAAGTCTTCATTGTTTTGGAGTATGGACACCGAATACTGAGAATTCGGTTACAGGGTTTCCGGAACATGTGATGTTCACGAGAACGGGTCATACCACGATCACTAAGCCGAGGAACTGGTGTCTGAAAACCGTCCGCTAGGCTGAGTCTTCGTCCTTTTCCTTGGATTACTCAGATGGCAAAGGGGTTTGCATGAACTGCAACAGATTTTTTATGTTAATTTTTTACGCTTTGCTGCAGGCAGTTCGTCAAAAGTGTTCTTCTGTTGTTCGTTTCGTCACTTCCGGGTGTAACAATGATTTACCACTTGGTGTACGCACGTTCGTTAGCTCAACCACTTGAACTTCAGTGGAACGAGAATCTTCATTCGAGGAGGTACGAGTTGGTGAATCATCCCAATTAACTACGTCAAGTTCATCATCATCATCATTTTTTTCAATTAGATTGTTTGGCTCAATATCCAAAGACGTGTTGGTAGGAGCGGGTTTTTCCGTGTACGGAAGGAATTCCATTTGTCTGCCGTATTGATAATGCTTAATAGCCTTATTTCCCTGTCCTGACTTCGTTTTAACCCTCAGTAACTATCGTGGCATAAACATACACTGCTACTACCCAACGTCTCCCAGACGTCAATTTTTCAGGTTAGAATTTTAACATTATGACATTTTTCAACAGACCTGACTCATATTTTAAAACATTTTCCTGTCTTTTTTAATGTACTTAAAAATAATAAGCATAAAAATTAACATATTTTTCGTTAACATTTTTCAGCACAAAAATGTTAATACATTTTATTGATTGAATTTTTCAGAAGGACCCTTTTGCTTTTAAATGTTTATGCAAATTACTAAATCATGTTTTTTTTTTTTTGATATGTTTAATTGTACAGGATGATCATAGTTTCAAAACAGAAATACCTACAAATTCCTCTTTTTTTTCAAAAACACCTAAAAAGTATTAATTTACATTGGGAGAAAAAACTTTCCTTAATACGATCATGACGACTGACAGACGTATTTTTTACTTTAGCATATTTACTCCTTTGTTATAGACCGAAATTAATTGGTAAGGCCTCTAAATTGTTCCTATTTGTTCATTTTAACATACTTCATACTTTTGAAAGTGGAAATAATTGTCTTGGAAACTAATACTTAGAATGAAGTAATTCTTGTATTTTTTCTTTGTCTAACTCATGGGACATTAAATAAGCGACATTAATTTTTAAACAATTGTATATTTATACATTTTACTTTGAAACAATTATTCAACTTATTAAGAAAATCATTTTAATTATAAAGTTACTAAATACAAAGCTTAGATGTTATTTTCATTGTTGTACACATTTGGGTATACAACAATGTTGAGTATGAGTAGGAGTCAAAGATTTCGATGAATATGCAACGGGGTGACCTTGTTGTAAGAGTACACCTCCAACTGAATGAGAACTTGCATCGACTGATAATGTTATAGGCAAACTAAGATCAAAGTAACTGAGTAAAGGAGGAGCTACTAAATTGTGTGTTAGCTTATCAAATGCATCTTGCTGTTCAAAATCCCAAACCCAGACAGTATCTTTATTTAATAACTTACGCAAAGGACTTGTCAAATTTGATAGATTAGGTATAAATTTACCTAGATACGTTACCATTCCGAAAAATCGTTGTAGCTGTACTACGTTGGATGGTTCTTTAAGGTTCAAGATGGATTCAATTTTTTCTGGATCTGGAAGAAGTCCATTTTCTGTCACTATATGCCCTAAAATTTAATTTTGAAGCTTAAAAAACACTTATCCTTGTTTATAAATATTTCTTACCTTCTTGATGAAATAAGAGTCAAAGGCTTGTATTATTTGGTCTAAATCAGCTTCTTCATCTAGTTCAAAGGTCTCATACAAGGATATAGCCTCTTCTCCAATTACTGTCATGAAAATGGCTATTTGTTTCTCAGGAGACTTTTCGTTAAGATTAGTAGCTACTGAATACCAATTAAGATATTTTTTCCAAATTTTCCATCTATTACTCATGTTTTCATCATTGCTTACAACAAGAGGCTTAGGCGGTTTTACACTTACCCCACCTTCATCAAAAACTCTTTCCTCATTTTGGCAGTTTTCATCAACTGTTGATAAATCTGCATCTCTATTGTTTCTATTTTTCTTTTTAGTTCGTTTCGGCACCATATCAAGTATCTAAGTCTAAAATAATTAAGTTTTAGACAGATAACTTTGAAGTAAGTTTTATATAAACAATGAATATGAATGTTTACAAAACAAGTGAAGATAGTTAAATTGAAACATATGTTGTAAACTATAAATACAACATCTATTGACAGTTTCTGATCCAGTTAGGTTTTTGGAACACAACGTCTAGCTCTGCCATGCCAAAACTACAATGTATTTGTGTCAAATCACAACCCCAGTGAAAAAAGACACGGTCTTTAGACTCTCAATGAAACCAGAAGAAATTATCGCTGTCACTCTAAGGTGAGAATTGCTACATTAAAAATAATTTACTTATAGAACATTAATTGTGATGTGTAGTTACGGCAATCAAATAAAGCAGATAATATAGACGAGTATGTTCTATGGTTAATCCATTATGTTCAAGTAAATTAATTAATTAGGTACGATGTTTATTTGTTATAATTTATAACGCTCGTTTAGGTAACACGTAGAGCAGAAAGAAATATATTATTTATAAATTCACTTATTTACGTAATAAATGAAGCAAAACAAGAGGTTATTAATTTCTGGATTACATAATACGACAAAAATATTTTATAATTACTATACAAACAAAACAAAAGTGTAATAAAAGTATATTCAATTTCGGTAATCAACTAATAAATAAAATAATATAACTAATCTATAATACAGATCTTAATTTGTATAAATGCAATAATTTATTACTAAATAAATTAAATTAATTAAATTTGATACTAATATTTAAATTAAATTTGAAGATATCAAATTTGTAATAATACAGATCTTATCACTGTGTAAAATGTAAAGTCTTCATTGTTTTGGGTATGGACACCGAATACTGAGAATTCGGTTACAGGGTTTCCGGAACATCTGATGTTCACGAGAACGGGTCATACCACGATCACTAAGCCGAGGAACTGGTGTCTGAAAACCGTCCGCTAGGCTGAGTCTTCGTCCTTTTTTGGATTACTCAGATGGCAAAGGGGTTTGCATGAACTGCAACAGATTTTTTATGTTAATTTTTTACGCTTTGCTGCAGGCAGTTCGTCAAAAGTGTTCTTCTGTTGTTCGTTTCGTCACTTACCGGGTGTAACAATGATTTACCACTTGGTGTACGCACGTTCGTTAGCTCAACCACTTGAACTTCAGTGGAACGAGAATCTTCATTCGAGGAGGTACGAGTTGGTGAATCATCCCAATTAACTACGTCAAGTTCATCATCATCATCATTTTTTTCAATTAGATTGTTTGGCTCAATATCCAAAGACGTGTTGGTAGGAGCGGGTTTTCCGTGTACGGAAGGAATTCCATTTGTCTGCCGTATTGATAATGCTTAATAGCCTTCCCTGTCCTGACTTCGTTTTAACCCTCAGTAACTATCGTGGCATAAACATACACTGCTACCCCAACGTCTCCCAGACGTCAATTTTTCAGGTTAGAATTTTAACATTATGACATTTTTCAACAGACCTGACTCATATTTTAAAACATTTTCCTGTCTTTTTAATGTACTTAAAATAATAAGCATAAAATTAACATATTTTTCGTTAACATTTTTCAGCACAAAAATGTTAATACATTTTATTGATTGAATTTTTCAGAAGGACCCTTTTGCTTTTAAATGTTTATGCAAATTACTAAATCATGTTTTTTTTTGCTTTTTGATATTTTTAGTTGTACAGGATGATCATAGTTTCAAAACAGAAATACCTACAAATTCCTCTTTTTTTTCAAAAACACCTAAAAAGTATTAATTTACATTGGGAGAAAAAACTTTCCTTAATACGATCATGACGACTGACAGACGTATTTTTTACTTTAGCATATTTACTCCTTTGTTATAGACCGAAATTAATTGGTAAGGCCTCTAAATTGTTCCTATTTGTTCATTTTAACATACTTCATACTTTTGAAAGTGGAAATAATTGTCTTGGAAACTAATACTTAGAATGAAGTAATTCTTGTATTTTTTCTTTGTCTAACTCATGGGACATTAAATAAGCGACATTAATTTTTAAACAATTGTATATTTATACATTTTACTTTGAAACAATTATTCAACTTATTAAGAAAATCATTTTAATTATAAAGTTACTAAATACAAAGCTTAGATGTTATTTTCATTGTTGTACACATTTGGGTATACAACAATGTTGAGTATGTTGAGTAGGAGTCAAAGATTTCGATGAATATGCAACGGGGTGACCTTGTTGTAAGAGTACACCTCCAACTGAATGAGAACTTGCATCGACTGATAATGTTATAGGCAAACTAAGATCAAAGTAACTGAGTAAAGGAGCTACTAAATTGTGTGTTAGCTTATCAAATGCATCTTGCTGTTCAAAATCCCAAACCCAGACAGTATCTTTATTTAATAACTTACGCAAAGGACTTGTCAAATTTGATAGATTAGGTATAAATTTACCTAGATACGTTACCATTCCGAAAAATCGTTGTAGCTGTACTACGTTGGATGGTTCTTTAAGGTTCAAGATGGATTCAATTTTTTCTGGATCTGGAAGAAGTCCATTTTCTGTCACTATATGCCCTAAAATTTTAATTTTTGAAGCTTAAAAAACACACTTATCCTTGTTTATAAATATTTCTTACCTTCTTGATGAAATAAGAGTCAAAGGCTTGTATTATTTGGTCTAAATCAGCTTCTTCATCTAGTTCAAAGGTCTCATACAAGGATATAGCCTCTTCTCCAATTACTGTCATGAAAATGGCTATTTGTTTCTCAGGAGACTTTTCGTTAAGATTAGTAGCTACTGAATACCAATTAAGATATTTTTTCCAAATTTTCCATCTATTACTCATGTTTTCATCATTGCTTACAACAAGAGGCTTAGGCGGTTTTACACTTACCCCACCTTCAAAAAACTCTTTCCTCATTTTGGCAGTTTTCATCAACTGTTGATAAATCTGCATCTCTATTGTTTCTATTTTTCTTTTAGTTCGTTTCGGCACCATATCAAATATCTAAGTCTAAAATAATTAAGTTTTAGACAGATAACTTTGAAGTAAGTTTTATATAAACAATGAATATGAATGTTTACAAAAACAAGTGAAGATAGTTAAATTGAAACATATGTTGTAAACTATAAATACAACATCTATTGACAGTTTCTGATCCAGTTAGGTTTTTTTGGAACACAACGTCTAGCTCTGCCATGCCAAAACTACAATGTATTTGTGTCAAATCACAACCCCCCGAGTGAAAAAAGACACGGTCTTTAGACTCTCAATGAAACCAGAAGAAATTATCGCTGTCACTCTAAGGTGAGAATTGCTACATTAAAAAGAATTTACTTATAGAACATTAATTGTGATGTGTAGTTACGGCAATCAAATAAAGCAGATAATATAGACGAGTATGTTCTATGGTTAATCCATTATGTTCAAGTAAATTAATTAATTAGGTACGATGTTATTTGTTATAATTTATAACGCTCGTTTAGGTAACACGTAGAGCAGAAAGAAATATATTATTTATAAATTCACTATTTACGTAATAAAACAAAACAGAGGTTATTAATTTCTGGATTACATAATACGACAAAATATTTTATAATTACTATACAAACAAAACAAAGTGTAATAAAAGTATATTCAATTTGGTAATCAACTAATAAATACTATATAAAATAATAATATAACTAATCTAGAATACAGATCTTATCTACTGTGTAAAGGTGACCAGGGTTCTCAACCTTTTAGGTCCGACCCCTTTTTAGGTGAAATTTTTGGCGACCTATAAATTTTTAAAGTTACATAACCATGATATATCTGCAATAGGTCATTTTTTATTTACTCAAAATGTCAACTACTTTCATTTGTTCATAATTAATTACAAATTTAATATTTAGAAAATAGTTTATTATCAATGATATTACTCAGTAAATAATTAAACAGAGTTAAGTGACGTAAGGTGAAGAAAAATAGACGCCTTCAAAATAAACTGACTACAGGCAGTCTTTGCTACAGGTGGCTGCGATGCCTAACTAACCTTTCCTCTGATGACTCACTGCCACCGGATGCACTGCGTCTGTGTCAGTGCTGTCAGTGCTGTCAGTCTGCCGGGGTGTCTTACCGAGGTGATCGTCTTGTCGTTATTTGTACATATTATTTTCTGTGTTTTTCTTTTGACGCCATGGATAAGTTTTTGAAAAGAGCATCTACAAGTAGTGATGGTGGTGAAAGTGTAAAACAAAGTGTCGTAAGTACAATCAAACGTACATACAGTTCGGTTTTACTGAATTAGGCAACAGACCTCAGTGCGTTATTTGTAGTGAAACGCTATCGGCGGAAGTATGAAGCCCTCAAAATGAAACGCCATCTGAAACGAAACATTCTGCTTTGAAAGATAAACCAGTGGAGTTTTTCCAGAGGAATTGGATAATCTTAAAAGTCAACAGGTAAATATTAAACACCTTTGTGACGTTAGTAAAATGCACTCACAGCCTCGTATGAGGTGGCATTGAAGATAGCTAAGAAAGGAAAACCCATACAATCGCCGAGGAATTGATTCTTCGATTGATATGAATAAAAACTATGATTAGCCCTCAAGAATCTGAAAAATTGAAAAAGATCCGTTTCAAATGACACCATATCAAGACGCATTTCTGACATGTTTGAAGATGTCCAAGACCAGTTAAAAACAATTAAAATCGAGTACTTTTTGAGTTTGATATTCTACTGAAAATTGTACTATTCTGTAATTCCCTAACCAAGTAACACAACTTGGTGAAATCTGTTGCCAGAAGCTTTTGTGGAAGAAACTGAACTTTTGAAATTGATTGGAACAAGTGTGTTTCAATCTGTAGTGACGGGGCAAGGGCACTAACAGGGAAAGAACAGTGGTTTGATAACTAGACTAAAACTTTAATTCCAAATGCACAATGGGTCCACTGCTTTTACACAGACAAGCTTTGGCAGCTAAAAAATACCAGATGAACTCCATCAAGTCTTGGCTGAGGCAGTAAAGTTGTCAACTTTGTTAAGAATCCTTTGCAGAGTAGGTTACTAGAAAATTTGTGTGATGAGATGGGATCCTTACATAAACATTTGCTGTTCCACACTGAAGTAAGGTGGCTGTCTCGTGGCAATGTGCTAAGCAGGTTGTTTGAACTCAAGTCTGAAATGCTGTTGTTTTGTCTGATAGCAAACCTGAATTTTCAAGTTATTTCAGTGATGAAAAGTGGCTAGTAAAACCTTATTTAGCTGACATATTCTCACACCTTAACAGTTTGAATTCATCCCTTCAAGGACCAGACAAAACCGTGTTCTATACACAAACTAAAGTGAATGCTTTTGTTAGTAAGCTTAGCATGGAACACACGTGTTAAGAAGAACAATTATGAGAACTTCCCCTCACCGAAAATTCAGAGTATGTTACAAGTGTAGGCGACACATCCATTGACGTATCCTCTCTCTCTCAACTCATCTCGTCTCACCTAGAGGCCTTGATTCATCAACTGACGGATTACATTCGAAAAAGATTTGAGTGGTGACTTGTGGGTAGTTAACCCTTTCAACGAACAAGCAGTTCAATGCCCAGCTTAGTGTCCGTCTGCAAGATCAACTCATAGAACTCTCAACTGATCAAGTAATTAAATTAAGCTTTAATAATACTTGTGTTGATCAATTTTGGATGAAACTAAAAAAGTACAGATTTGTCAGTAGCAGCTTTAAAGCTGTTGATGCCTTTGCAACAACCTACAATTGTGATTTTCGACAGTTGTAAATGTAAAAACAAAATCAGAAACCGATTAATGTTGGAGAAAGACATTGTGTTATGCATCACGAAAATAAAACCAGATATTAAAAAATAGTAGAATGTAAACAGGCTCAAGTGTCTCATTGATGTATTAAAACTCTTTTGTATTTTGTTGTGCACAAACTTTGTAATGTTATAGTAAAATAAATTAGCGTTAAATGTACACTGCTGTATTTAAATAATTTTTTCCTTCCGCGACCCCTGGGCATGCCCGGCGACCTGGGGTCGCGACCCTGGTTGAGAACCCTGGACTGTAAACAATTGTAAAGTCTTCATTGTTTTGAATTGGACACCGAATACTGATTTGGGGTTTTCAGAACATCTGATGTTCACGAGAACAGGTCATACCACGATCACTAAGCCGAGGAACTGGTGTCTGAAAACCGTCCGCTAGGCTGAGTCTTCGTCCTTTCCTTGGATTACTCAGATGGCAAAGTTTGCATGAACTGCAACAGATTTTTATGTTAATTTTTTACGCTTTGCTGCAGGCAGTTCGTCAAAAGTGTTCTTCTGTTGTTCGTTTCGTCACTTACTGGGTGTAACAATGATTTACCACTTGGTGTACGCACGTTCGTTAGCTCAACCACTTGAACTTCAGTGGAACGAGAATCTTCATTCGAGGAGGTACGAGTTGGTGAATCATCCCAATTAACTACGTCAAGTTCATCATCATCATCATTTTTTTCAATTAGATTGTTTGGCTCAATATCCAAAGACGTGTTGGTAGGAGCGGGTTTTTCCGTGTACGGAAGGAATTCCATTTGTCTGCCGTATTGATAATGCTTAATAGCCTTATTTCCCTGTCCTGACTTCGTTTTAACCCTCAGTAACTATCGTGGCATAAACAGCTGCCAGAGACGTCAATTTTCAGGTTAGAATTTTAACATTATGACATTTTTCAACAGACCTGACTCATATTTTAAAACATTTTCCTGTCTTTTTTAATGTACTTAAAAATAATAAACATAAAAATTAACATATTTTTCGTTAACATTTTTCAGCACAACAATGTTAATACATTTTATTGATTGAATTTTTCAGAAGGACCCTTTTGCTTTTAAATGTTTATGCAAATTACTAAATCACGGTTTTTGCTTTTTGATATGTTTAGTTGTACAGGATGATCATAGTTTCAAAACAGAAATACCTACAAATTCCTCATTTTTTTCTTTCAAAAACACCTAAAAAGTATTAATTTACATTGGGAGAAAAAACTTTCCTTAATACGATCATGACGTCTGATAGACGTAATTTTTACTTTAGCATATTTACTCCTTTGTTATAGACCGAAATTAATTGGTAAGGCCTCTAAATTGTTCCTATTTGTTCATTTTAACATACTTCATACTTTTGAAAGTGGAAATAATTGTCTTGGAAACTAATACTTAGAATGAAGTAATCCTTGTATTTTTTCTTTGTCTAACTCATCTGGACATTAAATAAGCGATATTAATTTTTAAACAATTGTATATTTATACATTTTACTTTGAAACAATTATTCAACTTATTAAGAAAATCATTTTAATTATAAAGTTACTAAATACAAAGCTTAGATGTTATTTTCATTGTTGTACACATTTGGGTATACACTTTCACCCTTTACAAAACGTATAACATTACAAGTATGAAATACTACAATAGTTCGTAAACGATACACAATGTCAATGAACTGACAATGATAAGAAAATGAGTGTGAAAGTAAAAAATCAAAAGTCAGCTTACTTTACTGTTTTGCACTTACTTCTGTTCAGCAGAAAAACACCTCTTACATATTTTCTTAGTACACTCTAAGCAGATTGGCACTCCACATCTTTGGCAGGGGTACCTTGTCTGGCGCTTCTTCTTGGGAGGACAGAAAGCACAGGTTCTCCTCTTCTCCAATACATCCGGCTGTTGTGCGGGTTCAGCTTCATCCTGCAGTCCAAGGATTCGTTTGATTGAGAAAACCAAATCTCTGTCGAGCCGTCCTCTTTCAAGCCTTCTTTCCATATGAGGGTGGGTCAAGGATGCAGCAATAGTTTTCATAAATGTCATTCTGGTGGCTTTTTTTGAAGTGTCTTTGTACGATTGATATAAAATGTACACATTTACACCTGCAACATCTACCATTGAGTAGAACACAGCCATTGGCCACCTTTTTGTACGTCTGTTAGAGGAGTAATTGGCGCACTTGAAATCTAGGCCATCAACTCCTCCTTTTGTCTGATTGTAATACTCGATAATTTCTGGTTTGCCTGTGTCAGGATCATCTACCCTACTATGATGCATCGTAGATACCATGATCACTGCTTTGTTCTGCTTAGGTACATAAGACATTAGTGTAATGTCATCAGTGTATCCATAGATAGATGATTGTACAGGTCAATTAAAATGAATTTAAATGTTCAACACATAATATCAACAACAACAACAAGAATTATTGTCAACTATTGTACAAACAAGTTTGCTTCATTTAACATAACAATAAATTTAAAAATACTATACCCCTGGTAATGACTTATATCTATACAGAAAAAAAAACACAAAAGAATTAACATAAATATTTAAGCCTTCATGAATTTTCTCAAATTATAAAACGAATTTTTATATCAATATTGTTTTAGGTGTGTTTTTAAATATTTTTAAATCTTTATTTCGTAAAGTATCAAATGTTGTAAACAAACATAATAATGTTGTTTTGATTATTTTGTAAAATTAAATAGTTAGGACATACTCTAATTAGAACATATTGAGCTAAAAACATTAAAATCAGAGAGTTTTTCTCTTGCATCATTTTTGGGTACTATTCCAGTAGTTTTAGAGCATAAACCACTTTTTTAGGTTAATTAACTCCCAGGATTTACAGTAACCCTATTGGCTTCATGTCCGCTATATTTAGATGTAAGCTTTGTGATGAGCGCAAAGGAAAAATGCATCAGCGGTGCATGCAGCGTAAAGCGTGAAAACAGCAGAGGCCAAGAAATGCCCTGGCCAAGGTACCAAACCCAGAGATTATATGAGAGAAGCAAAGTAGGCAAGACTATAGAAGCAAGAGTTAGTGTGTCTATCCCTACCTAGACAATCTAAATCTGGATCACTTTCATTACTACGTTCGACAATAGTTTCTATCAAGTATCTAAGTCTAAAATAATTAGGTTTTAGACAGATAACTTTGAAGTAAGTTTTATATAAACAATGAATATGAATGTTTACAAAAACAAGTGAAGATAGTTAAATTGAAACATATGTTGTAAACTATAAATACAACATCTATTGACATCTCCCCTTCTTTAAACCTTTTTCAGAAACCATGAGTTCCTCCTGTATTGGCTTCCATCGGGTGTTTCGATGACATAAGACCTGGGTTCTGGGCCTTTCCTAATTATTTTACAGGGCTGCCAGTTTCTTGCATGCTTCCTGTACAATGCGTTTTCTCCTTCTTCAAACTCCATTACCTTCCTTTTATTTCGGTCACTGTAGATTTTATCTCGTTCCCTTGATTTTTGAAGTTTCAATTGTACGTCTTCAATTATTTTAGGTTGAAGAAGATCATGTGTTGACGGTAGGAGTGTTTTGGTTCTACGTCCCATTAATCGCTGAACAGGAGAACCCATAGACTCCCTCGGTATGTTTCTTTGGTGCAACAAGCTCAGCCAAATATCAGAATGTTCGTGCAGACACTTCCGAAGTAGCAATTTGGCTTCTTGCACATATCGCTCGGACAAACCATTAGATCGAGAGAACAGTGGACTAGAAACTCTTTGATTAAACTGCCAGTCCTCTTCAAATTTTCTGAATTCCGAGGAAGTAAACTGTGTTCCACCATCAGATAATAGTGTTTACGGTATTCCATGAACAGAAAACCATTTTTTGAACTCTTTGATAATGCTGGATGAACTTGTGGATTTTAGTTCTGCAAAATCATAAAAACCCGAGTAGGCATCTGCAATAACTAAATAGTCTTTACCAGATAAATGACAAATGTCAGAACCCACTTCAGTCCATGGTCTAGAAGGAGCTTTTGGTGGTATCAGGTCTTTGATATTATCTTTCTGAAATTTTGTGCAAGACTTGCATTTGTTCACGTATTCTCTAATGTCATCATTCATATTAGGCCAAAATACATGCTCTCGCGCAATGTTCAATGAAGCTTGTAACCCTCGATGTCCTAAATGGATGTGTTGTAGTAGTAATTGTCTTTGAGCACTTGGAATGAAGAGTCTTTGGCCTTTGAATATTAGATTTTCATGAACTGCCAGTTCCTCACGATATGCCCAGTACTTGTAAAGTTCTTGTGGTAAGACTCCTTTTCTTTCGGCCACCCACTAATAATAACTTTTAAGGTTCAACCAGCTCAGTTTCTTGGTCAGTAAGACTCTGGGCTTCTTCTATTCGCTTTTGGACAACACTACGACTAGGTCAACATAAAATAACGGCTCTTCTTCACTGTCTTTTGTAGGTGGGTTAGAACAATCGCGACTCAAAGTATCAGCTATGTATAACTCTTTTCCTTTTTATACACTATTCTAGGGTTGTATGGCATTATTTCAAGTATTATTCGCTTTAATCTTGGAGGCGTTTCGTGTAGTGGCTTTTAAAATGGATTCTAGGGGTTTGTGGTCCGTTTCTACAACTAATCCTACTGTTCCCCAAATGTACTCATGGAACTTTTACAGGCAATACTTATAGCCAGGGCTTCTTTCTCTAGCTGACTGTACCCTGTTGAGTAGGAGTCAAAGATTTCGATGAATATGCAACAGGGTGACCTTGTTGTAAGAGTACACCTCCAACTGAATGAGAACTTGCATCGACTGATAATGTTATAGGCAAACTAAGATCAAAGTAACTGAGTAAAGGAGGAGCTACTAAATTTTGTGTTAGCTTATCAAATGCATCTTGCTGTTCAAAATCCCAAACCCAGACAGTATCGTTATTTAATAGCTTACGCAAAGGACTTGTCAAATTTGATAGATTAGGTATAAATTTACCTAGATACGTTACCATCCCGAAAAATCGTTGTCTACATCTGTACTACGTTGGATGGTTCTTTAAGGTTCAAGATGGATTCAATTTTTTCTGGATCTGGAAGAAGTCCATTTTCTGTCACTATATGCCCTAAAAATTTAATTTTTGAAGCTTGAAAAACACTTATCCTTCTTTAGTTTCAAGCCTGCTTGATTCAATACGTCAATGGTTTTGTTTGTTCTTATTTCTAATAACTCTCTTGTAGAACCATGAATAAGAATATCATCCATGGATATTGACACATATGTTTGTTTTATTATTTTCTTAATAATTAGTCACATGTAAAATGTTAATGTTTATGTTATGATGAATTTGTAAAATACAGCTACAACTTAGTTCACTTATAATTTTATTCTTTTTTTACTATTTAACTACACATTATAATGGCGACGAGGATGTTGGATGAAATTAACAAGATAATTGAAAATCCAGAAAAACTTGCCAAGTTGAAGAACATAAGAAAAACTATAAAATTTCAACTAACAGATATCAACAAGTTTTGAACACACACAGTGAAATTACTTATGTTGATACCACAGTAAGATCAGAAGTTTTACATGAACTGAACCAGAAGTTTGAACAGGTACAAGACCTAATTGAACTAATAACAGATGAAGAAAGTATGGAGGATGAACAAACCTACAGAGAAGATATGGATAACAGCTTCATAAATACCAAGGTAAAGCTGGAAACCATAAAACTAAAGTGCACGACACTCAAACCATCAGGCCTACACTGCCTGAACCACACAACTTGCACACAACTAGTACTACTAGCACTTCAAACATAAGCTTTACACCTTATGATGAAAGAGAGAACTTTAGCAACTTTATCAGAAGACTAAATGTGTTCATGGAACTAAAAGAAATCAAGGACGAAAAAATGAAAACTTTAACTTTTCTACATGCTTTGTCTCCTTTGATGCACCAAAAGCTATATGACTTATGTGCACCTGAAGAACCCACCAGCAAAACGTACAAGGAGCTAGTTGATACATTGAAACAATACATTGACCCTCAAGCTAGCGTACTAGCCTTACAGCATACATTCATTAACAGAGAGCAACAAAAAGGTGAATCAATCACTGACTTTTCAATCGAACTAAAGCGGCTATCTACAAATTGTAATTTTAACTGCACTTGTGGTAAGACAATCTGTGACATATTTTTAAGATTACAATTCATTAGGGGACTAACTGATTCTGAAATAAGAACACGGCTACTACAAGAACGAGAAGTGAAGCCATTCTCTGAAATAGTTACTACTGCTACAGCTATTGAGCTCTCTAAGAAGGAGAGTGATATGATATCAGAACCATTTTTGAGGCACAATACTAATCAAGTGACGTCAAGAGGAAAACCGAAAACAAACTCAGAAGAAGGAAACGTATGGCAAACCATACAGAACAAAAAGTAATCAGAATAATCCTGAGCTTTGATAATCTAAAAGGTAAATGCTATCGTTGTGGAAACGATTCACACAATAATGCATGCCAATTCCTTAAAGCCACATGCCATTCATGCAATAAAACTGGGCATATTGCGCGTGTATGTTTGAGTAAAATCAAATACCGAGAAACACTTACTACGCTGATGAAGAAATCAATGACGATGACAACTCACATGAAATACACTTTGTATTAGGTAACAAAAGAATGATAAATTTAATGTCAACGTTGAAGTAGAGAACAAACCAATAACATTCGAACTTGACACTGGAGCTTCATTAAGCTCAGTATAAAACTGTTCCAAAGTATGTTTCCTAACAAAAGATTATTTCAAACCTCAGTAGAAATGCGTACGTACACAGGGGAAGTCATCAAACCTAAAGGGGTCTCTTTTGTCAACTGCAACTACAATAATCAAAAGTTTGTTGGGAGATTATTTGTGATACATCAAGACGTCGATCCTATATTTGGACGCGAATGGATGAGGGATGTTAGACTTGACTGGGCGAACATTAAAACATTTCAACAAACTCAGGGCTCTAAGCTGTCAGCTTTACTGGAAGAATTCGACGACATTTTTCAACCCTCAATAGGAAAAATTCCAGATTTCCAAGGGAAATTTAGTTTGAAAGAAGGGACAGAACCAATTTACATAAAACCAAGACAGGTGCCTTACGCTTTGAAAGAAGGTATTGAACAAGAATTAGAACGCCTACAGAAAGAACAAATAATAACAAAAATTGAGAATTCAGAATGGGGAACACCTATAGTGCCAGTTGTCAAACCTAACGGTAATATTCGCTTATGCGCAGACTACAAGGTGACACTCAACAAAGTGATTAACGACATAAACTATCCGATTCCCAGGATCGACGACATATTTTCAAACATGAGTGGAGGACGATTCTTTTGTACTCTTGATATAAGCAATGCATATTTGCATATGCAAATGGAAGAAAAATACTAAAATGCAGACACTTAGTACTCACAGGGACTATTTAAGGTAAATCGACTTATGTTTGAAGTAAAAGTTGCTCCATCTATGTGGCAAAGGTTCATGGATACAATTCTACAAGGAACAGAAGGTGTGCAGTGTTTTTTTGATGACATCATTGTTCAAGGAACAACTTTTGATGAAACACTTGAACGACTCAAAGCAGTACTAACTATTTTGAAAAGTAAAAACTTAAGAGTGAACAGAGATAAAAGTAAATTTTTTGAGAAGAACATTACATATCTAGGACATGTTATTGATGAGAATGGACTACATAAGAGCACTGACAAGATAGCTGCAATTAGGAACGCAGCTAAACCAAATAACCCGAACGAGCTGAAATCTTTCTTAGGGCTGGCTACGTACTACAGTAAATTTGTTCAAAACTTTTCTACCATAGTACATCCGTTGAATACATTATTGAAGAAAGGGCAGTCATTCATCTGGACAGAAAGTTGTGAAAGGAGCTTCAAGAAAATAAAAGAAGAAATAACAAATGAAAAGGTATTGATTCATTTTGATCCAAAACTACAGTTAGTTCTGGCTACTGATGCTTCACCAGTTGGACTTGGAGCTGTCCTATCTCATAGAATGAAAGATGGAACAGAACGCCCAATAGCTTTTGCCTCACGGACACTTACAGACAGTGAAAAGAAATACAGTCAAATAGATAAGGAGGCTGCAGCCATTTACTGGGGACTTAAAAAGGTTTTTCCTTATTGCTATGGGCGGAAGTTTATTCTTATAACTGATAATAAACCGTTAGTTTCAATTTTTCACCCAAATAAAACCTTACCTACCATGTCTGCTACTCGGATTTTTAACTATGCTCATTTTCTATCAGGATTCGACTACACAATAGAATTCAGACGCACACAGGATCACTCTAACGCAGATTTTCTTTCGAGGAGTCCTTATGAAAAGGTCCAAAATCAAGTTATTGATGATCATCATGTTTACCAGTTAAACCAGCTAAATACAATGCCAGTGACTAAAGAGGAAATTGCCAAGGAATCTCTCAAGGACGACTTTATATCTGATATAATTAAACTGCTTAAGGAAGGCAAAAGTTTGGAACAAATAGGACTTCACGACAACGAATACACTTTACAAGACGACTGTTTATTCAAAGGCATCAGAGTTGTTATTCCAAGAAACCTACAAGAAAAAGTGTTAAGAGAACTACACATCGGTCATTTAGGCATAGTAAAAATGAAAGGCCTTGCAAGAAGTTATTGTTACTGGAGGGGCATTGATAATGACATCGAAAATGTGACAAAAACTTGTAAACAGTGCTGCTTAAAACAAAACAAACCTACCGAAATTGCTTTACATCCTTGGGAAACACCTAATGGACCATGGCAAAGGGTCCACATAGACTTCGCTGGACCATGTTTTGGAAATAAATACTACTTCATAATAGTTGATGCTTACACGAAATGGGTCGAAGTTATTCCTACAAAAACAACAACGGCTGAATGGTGTGTAAAAAAACTACAAATTCTGTTTTCGACTTTTGGACTTCCGTTTGTGATCGTTTCGGATAATGGACCGCAGTTTTCTTCTCACAATTTTCAAACGTTTCTTGAGACTAATGGAATAAGTCGCAAAACGAGTGCCCCATACTTTCCATCTTCTATCGGCCAAGCAGAGAGGTTTGTGCAGACTGTTAAGAAAAGCATTTATGCGATGCAAGAAGACATAGGACACGAAGAGACTAAGCTACAACTGTTTTTGATGCAACTGCGAAAGTCCCAAAATTCAACAGGTGATAGCTCTTACCAGCTCATGTTCGGTCGCAACATAAGAACAAGACTGGATCTAATGGTTGATGCAAAACCATTGCCACAGAAAAATGTCAAAGACAGAACTACAACAACAAGACTTTTCCTTCCCGGAGATAGAGTTCAAGTGTTGGACTACAACAAAAGAGGTGATAAGTGGGGATTTGGAAAAGTGCTAACCAAAGAAGGAAATGTTATCTACACTTTGAAAATGGACAACGGAGCAATATGGAGACGCCATGTAAACCAAATGTTACCCTGCAAGTTTTACACAAAGTAGCCTAGAGCTCAAGGACTTTTGACGGGGGAGATTGACACATATGTTTGTTTTATTATTTTCTTAATAATTAGTCACATGTAAAATGTTAATGTTTATGTTATGATGAATTTGTAAAATACAGCTACAACTTAGTTCACTTATAATTTTATTCTTTTTTACTATTTAACTACACATTATAGATATGTCTACACCTTCAAGTCCAGCTAAAGTAAAACTCATACGTTCTTGAAATATTTCAGGAGCTGAAGCAATCCCAAATGGCATTCTCAAGTAACAGTAGCGTCCCCATAGTGTTGTAAAGGTTAGGTATTGTGATGTTCTTTCTGTAACTTTGATCTGCCAAAAATCTCGGCAATCCAACAAAGTGAAACATTTTGAACCTTTCAAATTTGCAGCGATTTCTTCCAACGTTTGGAGAGGATGGTGTCTTCTTTTAATGTCTTTGTTGAGGTCACTGGGATCCAAACAAATTCTTTTATCTTTTGGCGAACAACAATCATTGGCGAAACACAAGGAGTTGGTTCATTTATTGGTTTTATTATCCCCAGATTTACCATTGAGTCAAGTTCTTGTTCTACTTTTCACGCAAAGCATGAGGGACACGTCTCGCAGTGTACACTTTCAGTGAAGGGTTCTCAACTATGTCGATGTCGTATTCATAGTTCTTCAGACATCCAATGCCATCAAATATTTTGATCGTAGTCTACTAGGTTTATTTCATTTATTCTTTTAACAAATCCCAGTGTTTCACATGATTCTCTTCCCAAAATTGCTGGGTAGTTTCCTTTTATAATTATAAATTTTACTTTATGCTCTATCATTTTGCTTGTTACTACTGGTACTATGCATTCACCAAGTATTGGTAAAGTATTATTTGTGTAGGAAACAATATGCTTGATATTTGAGTGTTTAATCTCTACATGACTTTCACTCGCAACCTGTTCACTTATGACATTGCATTGTGCACCTGTGTCTAACTTGAATAGAACTTGTCTATTCTGAGGAAGTGTGGATAACATGTAGAGTCAGACTTCTGATCTAGAGCCCATACAATACCTCATCCACACAGGGATTGGGTTCAACGTCACTTTCAGGTTGGACAGCAGTGGTTTCATTTTCTGGAAGAAAAAGTGTGGACATACTTTGGAAAAATGGCCTAGCATTCCACAGCTTTCACATTTCTTGCGATAGGCTGGGCAGGATTTAAATCCATGGCGAGATCCGCAGCGGCCGCATGAATAATAGTCATCTTTAGGTTGGGCTTGTATAGATGACGGGTTTGTTATGTTGCAAACAAGCTTGTTTCCGGACATTTTACTTATTTGAGATTTGGTAGCCTCACTGGCTCTACAGATGTTGATAGTTTTCTCTAAGGATAACTTATCTTCATTTAGCAGTTTTTGCCTTACGTTGTCATCTTTGATACCACAAACTAATCGATCCCTAACCAGTTCATCCTTAATTGATTGAAAATTACACTTATTTGCTTGTGTTTGGACATTAGTTAAAAAGTCATTGAAACATTCACCATCTTTTTCTACAATATTATTAAAAATGAATCTTTCATAAATTTCGTTAGTTTTCTTGATGAAATAAGAGTCAAAGGCTTGTATTATTTGGTCTAAATCAGCTTCTTCATCTAGTTCAAAGG
This sequence comes from Matsumurasca onukii, assembly GCA_018831715.1. NCBI lineage: Eukaryota > Metazoa > Arthropoda > Insecta > Hemiptera > Cicadellidae > Matsumurasca > Matsumurasca onukii. The sequence continues at coordinate 8,230,344 of CM032066.1, read as the reverse complement.
TCTCATACAAGGATATAGCCTCTTCTCCAATTACTGTCATGAAAATGGCTATTTGTTTCTCAGGAGACTTTTTGTTAAGATTAGTAGCTACTGAATACCAATTAAGATGTTTTTTCCACATTTTCCATCTATTACTCATGTTTTCATCATTGCTTACAACAAGAGGCTTAGGCGGTTTTACACTTACCCCACCTTCATCAAAAACTCTTTCCTCATTTTGGCAGTTTTCATCAACTGTTGATAAATCTGCATCTCTATTGTTTCTATTTTTCTTTTTAGTTCGTTTCGGCACCATATCAAGTATCTAAGTCTAAAATAATTAAGTTTTAGACAGATAACTTTGAAGTAAGTTTTATATAAACAATGAATATGAATGTTTACAAAAACAAGTGAAGATAGTTAAATTTATGTTGTAAACTATAAATACAACATCTATTGGTTTTTTGCAACACAACGTCTAGCTCTGCCATGCCAAAACTAGTCTTTAGACTCTCAATGAAACCAGAAGAAATTATCGCTGTCAAATAAGCTGAGTTTGAACATTAAGAATTTTACTTTAGAACATTAGTTACGGCAATCAAAATAATATAGACGAGTATGTTCTATGGTTAATCCATTATGTTCAAGTAAATTAATTAATTAGGTACGATGTTATTTGTTATAATTTATAACGCTCGTTTAGGTAACACGTAGAGCAGAAAGAAATATATTATTTATAAATTCACTTATTTACGTAATAAATGAAGCAAAACAAGAGGTTATTAATTTCTGGATTACATAATACGACAAAAATATTTTATAATTACTATACAAACAAAACAAAAGTGTAATAAAAGTATACTCAATTTCGGTAATCAACTAATATATACTAATATATATATAATAATATCAACTAATCTAAATAATACAGATCTTATCTACTGTGTAAACAATTGTGTAAAGTCTTCATTGTTTTGGAGTATGGACACCGAATACTGAGAATTCGGTTACAGGGTTTCCGGAACATCTGATGTTCACGAGAACGGGTCATACCACGATCACTAAGCCGAGGAACTGGTATCTGAAAACCGTCCGCTAGGCTGAGTTGAGGGCACAGCCGTTCTATAAATGGATCTAGATGAGCCCGCAGGTGGAGTTGTATTAGTAAAGTCGAACGGCCATCAGGGTGAACCAATTGTTGAGATTGTCTTGTATGAGCGTGTGGCTTGAATGGTGTTCGACGAGTATTGGCACAACCAGAGGACAACGTGCTAGGATTTGCTTTTGTACCTCTTTCCTCCTCTTCTTGCTGGTTACTATATTGGTTTAATAGCTTCATAACATCGCACTTAAACTGTAGCTTGTTGTCCATGTTCAAAGTCCTCACAGCAGGAAGTAGCGAGTGAAAAAAGGCTGAGTCTTCATCCTTTTCCTTGGATTACTCAGATGGCAAAGGGGTTTGCATGAACTGCAACAGATTTTTATGTTAATTTTTTACGCTTTGCTGCAGGCAGTTCGTCAAAAGTGTTCTTCTGTTGTTCGTTTCGTCACTTACTGGTTGTAACATTGATTTACCACTTGGTGTACGGCTGTACGCACGTTCGTTAGCTCAACCACTTGAACTTCAGTGGAACGAGAATCTTCATTCGAGGAGGTACAAGTTGGTGAATCATCCCAATTAACTACGTCAAGTTCATCATCATCATAATTTTTTTCAATTAGATTGTTTGGCTCAATATCCAAAGACGTGTTGGTAGGAGCGGGTTTTCCCGTGTACGGAAGGAATTCCATTTGTCTGCCGTATTGATAATGCTTAATAGCCTTATTTCCCTGTCCTGACTTCGTTATAACCTTCTCAGCTCTGTTGTAGCCATCTCTTAAAATCTTCCACTTCTTCATAACAATATTTACTAGACAACACTTTTTTAATCTAATGTGAGTGATAAAAATATTAAAATTATTGTTCTTTTTCAGGTTTTGGGGAAGTGGATGTACGCTAAAGGATTTGCACTACACATTCAGATAAGGTCACTTCACCATTACATACATAGCTAGGCGTGTATGCAAAGCAGTAAAGATAGTACTGATGAAAGAATGCAATCCCCCATTCACAACTGAACGATGGCTGGAAAATGCGAAAATTTATCAATAACATAGTTGTTTCTAAATTTTATTACTTACTGAAATTTAATTCATCATAATTTAAGTTCAGCAAATAATACGTGGTGTTCAAACGTACGTTGAAAATCCTTTAAGTTCCCACTGATACAAAGATATATTATAACTTGTAAAAAATTTGCTTACTTACCAAATTCATTTTTCTCCTTATCCGACTTGTTCTCAAAGTCCGAGGCAAGTTCCAGGTTTAAATTGCGTACCATGCTGCTTTATTTAAAGGCCGATTACAATAGTCTTTTGAGTTTACATTCCAAAGACACTTTTTACTTTAATACACTCGATTAATATTTCTATGTCTATACCTGAAGGGTCCATGGTGAATGTAAAGAACACTGGCAATAACAAACTTGCAACAACAACTCAGATGTTCACTCCCCCGCACCTCCTTTCACACTGACTGACAGGCACCCCTCACCAAAACATTGACAGGGGAGGGGGTGAAACTGAGACCGATTCTTGGAATTGAGGCCATCGACCGGACGCGTCATATGCGAACCGCTCCATATGATTCAATGCACTGCCATGACGCGCACTTGAAGCCCGTGCTGCTGCTGCCCGGTTGCAGCCGCTACATGCTGCCCAATGTGAACCGAGCCTTAGTATTGATGTTGCGGTGTTCTGCCGTTGTAATAAAGAATATTATTGGCTATAAAATAACAGTTGTGAATTTAACAAAGCAAAACATAAGATAATTTCTAAGACCAAGTATCAGTGCTGGTGAAAAATGAGTTCGTGGGACTCAGACTGGCTTTCTTGTTGGCCTTGAGATTTTCTTTTACCCACAATAAGGTGGCGCCCTTTTATTTTCAATCACAAAAAACACATTAATAACATCTAGGAACTGACTCTTATCAGGACTGACAGGCGCATCCCTTCCCCTTTGGAACCCCCTATCTCTACTGAGCTCGCCGGAGACACGGGAAGATGGCAAGTTGGTTCAGGACAGACTGAACTTCCACCTGAAAAGTAAATCGGAACTTGTCAGCCTTAAGGAAACTCAATACTTAACAAACATTACAGGACCAGCATTTGAAAACATGTTAAAACCACTAAACAAAGCAGTTAGCTTGGTCAGCGATTTAAAATCACTCAGACTAAGAAACTAGCCAGTTTACAGGAACCAAAAAATATGGAACCCTAACGGCAGTATAAGTTAGACCTGTATCAAAACGGGAGATTGACCCAACCCCCTCGGCACCTGGCTTCACGGTTGAAACGTTCAAACTTTCTCTTCCATTTAGGCCAATCTGATGATCGTGTAAAGTAAAACCCTTCTGGAGGTGAGATATTGTACTGGGAAGTATCAGAATAATTGGTCATATTTGGGTTCTCATCTTTAATTTGTACATCAGAGCTTTGTTTACATTTTGGTCTAGGCGTATTTAAACTTCTGACACCATGAAGAGTTAACTAAAGTAGGCTACTTAAAAATATTATTAGTATTAAATAAGTAGACTTTACTAGCATGGAACAAAACAACAACTCGTTTATTCTATTTGTTTACAATATGCAACAAACAACAAAACATAAGATTAATATAATATTAACATTTAACAACAATACCAACAGCACAGTCCTTAACACCTTATGTCCCCTGAAAATCATCAGACACAGAGTTAGTAAGAAATGGCAGTGCTGGGATGAAGAATGCTCAAGATTAAAAGATGAATACATCGCAGCCCTTGAGACTGAACAGCGCACAGGTAGTGTAATAATTAACTGTTGTTGTGTAGTTTAATGTTTTATTTACAATACAACTACAGCATCCAAAAAGCAGCTATATAACCTGAGCTATATTAGCCCTGCGGAAGCAACCAACAATAGCCCATATTGAACAATCAGAAAATAAAGATAAAGCCTTACGGTAGGTCAGGTCATAAACAACGAACGAAAAGCATAAAAAATGTAGAAAGGAAATTGCAACTCATCATCGGAGGCAAATTAACCAGTAATTCTGTTGAAATAGCAAACTGCTTCAATACATTTTTTGCACAGGTTGCAGAAAGAACACTCCAAACCAACAACACTAATACAAACCCTCCACATCCAGAACCACCCAGTAACTAATAATAGAATGAAAGAGTGTATGAACCACTTAATAACAAAATTATTGTCCTAGATTAAAAGATATGATTTAACAACAAAAATGCAGGTCCTATTCCCTTAAAAAATTGCTCTCAAAGAAATATATTGCGATCGAAAATATCGATAAGCAAGGCAGCAAAATATAGAAATTTCCAAACGTCTTTGAAATTCAGACAAAAAAACAGTTATTGGAAAAGGAAGTCACCAAGTCTTGTGTTCGGGGAACATCTTAGATGCGAAACTTTGAAGTATCTTTGCAAGAAACCCAAAAAGGTACCTGGAGAAAATGTTCCTGAAATGAGAATCAATGGAATATACCCAAGGATAATAATACACATAAATGTTTTGGCAGTCAACGCTAAAAGTTTACTTTTCAGAGAAACAATACAGCTGAATATTTCAACTCAATAATAGCTAAATTTATGGGAGGAAAAAGAGAACAATTTTTCCATGAAAGGATCGTACCAGGCTTGATGCTCTGCTGCTGTGGTCACCCACAACAGAAAACATGCCTTGCACACTCTTCACATGAGCATTTATAAAATAAGTCCAGGTAAAATCTTAAAAAGACACCAGCTAAACAACGTAAAGGTTTTAGCTAAAACTGCTTCAAAGCGAAAGGAACAAAGGAAAAAGAAATATTGAGATAGGATGACGATGAAAGAGAAGGCAGAAAGTACAACAATTTAAGGCCCAAACCCACAAAAGCCAGATGTGCCAAAAGAAGATAAATCAAAATCTAAACCGTGATTTGGAGAGAGACTGGTACACCAGTCACAAAGCAATATGCGGAGGGAGGAAAGAAGGAAGATACTGACTGCCACAAATTTTGGAACAGTGTAGTGTGTAAGAGGAGAAAAGTACTAGTTGAAAAAATTTAGTCAAACAACTATTACACAGTGATGTGGACTGCAGCTATGAGGTATGGAAAACACAATGAAATAAACCCTATCAGCCAGTTGGAAGAGACAATCGGTGTAAAAGTAGATAAATGTGGATTGTTCATTGATGACAAGCTTCAATACCTAGGCGCTACACCTGTTGGATTCAATAATACAGATTGTGTGGTTGAAGTCAAGTGTCAAGAATCTTGTAAAACATACTCCCAAAGAAGCCATCCTGAAACGAAAGTTTACAAAATAAATAATAACAACGTAATGATTTTAAGAACCATGCTTAACGGTCTTGAGACACCCCTTAGCCCGGCGACTATCTACTTTCTCGTGTCCCAGCAATGTGGTGACTACAACTACTTATTGCCTTAACTTCTGCTCGGCTTAGTACGAGTACATCGGAATTTACATTTGATTTACCTGCCTTGGTATATGATTTTGTACCTATACTCTTCCAACTTAAGTCGCCAGCGCCTTAGGCGGCTGCCTGGGTCTCTGGCACTCATCAGCCATTGAAGGGGATTATGGTCGGTTAGACCTATAATAAACGTGTGTTTGGTGTTTGCATCTTAGAACAAATTATTGGTGTCCTGGGTGCAACACTGGAGTTCACCAAAAATGTTTTGATGAACTCGAACACATGTTCCGGCCAACCCGTGCCAATAAAAGGCAGCGTCAATCAAATAAGTAAAAACGTAAAAGTGTGCTATGTGTTAGTGGAAATGTGTGTTTCATGTGTTGTAGTTGTAAATATGTTTTGTAACAGTGTTTCGTATGTTATTTTGTACTTTTAATCATGACATTTTTGAAAACTCTTTGACATTTTTTACTTATTTCAGTTCAATAGCCTCTTATACCATGCAATCACTTGTATACCTATAAGCAAATATTACAGATGGTATTTAGAAATTATTCTCCTTTGTATGTAAGAACTATAACTATCCACAATTGCATTTTTTCATGACTGTTGTGTTTGACAAATTAATATGTTTTTATAAAGTAATAAATGCAAAAGCTACTAGTATTTAGCAAATGTTTATGCAACAGTAACTTATATCTAAGTTTGACCATTACCGATTATGTATTTTTCATGACGTGCAAGTAAGGTTTTATTTATGATACCTTGTATGTATATGTAAAACAATGCAAGTTATTAATTTTATTATCTTGGATACATGTGTAAATACATTTCATAAGTTTTTTTTCAATGCAAAATGTTTTGACAGATCACTCTTTGTTTACTCTTTCCGTTTTTCTGGTAAAATATCAAAATCAGAAGTAATCACTAAAAATAAAATTGAACAAGCTATTTTTTGCTGTTGATTGGATTTTTTCTTTTGCAAATTTATTCTAGTGTATAAAAAAGTTGTTTTCAAAGTGTTTATTACATGACTTAGGCACTTATGAGTTACAGAAACAAACCCTTGCGGTTTTGTAAAAATTGTAAGGTTCTAGAAAAGAAATACAGTTAACCCAAAACATCAGAGACTAGCAAAAGCAATGTTTTAATGTAAAAAACTAACTTGGACTGTGCTTACAAATATTATTTGGTGGAAAAAAATTTCTGAGTTTTTACAGAACTTTGCTAACTTTAAAAGTTGAACCTCAGCTGTTTTTTTCAAGTGATTCAAAATTGTGTTTTGATGTTACTAGTATATAGGAAATTTCTTTCTGAAAAAAATATAAAACGGTAGTTCCAGATGTATTACGAGGATTCAAGACACAAAAACAAGCGAAGACAAATTTTAAAAGTTAATAGGGCAAAAGTGTACAGAACACTTAGAGAACAAAATGAGACGATTATAAAACTGAAAAAAGAGGCTGAATAGTATAAGAAAAGGTACTATAGGGAAATAAAAACCAAAAGGACTAAAGCATCACCATCGCCCAGAAAACAAGTAAGAGAAATTATTGGAAAAGAAAAAGTTTCACAAAAAATTCAAAGGCGATTATTTATGGGACTTGTTCTAGAAAACAGGTACTAAATAGCATGAAAGGAAGGAGCAAAAAGAAGAAGCAACTTCAAAGAAATGTCGTTGGAAACAAAATTATTAGAAAATACAGAGTTCAAAATTATTTAAAAAAATATTACCCTATAAAATAAATAAAGTATTATCGAACTAAGAAAGCACTGATCATTACACAAGAAAAACAAGGACGACAAGTCTGACTAAACATTCCAAAAAAGTCACACAGTTCTTTGAGTGCGACACTGTGAGCCGAATAAGTCCGGGTAAAAAGGACTACATAAGAAAAGGAAAAATAAAATACAGCGCCGTGTGTTGTTAGACACTATGGAAAACCTGCATAAGAGGTTTGTTAAAGAAAAGAAAATAAATATCTCTTTGCGTTCCTTTCACAGAATGAGACCGTACTGGGTTACATTTCCACCCAAATCTGATAGGGACACGTGTGCATGTATAAGACACACTAACATGGAACTGCTTACAATCTCACTCAAGCAAAATTGAATCATCACAGAAAAAATCTTACAGAAATTGTCGGATCAACAGTTTGTTAATTAGAAAATGAAAAATGTATGTTTGAGAAATGTGAAGACTGCAAAAAAAAAGCAATTCAGTTTTCAAATGATGTCCAAAGTTCGTTCAAAATTAATTAATCACAATGGGAAAAGGCTTAAAAGAAAAGATTAATAGAAAACAAAACTGTATTTGTCAACAAAACTATAAAAGTGAAAAAACTTCAAGATAAAGATGGACTTATTGATCAATACCAAAGAGACTTAACAATCTTCAAGATCCATGTGTACCAAGCTTACCACCAGTCAAAACAACTAAAAGAAAAATATCCTGTCTAAAAGAAAATGAATTTTCACATGGACCTTTCGGAAAATTACATTTGCAAAAGGGCCAAAGAAGTACAGTCAGCACATTTTGGTGCCTCAAATAAACAGATCTCAATTCACACCGGCCCCTTCTATTACAGAAAAAAACCAAATCCTGAATAGCCTAAGTCCTTTGTTACCATTTAGATCACCAAGCCTGTCTATTTGGGGATAATATCATGCTATTTGGGCTCACATGCACACAGTCCTACTGAAAGCCATATGTGCTCCAATACTACAGAAGTCCATTTCTATACAGACACTCCATCAAACGAATACCGAAACAAAAGTAATATTTACCACTTCAAAAGTAGAGTAACAAAATATTTTAAGAAACTAACAAAGATGACTTGGAATTTTACAGAAGCCGGCCACGGCAAGGGGCCGATAGATGGTGTGGGAGGCTCTTTAAAGAGAGAGGCAGACAGAAAGGTTTCTTACAGGGCTGACATAATAAATACATCAGAATTTGTGAAAACAATGAAAGGAGGCGCCATATCCTTGTTTGAAGTAAAACCATCAACAGTAGCGAAGTTCCAGAAAGATGTCTCAAAAGTGAAGGTTAGTACTATATGTGATTTAAGTTTGGGTTTATTGATTTTGGAATGTTGTTTAATCAAATAAACATGATCTGTTCATTCTAACAAGAACTTTTGTATAATAATAGTTCAAGAATACTTTAGAAAATGTGAATGTTTTAAGTTTTATAATTTTTAAGCTATTAATGATGCATTATTTCAGGTTCCACTTATAAAAGGGATTATGAAAGCGCACCAAATAACGTATTCTCAAGGAGTCATGACAGCAAGAAGACTATCATGTTTTGAATGTGCTCCGTCACAACAATGTGACCATTTCTATCTATTTGAGGCGTTCCCCCAACAAACATCTGCATATAGTGCTATTTACGGAACATCAGACAGTGAAGAAGAATTGATAGATGTTCCAAACTCAATGTGAGTATTAGACTCAATGATTTTAAACATAGTTTAAATATGATTGCTAGTTTTTTACTAACCTATATAATTACATTATTTTCCCAAATGATTTTGGTTTCTTCCACATCAATGAATGAGTAAAAGGTTGAATTTACTTATATTTTGTAATATTTTCAGGATGTCTCAACTGCCATCAACGTCTGGAACTACTACTACTACAAATTGGCCTGTAGAATAAATGGTTGTAGAAAATGATGTAGGCCTACCAACAGCTAGGAGTTGGGTTATTGTGAAATACGCCTAAAAAGAGATCCTTCACCATTTTATCGGACGGATTACAAAAAACTTTGAAAAAGGGGCAGAAATTAAGTTCCTCAAAAATCAAGAATTATTGAAATGTGTGTAGACTTGTTACTATTGTAAATATCTTTTTGTAAAAAAAATGGTCAACATGCAAAAAAGGGGTCTTTATGCAACAGTTTTTCTTGATTTCCCGAAAGTATGGTTAAGTGGAGATTGTGAGTTTTGCATCCAGGGGGCTCATTTATTAAGAAAACTAAAGTTTAATGTAACTGATGAAATGATGATTTCAGCATATTACGCATTTTTTCAAACTCACATAACCTATGGCATTAACCTATGCACTTTGGGGTAACTGTACCAGTTGAAATAAAATATTCATCTGGCAAAACAAGACTAAGAATAATACAAAATGTAGACGATTCAGAATCATGTTTCCCAATTTTCAAAGAGTATCGTATTATGCCTTTTTCATGCTTATACAGGGTGTTTGGAACACTTTAACCGAAAGTCAAAAATTCATACTCTTATGGAAAGACCCGGTCTGGCAGACCGGTGATTATTATTTGTCTAAAAAAGTGCCTTACTATGCATAATTTACTTTTTGTTAAACTTTTATATCATATCTACTGATATATACTCATATGTTAACACATTATATGACTACTATACATATATATATAAAAACCACTGGTGGGGAACCTTCTCTCCATATCTAGCGTACAGTGTAGCCTGGTGGTACCGATTAAAGGAACTTCGAACTGGTCACAAAACCTTCCCAGTAAAAAAAGAAGAAGAAGTAACCACAGAAGCAAGGGTCGCAGATTTCGGTCTGAAGTCGAGACACCATATCTTGTTAGAGGGGATAACTTTCCCACCAGATCTAAAGTCATCGATGGCTCAAACTTTAGGCCCTATGACCTCTATAGTTGCCATGTGCATGGAGAAGAAGGTTGCGATGTACGGGGATAAACACAAGGCGGCTGTTGCCAGAGCATTTGCCCATGTCCCCGACATCGACCAAATCATTGAAGCCTGTGCAGGAAAGGATGCTAAGGAGGTGTCCCCGCTGATTACTATGCTTGCCGACTTGTGTCTCCTGGTGCCGGCAAGGAATCAGCGTAGAGCGACTTTTAAGGGGTCTATTGTTCTTGAAGTGTTTTTCTTTATGAATATATATATATATATATATATACTACTTTTTCCAAAACAATATATAAATTAAATACATTTAACAATTTCAAAAGTGTATGTAAATCAAAAACCTCAAGGGTAGAAATGAAAACACATTTTCTGTTACAAAACATGTTTACTTACGTAAATAATCCAAATTACACTAATTTTTCATTGGTAGTTCTCATACACACTCAGAAGCACAATCCAGGCACACTTTTCTGCTGCATTCTAGACAGATTGGTTGCGAGCATCTGATGCAGGCGTAGGCAGTTTTTCTTTTCTTTTCCCAGTGACACTTGCTGAAAGTTTTCCTCTTGTTCATTTTGTCGGTAAGAAATCCTTCAGGCCGATCTGGATCCTCTTCACTAAGCTCTCTTTTTATGACAGTTTTTATGTCACGAGGAAGGTTTGTTATGGCAAGGCGTTCCCTCCACAATAGTTCAACTAAGTCCTTGGCTAATTTAGCAATGTACTCGTGTCTGCTGATCAGTGGAGAATTGCGGTAGCTGAGATACATTATGTGGGCATTGACGCTACCAATGTTTACTAGCCTGTAAAAAACTGCCAATGGCCATCTTCTTGTCCTTCTGTTAGAACTATAAATCGCACATTTCATGTCGATAAGGTCCACACCGCATTTTGTTTGGTTATAAAAGCACACAATTTCAGGTTTTCTTTTGACTTCATTTGTACCTGAATGGTGGTGCATACTAGATATCAAGACTACTGCCTTGTTCTTTTTAGGGACAAATGAAACTAGAGTTGTTTCTCCGTTGAAAGCATACTCAGCAGATCCCACAGGCCGTCTTGTGTTTGGCAGAAACTCAGTAGGGATTACTAGTTTGTCCTTTCGCATAGTCCCTACAAAGGTCAACCCACGCTTGCGGAGCTCATCGACGGCTTCAATAGAAGAAAAATAATTATCCACCGTGATATTTTTGTTAGAGCGTTCCACGGGTTTGCACAGCTTCACCAAGCTTTGAGTAGGTTTCATCAATTCTTGTTCCTTTTCTTGAAGACCTTGACCGTCGGAACCAGCACCGGTGTAAATGTAGGCGTTGTAAAGAAATGAGGTTTTCGAGTCACACAAGCACATCACTTTTACTCCATATTTTTTTTGTTTTTTTGGCATGTATACTTTAAAAGAACACCTTCCTCTAAATGGGACTAACATCTCGTCTACTGTCAAGAACTCAGAAACTGTGTATGATTTTTTTGAATTTTCAACAAACATTTGAAAGATCTCGGAAATTGCCGCTGCTTTGTCTCTTGATTTTCTCTCTTCTCTACTGTTAGCATCGTCAAACCTCAAGCAAGATGTCAAAACTTCAAAGCGTTTGGCCGACATTGTAGCAGTAAAAACGGGACGGCCAGTTATACCCTTGGAGAATAAGGATTCAATCTTCTCATTAGCTGACTTTAGGATACTACTGAAGAGAAGCAAACCAATGTAGGCATTAATTTCAACAACATTGGTGTTCCGGTAGTTAGACTTTTCCGTATTAGGGCCCAATCTTTCTCTCACAGATGCTAATTTGACATTTGTGTTATTCACAATAATTTGGATCATGCTTTTATCAAATAACAATCCCCAAACATCTACTCTGTCAGGACTATTTCCAAGTATTCTAGCAGAAGCAGTAAGCCCTGGCATACCTCTAACAATATTACTTGCCGGTGTTCTCACTGCTCTACGGGGCTCTTCTGTTGTCCAATAGTAGGGAGGAACGAACTCAGTTTTTCGTAAACGACCAAATACATATTTCGGAAAACGACGCTGTGGAATTTCTTCAGTGGCAGGCTGCTCTTCGTTATCAGAAGATGAACTATTGTCGAATTCCGAGAGACCATCGTTTTCACGTTCGTTAGTGCCAGGTAAAATAAAATCAGGATCGGCATCAGAATCATCTATGAAACTGTCTTCCCCACTGTCACCATCACTATCATTCATTTCTTCATTTAGCATACTGACAATACGGTCCATATAATTAGGTTCATTTACACGCACAGGCCTCCTTGATATCGGTTGTCGCCCTTCACTCGAGTCCATATTGATGTAGATGGCATATCCATTGTTTAGATAACAATGAAAAACTAGCTAATATAAATATATATATATAAAAAATTTGTTTCTTTAAAAAAAATAATAAACATCAAAAAACACTAACTATAACCAGAACAAAACTGAACACACATATATATAACAGAAATAAAAGTACGTAAACGGAAAGACTCGGTCTAAGAAGCCTATTTAGTGTAGCACTATCCGAGAGACACTGTCTGTGAGACCGCGTGTAGTTTCACAGAGCAACTATCACGACACACTGAACAAGGAAAACATTGCAAAAACTAGTCAGACCGGTTGGGGGGGAGGAGGGGTGAAGCTACCGTGACGCACGAGCGCCATGACAGCTCAGTGTTGCCACACCATAAAAACAAATTTCCCTGTGGTGCCTGTGAGACCGATCTTTCGGTTTAAGTGTTTAGTGTTCCAATAATTTATGATGTTATTGTACACATTAAAATAAGCAAAAAAGTTCTAAACATTGGTCCTAAAACCTATAGTTTTCCGTCTCTCTGTCTGTATGTGTTTTTTACATAAAAATTTATAACTTGAGAACCACTTATAGTACAGGTATGAAATGTTGCAGTTATGTTGCCTTTTGTATCCTCACTTGAGACAAAAATATGAACAAAATATCTGTACTCGTTTCAAAATGGCGGCCAATCGAAAGTTTTGATGTTTAATTACGCAAAAACCACACCCTGTATAAAAATTTTACAAGAACAATAAAAATTTTGAAATGTTTTTCTAAAACTAATGAACGGTGTTTGTTTCATTCAAATCTAATAAAAGACTACTGAGCTGTAGTAAAACATATAAAACCATGTTTTACATTAGTACACAACAGGAAGTATAGTTTTCTAGACTGTTGTACTCTGAACAGCTGATTTAAAGCCAATGATCTGATTAATGTGAACATCTGTTTATTTTAAGTTAATAAAAGAATGTTTCTGTCATTGTTGGCATTAACTCGTTACTTAAATAACCTATTTCTTCTGTACTGTAAAAGTTTTGTGCCAAGTACTTTAGTGATAAATTAGTGATACTGTAGTTAATTGTTTGTTTTAATTAGTGAGTGTTTGTGGTTTAGTTTTGTTTCATTATCAACAAGAAATGGAAAATAATGAAATTCATAATTTTACCAATTCAGAAATGGCAGATATGCATCTAATGTATGGCCTTGCTAATTGTAGTGGTACTGAGGCAAGAAGACTGTATCAGGAACGTTTTCCAAATCGTGTGTTACCTTGTAATAAAACATTTTCAACGATTCATCGACGACTTGCAGAGACTGGAAGCTTTTCACACCAAAAAACAGGTAACTCTGGCCGACAGGTTTCAGTAAGAACACCTGAATTGGAAGAATCCATATTGGATGTCATAGCAGACCACCCCAACAAAAGTACTAGAGAACTTGGGTTTCAGTTCAATGTTAGCTGTGCAACAGTCTGGACTATACTACGTGAACAACAACTTCATCCTTACCACGTACAACGAGTTCACTCACTGTTACCTCGTGATTACCATCCTCGAATCCAGCTTTCTCAGTGGTTTATTCGAAAATGTGTGAACCCACATTTCTTGAATAAGGTGTTATTCACGGATGAAGCCAAATTTTCAAGAACCATGATTGTTAATTCTCACAACTCACACATTTGGTCCATCGATAACCAACATGCTATTACACAGGTTAATCACCAATATCAGTTTTCTTTAAATGTTTGGGCTGGCATAATTGGTGACAAGTTGTTTGTAAGCTTTTTACCGAACATTCCTAACGGCCAGACATATTTACAGTTTTTGACTGATGACCTTCCAACTATTCTTGAGGATTTGCCGCTGAATACCCTCAACAGAATGTGGTTTATGCAAGACGGTGCTCCAGCCCATTTCAGTTTAAATGTTAGAAACTATTTGGATGGAGCGTACAACAACAAATGGATCGGTCGTGGAGGCCCAGTTCCTTGGCCAGCTAGGTCCCCCGACCTTAATCCTTTAGATTTTATCCTATGGGGCCACCTAAAGTCACTGGTTTATTTCACTCCTGTAGATAACATCGAAGAGTTGCGAGCAAGGATATTAATTGGCATTGCTACAATCCAGCAGACACCTGGCATTTTTGAAAGAGTCCGCCAGTCAATGAGGAGGCGCTTGGATGCCTGCATTTTCAACGGTGGCCGCCACTTTGAGCAATTCTTATAAGTTTTATAATATTTACTTTATAAATGTTATAAATTTACTATTAATAAATGTTATTTGTTTTTATTTTTTGTATTTGACCTTCATATTCTTTGAGTATGTACTAATGTAAAACGTGGTTTTATGTGTTTTACTACAGCTCAGTAGTTTTTTATTAGATTTGAATGAAACAAATCTAATAGGTCTTTATCACTTAGAAATAGACAAAAATGCAATTCCAGTAAAGCATGCTCCCCGTAGAGTACCCATACCATTGAAAAATAAGCTTAAACTTAAGTTAAGTGAGCTAGAATCTAAGAATGTCATTAAAACAGAATCAAATCCAACAGAGTGGATTAGCAGTATGGTATGTGTAGTGCGCAATGATAAAATACGTGTCTGCATTGACCCGAAAGATTTAAACCTCTTTAGTTGTTGTGAATTTTGTTTATAATTGTCATCATAAAATGTTTTTATACATTGTCCTTAAATGATTATTGTAATTATTATAAATTTTTGCTAGTGATAATGTATTTGTTGGCAAAGCCTATTGTACAATTTGTAATTAATGGCCTATAAATATCTTGAATCATTATATAAGTAATATTTTGAAATGCTACTAAAATACTGTACATCTCAAATTTATTAAAGTGTAAAAAAATCACTTGTAATAAGTTAGAAAATATGTTTGTTACATTCAGGTCACGCATTCAGATCAACTTGTACTTATGCCGGTCACCGTTTATCCGCCAAGTCAGCTGTAAATCCAAAACCTCCGAATTTCACAAACACATCAAGAAGACGTCAATGTCATTGACAATAATATGAGTGAAATTATGGATGAGTTGGAAAATGACCCAACTGTCGGTTTCGCCCATACAATTTCAGCCGACTTTGACAATCACAGGCACATGTCTGGTGGTGTGGCTGTGATTTTCAGAAAAAAAGGTTTAGGAGACCGGACCTTTCCCAATACGTTGATGGTAGTCTAACTCATCAGAAAATACCCCAAGGAGCTTTAATCTTCAGTTTAGTAACCAAACAAACTTTCAACGGTAAACCAAACAATGCAACTTACACCAGATCCTTCAAGCGGTTAACACAACAGTATAAAAGATTAGGGCTCAAAACACTGGTTTGCTCACCTATGGGGTGTGTGAGGGACAATATTTCTTTGGATCTCCTGGCAAAGAATATAGTGACTTTCCAAGAGATAACTAACTCTAAAGTCTTCATCGTATCATACGACCAAAAATCAACCAGAGTTCTCAGAAATGGCCTGTCTCACTCACAGTTCCTGGAGAAACTAAAGAAGAAAATACATGAACTCCAGGAAGCCAGGAGTTCTGATTCCACACCTTTCCCACGCCTCTCTTTCAACCCTTCAACTCTGCAAGTGACTGAGCCCACTCCAAATCACTTGCCAGGCTCAACTACGGACCTTTCCACCATACTATCAACCATCGCTATGTATCCTCCCTCTCAACAACAGTTGACAACGTCCCTGGAAGCTCTACTCTTCAACCAATCACCCTGCGCAACACCTACATCTGAATACAACATCACCACCACTACAAGAGTCTCAGCCCTGTGCAGTGTCAGACTGTCAGTTCCTATTCAGGGTGAAAGTGATGAGTGTAGTGTCAGTGATCTAAGTGTAAGTCGGTTCTCATCTCCTGTAAATTTGAATAGGCATCAGCATAATGTTTAGCCCTAATAATAATAATAGTAATGCCAAGCAGAAACTACGAGTACAAAACAAAAAACCATCTCTCTCAAACGTACATTCATTATTCCTTTTTTTAAATATACAAGGTTTAAAAAATAAAATACCAGTTTTACAAAGTTTTTTATTGAATAATAATATTTCTGCAATAGGATTAACAGAACATTGGCTTAAAATTGAAGAAGCCGCTCTAGCTTCTCCTGATGGTTTCTTTTGCAGTAGTGCTTATTGCAGAACTAACCATATAAGAGGGGGCTCTTTGTTTTTTTACAAAAGACTCCTTACAAGTTAAAAACTGTGATGTGAGTCAGTTCTGATCTGAAATGAGTTTAGAAGCAGCAGCAGTTTTTATTGATGATTTAAAAATAATTTTTGTTTCTGTATATCACTTTCTTTCTGGCAATCCTGTAGGTTTTCTTGAAAATTTTGATAAATTGTTAACATTTATTTCAAGTTGATCTATGGCAAGTGGAAAGGCAAAAGACCAGTGATGTGAATTGGAAAACTTAATGGTCACTGCTTTGAACAAAACGGGTCGGGAGAAACAAAAACCATTGACCTATTAAGTTGATCTATGGCAAGTGGAAAGACAAAAGACCAGTGATGTGAATTGGAAAACTTAATGGTCACTGCTTTGAACAAAAGGGGTCGGGAGAAACAAAAACCATTGACTTATTGTGCAGTATAATGCCCACATGAAGGGTATTGATCGCTCCAACCAAATGATGTCGTATTATCCGTGTGAACAGAAAACCTTACGTTGGTACAAAAGGACCCATTTTCACCCATTTTCTTCAGATGATTATTAAAAATTCAATGCAGCTCTACAATATGCACACTCTTGGAAAAGAATGTCGCTGTATGACCTTAGACTGAGCGTGATAGAAAAATCTTCTACCGGCTAAGATTGCTCCTGTCCCTACTCCACCTCGACCTCTCAATGCTGTACATTTGCTTGTAATGTGATAAATAATCAGATCAAAGCCCTGCACTAAAACCTAATCTAATAGTTTTAGGCATAATAAATCTAATTTCAAAAGAAATGTGTATTAAGTGGAGGAATCACAATCCTCAGAAGACGATGGTCAAGATTCAGTGTATTCCCTAAAATCTTTATTTTGCTCAATTGATGTTTCCAAAAATAGGTCTAAAAAAAGCAATGGTTCACTGAACTTAAATAGAGTTGTAAAAGTAAATACAGCACATTCAAATGCCAACTAGACACTGGTTCTACTAGTAATGCGATAAATAATCAGATCTAAGCCCTGCACTAAAACCGAGTAACTTAAAAGTCAAGTGTTACGATGGTAAAATCATAAAACAGTTAGGTCAACAAACAATGCAATGCAAATTAAATGACAGGACTTATGAGATACTCTTTCAAGTTGTTAAGACTTATAGTTATCAAAAACCTTTGCTATCAGCTGAAACTTGTGAAGAGTTAGGTCTTATTGAGGTCAATGCTAAACTGTGTTCTGTACAAGTACAGGTAAACTAATGGAGTAAAGAGGATATCTTAATTCAGTTTAATGATGTTTTCTAAGACCTAGGCAAGTTACCTGGTCTTTATCACTTAGAAGTAGACAAAAATGCAATTCCAGTAAAGCATGCTCCCCGTAGAGTACCCATACCATTGAAAAATAAGCTTAAACTTAAGTTAAGTGAGCTAGAATCTAAGAATGTCATTAAAACAGAATCAAATCCAACAGAGTATTAGCAGTAAGGTATGTGTAGTGCGCAATGATAAAATACGTGTCTGTATTGACCCGAAAGATTTAAACCTATCGCTCAAACGCTCGCATTATCAAATCCCAACAATAGAAGAAATGCTACCGAGCCTTGCAAAGGCTTAAGTTTTTACCAGCCTCGATGCGAAGGACGGGCATTGGCAAGTTGAACTTGATGAACCATGGATTTGTTAATTAGAAGTGGATAGTTGAAATGGATTATCCACCTTTTCCAATTGTATTTGAGAAAACTTCAATTTTATTTGAGAACTATCAATTGCATTTGAGAAAACATCAAATGTATTTGAGAATCATCAATTGTATTTGAGAAAACATCAATTGAATTTTAGAACTATCAATTGAATTTGAGAAAGTATCAATTGTATTTGAGAACCGTCATTTGTATTTGAGAATATATAATTTCAAATTGAGAATTGATCAATTGTATTTGAGAAAATAGCATTTTAATTTCAGAAGTTGTCAACATATCGTTCTGTAAAGTTAAGGAAAAATAATTGAGTTTTAAAACAGCTGATTTTGTTATTATTATTTTAGGTTCTTGTTTGTTTTGTTAGCAGAATTAATAAAGTCACTTAATTACCGTAGTCTGATTTTGAGATGGAACTGAAGGACAATAGTGGAATTTGTCGCAATTCCATGTTAAGAAGACCGGTAGTAAGACTGATGCAGTGCAGAAATTTGCTCCACGAGACATGCTGGGGAAATCGGCAACAGTTTCAGAATGACAATATGGACCAATGTCCAATTTGCCGTCAGATTGTTGAAGATTGTGCAACTGTAGAAAGGAAAATTTACAACAAGCACTCAAATCAAGACCGACGAAGAATCGTTACATCTGCCAACAGAGGAGAGGATTGGGTAGCGTTGAGCAGTCAGTTGAATGTTCCATACAAAACTGTTTACAACTGGGTTAGATCAGGAGAAACATCACCTTTACCCAAAGGAGGAAAAAAGCCAAAAGTTTTATCTGAAGAAGAAATTGATGTTATAATTACTTGGATTGAGGAGGATTCTGGTATATCTATAAAACAAATTCAAAGTAAGGTTATGACTTCTTACCAAAAACAAGTGTCTGTATCTACAATCGGTAACTACCTGGAAGGTAGACTATTTACACTTAAACAGGTCCACTATGAACCTGTGACGATGAATACAATAGAAAATAAGACAAGACGGGCCAACTACGTTCGGAGGTTAAATCTGCTCGTACAAGGGAAGCAGATAGTTTGGTTGGACGAGACCAACTTCAACTAGTTTTGTCGGCGCAAACAAGGACGTTATAAAGCTGGACAAAGAGCGGTGCAGAAGTTACCTTCAAGCAAAGGTCCGAACGTACACCTAATTTGTGCAATATCAGCAGCTGGAGTGGTAGCCATGGAAAGAAGAAGAGGATCTTTTACCAATGAATCAGCAAACGCATGGTTCGAAAATCTTTTACAGATATGGCAAGACTCTGGAAATCGAGTTGAAGACTTGGTAATTGTTATGGACAACGCACCTTGTCACAGTCGAGTGGAAACTGTTCTTGAAGGAACGTCTGCAACCCTACTGCGGCTAGCTCCATATTCACCAATGTTGAATCCCGTAGAAACCATTTGGTCTAAAGTCAAGGCTTTTGTGAAGGCAAACCTAAGGATCCCAGAAGTTCAACCTTCAGGCGTTGTAGAACAAAGGCTTCTCTACTTAGAAAATGTGATAGACCAAGCAAAAAACACTATCGTCGGTGGTGATTGTGCACGTGCAGTCCAGCATACCACAACTTTCCATCCAGCAGCCATAGCAATGGAAGACATGCTAGTAGGGCAGTAATCTTATCATCATTATCGTTCATAATGTTTGTAGAAACTGAAATACTTTGTAAACTACAGTAGTCACGCTTGTTTACTTTTTAAGTTTTATGACTTAAGTCCAACAATTTCTTTATGTTTGAATAGGCCTAGTAGTGTTACTCTAGCTGTAAAATATTAGTTATCAAAATGTAAAAGTTCATAATATTATGCAGGATTACTTAAGAGATCGACTTTAAAATTGTATTAATGTAATTTTGTTAAAATAAATTATGAACATATTGTAATTTGATTCAGTTTATTTCAGTAGCATTCTCAACATTTTTTTGAAACAGGTAACTTACTCTGCAATATGTAAAACAGAAGAATGTAACGTAACAGGTAAATCGGTTAAGACTAAACCAGGGGTTTATTTTCAAAAGACCACCAAAAAACTACCCTCAGTAACTTGGTTAGTAACTAATTAATAATCATGTTAATTAATTAAATATCTAGGGGAAATTATTCAGGAGTCCGAATAGGAGGATAGTGCCAATGCGGCGTGCGTTAATGAAATTGAAACTGCTTTTAGACTGACCCAGAACGTTTACAACAAATACATATAATATATATATGTAATATATTCTCATTTCCAATTGATATCTTCTCAAATACATTTGACCGGTTCTCAAATACAATTGATGCTTTCTCAAATACAATTGATGGTTCTCAAATTCAATTGATGTTTTCTCAAATACAATTGATGATTCTCAAATACATTTGATGTTTTCTCAAATACAAATGATGGTTCTCAAATACAATTGATGTTTTCTCAAATACAATTGACATATTCTCAAATACAATTGGAAAAGGTGTAGTAAGTTAACAACGTTTTCACCACTGGTATGAATGTTTTTGTTCTTCTTGACATTAAACGTTGAACTGGACTTGTATTCATACCTTCGGTAGGAGTGTTATGCCTTCCATAAGTCCTGAGATAATCTTTTAGTTTTCTTGATGATGTATTTAGCTATTTTAACTGCTGACTCTACTTTGCCGTTTCCTCTATGGTGGTATGGTGAATATGTTACATGGTTTAATTCCCATTGAAAAATTTGAAGTTGTGAATTGGGCTATAGAGTTGTCAGTTACAACAGTAAGTGGTCAACCATGTTTACTAAAGATTTTCTTTGTAATTTCTACTATGGTTTGTGATGTCATGTTCGGTAATTTATCCAATTCGAAGAAGTCAGAGTAGTAATCTACAGTTATTAAGTAATTGTCTTCATTGTGATGAAATAAGTCAATAGCGACTCTCTTCATGGTAAGTCTGGAATTCTATGTGTTTGCATTGGGAGATGTGCTGAAGAAGGAGCTACAGTACTTCCATACACCCTGAACATTCAGTAACGGTTTTCTTGATATTATCTGACATGTGCGGCCAAGATAGCGTTTCTCTCGCTTTTCTTAAACTGGCATCAATACCTTGATGACTGGCATGGATTCTTGTTAATAATTCTTTCCTCGTTGTTTTTGGCACAACTAGTCGCTCTCCTCTAAAAATTATTCGGTCCTGAACATTGAGTTTATGTCTTATATGTCCAGTATTGTTTAGCTTCTTGAGGAGGTAGGTTATCTTTAGTTAAGGGCCATCCTTTTAGGATTATTTCTTTCATTTCTTGAAGATCTTTATCGTCATTACTGTGTTATTTTATTTGTCGCAGTCGTTCATTTGTTACATTTAGGTTTTCGGTAGATGAAATATCTTCTAGTATTTTGTAAGATTTTTCTTCCTCTTCAAATTTATGAACTTGCCATGATTCAAAAATGTTCTTTATCATTTTTTGTGGTTGGTTGTGTGGCTCGAGATAGAGTGTCCGCAAGATACATCTTTGTGCCTTTTTTATATATTAAATTTATATTGTATTTCTGAAGTTAAAGCATCATACATTGAAGTCGTTTTGGTGCGGATAAGACAGATTTTTTGTGTATGCTGATTAGCGGCTGGTGATCCGTCTCTACAGTGACAACATCTTTGCAGGGTGGACCCTAGTTAGTGTTTAAAAGAAATCGGGTAAAACTACAAAGTAAATGGGACCAAACTGTGCATATTAGAGGTACCAATTCTCAAAACCCTATTTTTGATGAATTATTTACTGTTTTTTATAAAAATTAATGTTTTTATGCATTTTACTGGAATTTCTCGGTTTACAGTCCACATAATGTACAATTTGACCCCATTTTCGTGTTCTACAATAAATTTCCATTAGGAAAAATGAGGTATCACATGTTAATATTATAGATCTATACTTTATTGGAGGGGTTAAAACTAAAATAAATTTAAATAAAAAAAACTGAAACAGTTTAAACAAAACGTAATTTGAACACCCTGTGTATTATGTTAGTTCCCAATAAAATAAGAAACTTGCCCGTTTAATAAGTAGGTCAAACGACCGTATAAACTACTAAAATACAGGCAAAATTAAGGTTAAAATTGTTCTTTTTGTTATAGATCTTAAACGAACAAAGATACAAAATTATGTTTAATACACAAAATGTTTATATTAAAATTATCTTTACAATGATATGCAACATGATATACCTTACTATTTAGTGTTTTTGACTTATTCATGATTAAACAATTTCAATGTTTACATCAATTTTGAGGTTAGAAATGTTTCAAAAACATGGTTGTACGACATACCGTTGAAAAGCTCGTCAAATTTTGAGAAATAATACGTAAACACCATATTTTAATTCCAATTGATAATTTGACTACAGGACGCCCCGTAAAAGCTTACGTGATTCGCGTTCATAGCTCTAGTTTTGTAACGGGGCAACATATCGAAATAATCTTTTCGTCAATATGTCGAGAATTGTTTTTTGTTTAAAATGATGTACAATATGACTAACCTTTGCATTTAAAAATCTCGAGTTTTGACCCCGTGAGTTTCAGTATTGACACACCCTGTATACTGAGAATCTTAAAAATATTTTTCCTGAAATCTACATGTACGATTTCCAGAGAGAAAACTTTGTTTCATCTTTCTATCTCTTATAGTACTCCTGTAATCCGTTTAGCACACTTTATCGTGGCCACCCGGTATATCAAGCGTTGCAGAGTTAAATGTAGAGAGTCTTACTCCGTAATTAGAAAGTTGTATAAGATAGATGCATAATAATAAAATCCATTTCTCACACTTATTATCAGAACATATTTTAGTTTAGCTTTAGTATTTTTTTAGTAGTAACTTTACGCTTGGTTTAAGTTGAATATTGGAGTGTTCTTATATCTGGCAGTCAAGAAGGCCTAGCTAAGAAGAACTAGAAGGTAGAAGACCTAGGCCTAGCTAAGCTATAAAACCCGCCTTGAGAGGAAAATCAACGCATATGTCTGCTGGGTTTTACTGTTCTGTTCTAGTCAAGAAGGTACCTTCAATGGTGGGTATTTCCAAACTGGGTATGTTTTTCGGTTATAATACTATTTCTTTTTCTTTAATTGTTGGCCTTGGTTACTACCGCATTTAGAACATTACAATAATTGGCGTCAGATTGTGTGCTGCAAGCCTTAAGAACCATAGTTAACATTTTATGTGCAAGGACATGGACGGTTAAATATTGAAATCAGTATGAAGCTGCCATTTTAACTACATTTGATCATAGTTTAAATCAGGTTTACAGTAGCCAATTTAGGAAATGCTCTATTTAAGGACTGTCAAAATGATGTATAACAGTTTTGTGTTTCTGATTACAATTAATTAGTTTTTGGTGTTTTAAATCAGAAAAACATGGTAAATTATAAACATTGTTTATGATGGGACATGGTAAATACAGTACAATTCCTTACGGATAGTACATGGAACAATTTTTTAATTACTAAATTTTTCGTATTTCATTGTATTTGTACTAGAACATTCATCGTTGAATTGATCCTAATTTCACATGATAAACGGTCACCATTATTTGTACGTCTTATCTTAGATAGTAAAATAGACCGACTGATAACGATCATTCAGGATATTTCACGTAAAAAGATTAGAGCAGGTTTGATATTAATTGAAAGATATCATGATTAGACCTCTGGCCAGATAAGCCAGTACACGGTGGAGAAGATTAGTAAAAACAGTAAGTTTGTGTTTGTGATGGCGTTTTCAAACAGGGAGTATGCAGAAATGCACTATGTGTATGGGTTGTGTGACGGGAACGCAAGTGCAGCGCAGAGGGAGTATAGGACTCGGTATCCAGACCGGCAAATCCCAAGTCCTCAGGTGTTCACGCGTTTACACCAACGTTTGATTGAAAGTAGATCAGTTCAAAAACAAAAAAATGAAGTGGGGTCAGCGTTAGATGTGTATGTTGAGGAACATATTTTAGAAAGGGTGCGAGAAGACCGTGAGATCAGCAGTAGAAAGCTCGCAGCTGAAATTGGTGTGAGTAAGCATAAAGTGCTACAAACACTCCACAAAAATGATTTTTACCCATATCATTTTACTAAGGTCCAGGGTCTGGAACCAGGAGACTTTCTGGAAAGGCAAAACTTTTGCCGTTATCTGCCTAATAGTGATATTGAACAGTAGGTATGGTTTTTTAGGAAGATTTTTTGGACTGATGAATTACTTTTCACGAGACAGGGTGTTTTCAATTTCCATAACATGCACGTGTGGAGTGAGGTTAATCCACATGCAACTAGAGAAATGTCATTTCAAACTAGATTCAGTGTCAATGTTTGGGCAGGTATAATTAGGAATGAAATTTTAGGGCCACACATTTTCCAACGAAGTTTGAATGGAGCAGCATACCTTAATTTTCTTCAAAATGACTTGCCACGAATTCTCCAGGATGTCGCCCCTGAACAGAGAGAAAACGTAATCTATCAACAAGATGGCGCCCCACCGCACTACCCACGTCAAGTGCGCGCCTGGCTGAATGCAAACTATCCTAATTGGATAGGCCGCGGTGGAGCTGTAGCTTGGCCTGCAAGATCCCCCAATCTCAATCCAATGGACTTTTGTGGGGATTTTGAAAGACCAAGTATATGCAACTCCAGTAAATAATGAAACAGAAGCTAGAAGTCCATATTAAGAGAAAATCTTACCTTCAAAGTCACTGTAAAGCCCCCCACACACGTGACTAGCATGCACGGCGTGCGGCTAGATAGCTAGCCCGATCCTAGCAGCTAGCCTAGCATGCTAGACCGTGTGGGGGCTCCCACCTAGCAAGCACGGCGTGCATGCTGGGCTAGACGCTGGGCACGGCAGCACCGTCCAGCCTAGCAACGTGCCCAGCATGTTGGAT
This sequence comes from Matsumurasca onukii, assembly GCA_018831715.1. Taxonomy (NCBI): domain Eukaryota; kingdom Metazoa; phylum Arthropoda; class Insecta; order Hemiptera; family Cicadellidae; genus Matsumurasca; species Matsumurasca onukii. The sequence goes on along the minus strand of CM032066.1, from coordinate 8,205,172 downwards.
CGTGTGTGGTTAACTATCGTGCCGCTCGCCCGTCCTCCACCAGTGTTCACTCTCTTTGCTCGGAAGTAATGCTTGGTATTATTAATAATTTAATAATTTATTGTCAATACCGCATGTAAATTAAAAGTTGTTTGTTTGACATCAAAATTAATCATACATATAAATAAAAAACCTATTACCACTGGAAAGACTGTAATACAAGCTGAGCTAAACGTATATATATGCTACAATAGTTTAGCTGCAAGAAAAATCCCATACCTTGTAAAATGGATTTAGAAGCAAGTAATTTTAATGTGTGTTTTAATTTATATCTTTTACATGGATTTATATATTTTACGATGGATGGGATCCTGATAATTTTACCCCTGCTAATCCAATAGTAACTCCGATTCATATTCAACCTGAATGATATTTTTTATTAGCTTATGCTATTTTTCGTTCTATCCAAAATAAGCTGGGGTGTATTAGGTTAAGATCGATGCGAAAAAGGGCGAGGGTTTGCATTAGGGAGAACGGGGGCATTTCGAACAAAAGTTACGTTAAACACTGTGTATGTGTTGTAAATTGTGTTTTCTTATAATTATTACAGTGTGTCCTAGTAATGATGAGCCATTGTTGTTTCGTTTTACCACGGATAGTAGATACTTAATAGTTAATGATGATATTTTTTTTCTAAAATAGACCCTCACCATGTTGTTTTGCTTTAAAACGCCAAAACAAAAACTAATTCGTTGTAATTAAAAACACAGAACGGTGCACACAGAACAGAACACAGAATGGTGATATACACCATTTTGAAGCCTATTAAACGGGCAAGTTTTTTTATTTTATTGGGAACTGTCATTATACACAGGGTGTTCGAATTACGTTGGATGAAAACTGTTTCAGTTTTTTAGATTTAAATTTATTTTGGTTTTAACCCCTCTAATAAAGTATTGATTGATATTATAATATTAGCATGTGATACCTCATTTTTCCTAACGGAAATTTATTGTAGAACACGAAAATGCGGTCAAATTGTACATTATGTTGACTGTAAATTGAGAAATTCCAGTAAAATGCATAACAACACGGATTTTTATAGGAAACGATAAATAAATCATCAAAAATAGGGGTTTGAGAATTGGCACCTCTAATATGCACGGTTTGGTCCCATTTACTTTGTAGTTTTACCTAATCTTTTTTAAGCACTGACTTGGGTCCACTCTTATATTGATGAAAGCGATTACAGCCGAATAGATGCTGAGAAATTCTTTTTCAATTTGAGCATACCGTCTTTTCGTTTGGGTCATTTTTCGTTATGCATTTGCAACGGGTTGGTCGTCTTGCATTATTGCGCAACCTAATCCGGTCTCGCTTGCATCGCATTATAATTTTACTGGCTTTGTTACGTCAAAGTATTTTAAAACAGGTGCTTTAGATATCTGTAGTTTTAAATCTTCAAAAGCTTTGTCATGAGTTGAATCCCATGTCCACGGCACATTTTTTTTGTATGAGTTGTCTCAAAACTTCACATCGGTCAGATAATACCGGAACGAATTTTGCTAGATGAGTTACAAGTCCTAAGAACCTTTGTAGATCAAGGAGATTTTGTGGCTTAGGAATATTTTGATTGCTTCAATTTTTGAACTGTCTGGTTTAAGACCATTCTGGGTTAATACATGTCCCATGTAGGCTAACTCTTTTTGACGTAATTTCATTTTTATTTGGTTAAGTTTCAAATTCTTTTCACGAGCTCTTAAAAGAACTTCTCTTAATTTCTTGTCATGATCGATCACCGCTTCTTGATAAGTTTTACCGCATCCGTAAACCAGGATGTCGTCGGCAATCACACAAACACCGTCAATAAGCCTATTGATTGGTCTACAGTGTCAATCTAGCACCTCGTGTAAACGCCTTTGAAATTCTTCCGCTGCTGGGGCAAGACCGAAGGGTAAACGGAGCCACCGATATAGTCCTTCCGGCGTCCAAAGCGTTGTTAACTTACTAGATGGTTCATCAAGTTCAACTTGCCAATGCCCGTCCTTCGCATCGAGGCTGGTAAAAACTTAAGCTTTTGCAAGGCTCGGTAGCATTTCTTCTATTGTTGGGATTTGATAATGCGAGCGTTTGAGCGATAAGTTTAAATCTTTCAGGTCAATACAGACACGTATTTTATCATTGCGCACTACACATACCATACTGTTAATCCACTGTTGGATTTAATTCTTTTTTAATGTCATTCTTAGATTCTAGCTCACTTAACTTAAGTTTAAGCTTATTTTTCAATGGTATGGGTACTCTACGGGGAGCATGCTTTACTGGAATTGCATTTTTGTCTACTTCTAAGTGATAAAGACCAGGTAACTTGCCTAGGTCTTTGAAAACATCATTAAACTCAATAAAGATATCCTCTTTTCTCCATGAGTTTACTTTTTCTAGTTCAGAACAAAGTTTAGCATTGACCTCAATAAGGCCTAACTTTTCACAAGTTTCAGCTGATAGCAAAGGTTTCTGATAACTATAAGTCTTAACAACTTGAAAGAGTATCTCATAAGTCCTGTCATTTAATTTGCATTGCATTGTTTGTTGACATAACGGTTTTATGATTTTACCATCGTAACACTTGAGTTTTAAGTTACTCGGTTTTAGTGCAGGGCTTAGATCTGATTATTTATCACATTACTAGTAGAACCAGTGTCTAGTTGGCATTTGAATGTGCTGTATTTACTTTTACAACTCTATTTAAGTTCAGTGAACCATTGCTTTTTTTAGACCTATTTTTTGAAACATCAATTGAGCAAAATAAAGATTTTAGGGAATACACTGAATCTTGACCATCGTCTTCTGAGGATTGTGATTCCTCCACTTAATACACATTTCTTTTGAAATTAGATTTATTATGCCTAAAACTATTAGATTGTTTGGGCATATACCCTGTAGACCTATTTGATTTAGCTTGTTTACACACATTTGCAAAGTGATTGGGGTTTCCGCATTTTTGACAACTTTTTCCGTATACTGGGCACACAGATTTTTTCCAAATGTGAAATTTTCCACAGTATATACAATTTTTGGAACTTGTAGAAGCACTTGAGTTTGTCCTACCTTGTGTGTTGTTAGTCTTATTTACCTCATCTTCCTCCGTCTCTCCTTGGTTTGTGATTTTCTTAATATGTTTATTGGTCGCTTCATGTGCCTTGCATATGTCTATGGCAGATGTCAAGGTCAGTTTTGAATCACCCAACATTTTCTTCCGTAGGATGATATCAGCCATTCCTAAAACTAGACGATATCGGATAAGTTCTGGCTCTAACTTATCATAATTGCAAGATGAGGCTAAATGTCTTAACCTACAAACAAATTGATCAATGCTCTCATAAGCTTCTTGGGGTGCTGTACCAAATATGAATCTTTCATATATACTACATTTTTCTGAGGTTGAAAATGACTGTCTAGGGATTTTATTATGCCTTGAACTGATGATTTTGCATCATCATCAATATCTAGTCTAGTGAAGATTTTTAAAGTTTCTTTTCCTATTACTGAAAATAGGGTTGCTACTTGTATTCCTTCTGGCTTTTGATCTTATCCTGTGGCTAGTGAGTAATTATTAAATTGTATTTTAAAAATTTCCAATTCTCTAATACATTATCTCCACTCACGTCTATCGGTGCAAGGGGTGGTAGGCCATCGGCTACGCTTAAGCCGTGATCATACTTTTGGTCTCCGCCCACATTTGACGAACTTTTTCCTTGTGGTTGATTTTTATCATCCATTGTAACTCTTGGTTAATTAGAATATTTAAACACTTGATTAATTTCTATTAAAAACGGCTTTACAGCTTTCTATCTTGAAATAGCTCAGACTAGGCTTGATATTTCCTGAGTCGCTGAAGCAAACTTTACGTGAAAAAACACTTTTAGTAACACTCGCGCACTGAAAAAGATATACTTTTACTTGGACTGTTAATAACTTTTCACGAAAGTTTAAACTGAAAGTGTTTAATTAAATACACTTTGTGCAAACGACCAAAAATAGTTCTGAAACCAAGCAATGTTAGATTAAAACTTACACTAAAAAAAAAGTAAATGTTCTCGGGAGTTCCAGGCTACCTATAGTGAATTCTGTGGACGGTCGTACCGACCAGACTTTGCCGATGGTGGTCTTCGAGGTAAGAAACTCGACGCAGCAAGCACTTCTGGGTCGCAACTAGTTGGAGGCAATGAAATTGGATTGGACAAAGGTGTCATCGCAAAAGATCACTAAACAAGTGGAGCCAGTATGTCGGCTGGATGGTAAATCCGTTCTAAGTAACTTAGAGGAAGTATGTTCCGGTGTTCGAAGAATCTCCTGGTGAGATCAAATGTAAGCCTGTAAATATCGTACTTAAGGGAAATCCAAGTCCCGTTTTTTGTAAAGCACATAATGTTCCCTTTGCTTTAACACATTGACTGCTATTGGAAAAACATTGTAATAACTCTAAAACCTAAAATATAATTAATCTAAAAATCTTACCTTATGTTGTTAGAAGGTAGTATGTGATATGAAAAAGCATTTGTGACCCAAAATGACGGAGTATGTGACGTCATCAGTTGGCTTCTCAAATCCGCATAGTGAGCACGTGAGGGGAAGTTCTTTGACTCAAGGAAGTTGCTGAATGTTTGCAGTTTACTTAGTACTGGCGGAAAACACACACAAATCATTAAAAATACTATAAACACTTAGTTAGTAAGGGACAACAATAAAAATGGCTATACACATATATAGGCACCAAAACTTAGGTACCTGATCTTACCCTACCCTCCCCTACATTGTCTTCAGGCCTTGGGTTTACTGTAGGTCTTTGTGAAATTCGTCAACGCACTTGACAGCACAAAGACCTACCTGGTTTGCCCAAGCAAACGAAACATGTAAATATTGTCATCTTCCTCATTTTTTCATTTTTGTAGCATACCCTACAGTCTTTCCTCTTTCGGTCACCTTTCTTGTCTTTCTTGTCACGCTCTTCATTCTTTACAAGCAAATGTAAAGTCAAAAGTCAAAGTTGTTTATTGCATAAAACGTTTAACAATAGTTACAAAAGTAACAGTAAACTGATGCATTGTCAATAGAAAAGAAAATACATTGGATCATAAGATAATATACATTGTACTTATTTACTATTCAAATATTACATAAATGGAAAAATAACTGGGTTTTTAATTATCAGGCAATTGCTATTAAACAAAAATAGGAAACATATTAAATTTAAATTAACTGATAAGAATACTTGCATTGTAACTGTTAAAGAAGAAGAAAATCACAAAACCTAGAACATAACCAACCTACAAAGAATCCACAAAGTTGTCATCCTCTATCATTTCTTTGACACTATAGTATGCTTTCTTCAATAAAATGGTTTCTAGACGTTTTTTAAATTGATTGACATTTAGAGCTTTAAGAGTGAGTGGTTTTTTACTGTACAGTTTAATACCCATATAGAGCGGACTCCTCTCATAAATAGTTAAATTAATTATGTATTGGGAAGCTAAAAGATTCTTTATTTCTTATGTTGTAAGAATGATTTAACTTAAATTTATTAAAAGATTCAGGAGTTTTATGAACAAACTTTAAAATTTCGAATAGAAAATAGGCTTGGTAGAGTTAATATTTTTGAATTTTTAAACAACTGTCGGCAGTTATGTCTGAAATGAACTTTATGAATAGCTCTCATTATACTTTTTTGAGATATAAGTAGTCTATTCATGTCGCTTGAACTTCCCCAAACTATGATAGACTATGAAATATATACTCTATGTACGAATAGTAAACTATTTTATAAGTTTCAAAAGAAACATTTTCAATCAGAACTTTAAACACAAATCTAAAGGAATTAGTTTTATTTACCAAACACTGAATATGACTTTCATTTTAAGTTCTGATAAATAAATAAATAAATAGTTTATTGCGGAAACATATACATGCTATGCAATCGTCATATTTATAGGTTGAACTAGTTGAATTTTCCTTGCATTCTGACATCGAGGTCCTATTCAAACATACATTTTTTTCATTCACTCTCTCTCATTCATTCGAATTGTTCCACTCTAGCCCTCCTAGTGTACGTCGTTAGGTTCTGCAGTCTCCCAGTTATGTGCCATAAAATCGTCTGTACTGTAAAATGCCTTTGTGACCAAGATTTGTTTTAGACGAGCTTTGAACGCCTTCGGCATTTGCGCACTTTTAATCGAATTTGGCAACCGGTTGACTAGTTGAACTCCTACAAGAAAGGGGCTGAGTTTGAGAAGAAGAACTCATATAGCGTCTAAACTACCAAACGAATTTGCAGAAAAACTACATGAGTTTCAGAGATATTTGATAAAATTGAGAAAAGCAAAAAACTTCTTACCCAGCCAGATGGGTAATTGTGACCAAACACCCGTATATTTTGATATGCCACACAATTACACAGTGGATAAAAAGGGCGCTAGGACTGCAAGTATGAAAACGTGTGGTTATGAAAAACACAGGTGGTTCTGCTGTGTTGCACAGCTGACGGAAAGAAACTGCCTCCTATGATAATTTTTAAACGAAAGTTAATGCCAAAGAAAATTACTTTTCCAAAAGGCATTGTTGTCAGAGTTTATGAAAAGGGTTGGATGACAGAAGAGATAATGATGGATTGGTTTGCAAATGTATGGATGAAATGACCTGGAGCAAATCTTCATTTAGTAAATCTCCTTGTTTTTGATGCTATCCGTGGTCATTTAAATGATGACCTCAAGGACAAAATGAAGCGACATAAGTGTAGCCAGGCCGTCATACCAGGAGGCATGACCAGTATCCTACAACCTTTGGATGTCAGTATTAATAAGCCATTTAAGGGTAAAATCAGAAAGCTCTACACCGAGTGGCTGAGTATGAATTTAGAAAGCACAACAAAGACTGGCAAAATTAAAAAAGCCTCCATTGATGAAGTTGCCAACTGGGTGATAAGAGAGAGCTTGGAACAGCATCCCAGAAGAGGTTGTTTGTAAAGCATTCAAGAAGTGTTCAATCTCTAATGCCTCGGATGGCTCGGAAAATAACCTGCTGTGGGAGGATGATGACGAAGCAGATGAAGATTATGAGGCTCCAGAACATGAACCTTCATCAGAAATTGACACCGATGAATCTGACCCTGATGATCCAGAAAGTTGCAGTGGTGAGGAATCTGCACCTACAGAACTACCAGAAGCAACATCCTCAACGGGAGTTCTGGCTTCTACAAGTCACTTTTGGAAACCCAAAAGTTATAGTGATAGTGATGACTAGGCCAAAATCATTAAAGTTTCCATGTGCAATAAGTGAATAAAAGTTACCCATACTGGTCAATGCATCAGTAAAAATTCCAAGGTTTTGGTAAGATTTGTATATATTTTATTACAGAGTAAAAAACAGAGTATAAAATATTACAGAGTGCTAAATAACATAACCATGACAACTGGTTTTTCTTTCCCAAATCTGTATTATAAAATCTACAAAAAAATTGTTATTTGTCATGTTGTGAGATTTTTGCAGAAAAAACTCCTTAGTTAGAGTTTTTAAGTTATTAAGTAGGTCAAACGACCGTATAAACTACTAAAATACAGGCAAAATTAAGGTTAAAATTGTTCTTTTTGCTATAGATCTTAAACGAACAAAGATACAAAATTATGTTTCATACAAAAAATGTTTATATTAAAATTATCTTTACAATGGTATGCAACATGATATACCTTACTATTTAGTGTTTTTGACTTATTCATGATTAAACAATTTCAATGTTTACATCAATTTTGAGGTTAGAAATGTTTCAAAAACATGGTTGTATACGACATACCGTTGAAAAGCTCGTCAAATTTTGAGAAATAATACGTAAACACCATATTTTAATTCCAATTGATAATTTGACTACAGAACGCCCCGTAAAAGGTTAGGTTAGGTTAAGAACCATAGTTAACATTTTATGTGCAAGGACATGGACGGTTAAATATTGAAATCAGTATGAAGCTGCCATTTTAACTACATTTGATCATAGTTTAAATCAGGTTTACAGTAGCCAATTTAGGAAATGCTCTATTTAAGGACTGTCGAAATGATGTATAACAGTTTTGTGTTTCTAATTACAATTAATTAGTTTTTGGTGTTTTAAATCAGAAAAACATGGTAAATTATAAAAATTGTTTATGATGGGACATGGTAAATACAGTACAATTCCTTACGGATAGTACATGGAACAATTTTTAAATTACTAAATTTTTCGTATTTTATTGTGTTTGTACTAGAACATTCATCGTTGAATTGATCCTAATTTCACATGATAAACGGTCACCATTATTTGTACGTCTTATCTTAGATAGTAAAATAGACCGACTGATAACGATCATTCAGGATATTTCACGTAAAAAGATTAGAGCAGGTTTGATATTAATTGAAAGATATCATGATTAGACTTCTGGCCAGATAAGCCAGTACACGGTGAAGAAGATTAGTAAAAACGGTAAGTTTGTGTTTGTGATGGCGTTTTCAAACAGGGAGTATGCAGAAAGCAGAGTAACCTCTCAAGAAATATACGTTGTTAGGTAATTTAAGGAACCCACTAAAGGGATATTTCCCTTCACTACCGATTATTGTTTGTGTTAGAAGAAAGACATAACATTGATGTGTCATATATTTAAGGACTGATATATAAGTATTTTAAACATTTGTAGAGTATTGTTTTACACAAATTAAACATCCAGAATCGTCCTATGAATCCCATAAAAAGAAAAGAATGAAAATAATCACATGTATTCACCCCTATAGTGTCAAAAATAAGGGCCTGCCACTAATACCTAGTAGACCTACCGGTCAGCTGAATTCCCAGAGCCAAAATCTCAAGTTTTCGTTTCAGTAGTAATAATTATTGTAAATTTTTGAGATTTTACTCCTAAAGCATCCTGGTATTTACTTATTTAAACAAAAGAAAATAGATTAATTAGGCTTCCCAGATAAGTTGAGCTTTCTTACAAGAAGTCCTGATTATTGAGACAGGCAAATGTAACGTTAAATGAAGATGAAAACCCTTTGTTCCAGTTGACATTACCATACATACACCGGTGCGGCTACATGAGCCTATCTTGAAAGAAAACACAGCTAGTCTGCTGGGTGAGCTATGGCTATTCTGGCCAACAAATAACCACATTCGGCCAAACCAACCAAATTAGGTATGTGTTTATTAAATAATAAAATATATAACTTGATTTTACCATTTTAAAAATACACTCATGGACAAAATTATGGAATCAAATGATTTTATTTTATTTCATCGCCCCTTTTTTGTTTAACAGGCTGTATAATTTTGAGTTTTTGTAATCGTTTAGTTGGTTTTAATATTTACGAACACTTTGCTAAAGAAATTTCCAATTTTAAACGAAAAAGGGGCGATGAAATGAAAGAAAATCATTTGGTTCCATAACTTTTTCCATGAGCGAATATTTCATAGTTTACAATGAAATCACATTTATTGGTCTTTATGCATTCAAATAAATACCTCAGATAAATAAGTAAAATTCAATATGCCCATTAATACTAGATAATATTCATTGTACATGTTAATTTTAATTATCTTTGTTGAGTGCTTAATACAATTTGTTTGGATTTAAATAAATAATTTATTTAGAGTGTCATTAGTGTAATTGGAAGACTACATTCATTGCTATCATCATGATAAGTGATGACGCCTTTACTGGCAAAAGAGTTTTTTTCAATTTCAACCAGAGAACTATTAAATTAATATTATTTTACAGGTCAACACAACTGACACTGTTTCACCCAACTTCTGCTCTGGCTGACCAGTATTGCAAGAAGATTGAACAACCTGTTAGAAATTCATAGTTGTACTATAATTTCTAGAAACTCGTTACCATTAACTATTTCTTTAACCACCACATGATGATTAAAAATTAAACCTGATTAACATTGAATAATTTATGTAAAATGAAATATTTTAGTTTTTGTTTTGTATTGAATTTGGTGGAATGTATAGTTTACGAATATAAGCTTATCATTAATAAATATTGTTTCGGAATATGTCTGTCATTTCTTTGGTGTATTTATCACAAATTTCCTAAACATGCTATTTTCTAGCAACAGTTATGGACAATTGTAAATAGAAGAACACTTATTTCACCTCATTACACTCATTACTGCAGAAATATAGTATTTTCTGTGAACATTATCAAATAGTCCACCAAAATGCTTTGTCAAATGATACATTATTGAAAGTTTCACGATTTGATTTTCAAACTGCTCTAAATTGAACATTATTTGTAATATTTCATTGGTCTGCTTCACAAATGCCATAAAAACCATACATGGTTCATAAAATCATACAAAATTATTATACTACCACCATATTAAATACATCATTATTAAAATACTTTTATCTATAGTATTGGACTATTCGATAATATAACTTAAATTAAAAAGAAAACAAAAGCCAAAACTTGTACGAATATTGGATTTTGTTTTATTTAAATTATTATTATTGATTAGAAAATGTACAAAACAAACCCATGCTATTTAGCTGCATTTTTTAAAAACTAAAATATACAAGTCTATTAGAAAAATCCTTATTATCACAAAAACTTCAATTTTGGAAAATTGCCAATTTGAAAGTAACATGGTTGTTACTTTCTAATTCCTACCTTCAAAAAACTAATGGCCATAACAACCTAAATTTATATTTTATCGAACCATATTCATAAGGGAAGTTTGATTGGGTTTTAAAAACAAATATTTTAATAGGAACCATTTTAAATTTAAAAACCGCCATAAAGAATTGTACATTATACACATTGTTTAAAAATGATCTAACTGTAACGTTATTTCTGTCAAGAAAGTGTGTTTTGGATCTAGGATTAGTTTATTTACCTGATTTGTAGTATAAAATAGGTTTTGAAATGCAGTTGTGATCAGCATATAGTAGTTTCAACTTATTTACAAGTACTACTGACTTGTATGACATAGATGGGCTGAAAACCTATTTCAAAACCTTTAACTGCCTTCTTCTTGCGTCTATTTGGTTCAATAGAGTCTTTAGTCAATAGACATTGTAAACAGAGTGTTGCAGTGTCGTGAAGAAACGTTGGATGTTGCATCAAAAAACTTGAGTTCTTTGATAGAAAATTTGGAGAATCTTCGCTTTAATGGATAAAGTCAAATACTTAGTGAAGCTCAATAAGTGGCTGAAAACATTGGTTGGCCCCAAAAATTTAGAGAGGAACAGTAAAGAAGAAAGAAACGAAAGAGACCAGCTGATGAAGACTTATCAAATCAGTGACTACTTTGTGTGAAAACTTTTCTGTGTTATGGGGCTCCCAAGAAATTACAAATGACCTTATTGGGAAAAAAGCAGCAAATCTAGTTCAGAAGTACCCCAGAGATTTAGGAATTGAACTTGCTGATGAGATGAGTAACCTGAAGTTAATATATTCAGCCAACTTTGGTGACAAAAGCCTACCACCGTTTGATCTCCTAAACAAAATAAAATCTTTTAATTTGGAGAACTTGTTTCCAAAAATCTTAGTCGCCCTCCGAATATTTGCAACAATCCCTGCTACAGTTGCTAGCGAAGAACGCTCGTTTTCTACGCTGAACAGAGTGCAAAACGTGTTACGCTGAACAATGTGTCAGGACGGACCGTCAAGCTCGGGTGTTTTAGCAATTGAGACGGACCTTGCAAGAGAAGCCATTATTGATGAGTTTGCCATGAAGAAGCCCAGGAAGGGCACTTTGTTGTGAATAAGAATTTTGTTAATGCAGTTTATAAGGTAGTCTTATTTAAATTATTTAATTGCGTCAATGTTTCATTTCAATGTTAACTAACAGCTAGTGATAAATAAAAAAATCTAATGAATCTTACAGTTTGTTTTTTCAAGTCCCGACTTGCATACTGTTTATTAAAAATTTAGAAATCTTAGTAACAAATCAGGAAAATAGGGGGCCTGGGATCGCTCAGCCCAGGGGCCCGTGACGGCTCTCGCCGGCCCTGAGAGTATCGTGAGCTTAGACCTAGAGAAGTGTTACACACAGCTCATTGATTGCTTTGTAAGTTTTCCAGTGTTCACTCAAATAAACCACGTCTGCTGTTAGTTCGCCCAGCACAGCCTCGAGAGCGAGAACCTTACAATTAATTAAACGGACATTTACAATTAACAAAAGGAAATTTACTGTCAAAAGTGAATTTTAGCTACTTCGTTTAGTCAACTTAAAAGAACTGTTCTTTAACACATACTTCTTTTAAATGATAAAGATTTATCAAAGTTATTTATTCTAAAAAATCAGAGTTTGTATGATTTTGAGAGTTAACTGGAGTGTCGGATGGCACGTCAGCAACGCTGGAGCGGTGTTGAGAGAGTTGGAGGCAGGATGAGCCTGGGATACTGTTTAGGTTTACATAATACTCTACTACAGGGTAAGACTCTACTGATCATTTATCTATAGTAGCAAGGGCCCCTCGGTAGCCCACGAATCAGAGCCCCCAGCCAATGGGAAAGCGGGGATTGAATGTAGGCCACACCTACGGCCAGCGGGGAGGCTGGGGCTGGGTTTTACTACGTACAGGAAGCCATATTTGGCCAAGTGTTGACGTAGGATGCTACATTTAAATTTCACCATTAAATGTCACCTAGAGGTAAGAATAAATATAAAAGCTTACCTGGGATTCGAACTCGGGAACATTGGATTATGAGTCAGACGTGGTAACGACTAGACCGTCATGACTCGATGAGGGGAATGGAGAATGGGTGCTATTTGAGAGGGTGTTATTTATACCACGGAGTTGATTCTCTACGGGAGATACGTTGAGGTAGTACACAGGTTCGCTAATTGGAGCGCCACGTACCGGGCAGTAGCGCTCTCAAAATAAAGTTTGAAGCACGCCTAGCAAAGCGCGGCGCGCAGAAGTTTTTCGTTCGGAAATTGTTTGCATTGAATCAAATGGGTTGAAGCACACCTAGCAGAATAAGTGGAAGCGCGCCGCGGAGACCGCGTTTCGACTGCGGCAGGGGGAATTCGGTGAAGAAAACTTCCACTCGCCGCTACGCGCCTCGCCGCGCCTCCAGCAAGTTGCTAGGTGTGCTGGGGGTGATGGAAGCGGATGGAAGACATTCTTCCCAGGCTGGGGTCCTTCGTGCATCTTCGTAAAACCTCGTGCACCTTTCGGAGACTCGGCCGCCTGGCAACGTGTGGTAGATGATTGAGCAGTGTCTTGTTTGTTTTGATGCCTGTTGCACAACATTAGGCAAGGTCACTAACTCCGTGATTCTCTGTATTCTGTGTAGTTTTCTGCAAATCCTGCTTTGTAAGTACATTTTGAATTAATGTAATACTAGCTTATTAATAATATAGTGCTGTAATGTTTTTATGCTCTGCTGACCGATTTCCTAACTAGATAGCAAACTATTGAACGTCCATAAGCCACGGTTAGAGGCCTAGCGTGACCTACTTATTTAAGGGGGTCGGGGGAAGGAGTACACTGCTGGGTTTGTATATGGGATTTATTTAACAATTAAATAGTTTTTGAGTTTAATTATATTTTGTGTGAGTTTCAAAACACTCAGCGTCTAAAACCTGTGAATATGGCTTTTCCTTGTTGATGTGCATGCATATACATATTATTGAACGGACAGAACAAGTGCAGTATAAACGGATTTCACAATTGGTCAATATGTGGTTAAAGTAGCATAGCGAATAACGGTATAAATAAATATTGTATATACCATTTCCTTATATGTTAACCCCTAATCAGCGCGGCAATGGTTCAATTTTATGGATAAATTCATTACAATAAAACTACAAAATAAAATATTTATTGCATTTTTTCTGTCAACTTACATAATTCTTTATTATTGTATAATTTGTACGGTGCCGAAAAAAATTAAAATTGTATTTTGCGTTACACACATTTAAGCAAGGAATATTACTATATATTCAGTTTAAAATGTTTAGCTGTTAAAATGTTAATACGGCAAATACTTAAATCAGAGGACTATAATAAAACATCTTATATTATATGATATCAAAGTATACATTCTTGAGTTTTATAGCAACTAATACGTATTACAGTTTTATGCAAACCTCATTGTTTACCCACTATTTTAATTTAATCTCACGTTAATTCTTAGGTTTAAATTCTAAAGTTTGCCTGTCTTTATAGGAAACCTAAAAAATTGACGAGGAGGAACTGGTCCTTGCCGTGGAGGAGTATCCCAACCTCTACAATTTAGCCCACCCATAATACCATGACAACTTGTGTAAATTAAATTCATGGGAAGTCTAACAGATCAGGTATTTAACCTTGGTAAAAACCAAAAGAAGCTAATTCAACAATAGGAAATCTTGAAGTAAGAAAATGAAGGACTACGGTCGGCCCTGAGTAACCACGCAGCCGTCATGAGTGACATCCTAACTGAAAGTAAAGACAGTAAACCTAGTGGTAACATTTCATATGCTAATAGGTTAAAATGTGCTGGACAGTTGACAAAACAAAGGCCTAGGCTAAAGTTATTGACACCCAGAGGAGTGAATGAACAACCTATTAAGGAGACAGAAGATTTCGAACTACTGTAGTAAAATCTCGCCGGAATAAACATGAGAATAAGACTGGAAACCCCTATGGCAAATGCTGTGAAAAGAAATATGTGTTTTACAGGAAAGTCTACAAGCAACCATAATCGCAATATAACCGAAAAAAGGCTATATCTTTTTGTATCTAGGCTAAGTGCCCAAACAAGTTGCGAGGACTTGGAAAAGTTTCTGAAGGAAAGTAGGCCTGATGGAGCTTACTCGGTAGAAAAATTAAATTCTATGTAGCCTGACAAATATTCTTCATCAAAGGTAGATGTGCAGGCAAGTAAATTCGAAGAGGTTTATTCTCCAGACTTTTGGCCAGAAAACTTATATGTGTTTAAGTTTTAAACGGAAAACCTAAAACTGCCTACACTACTTTAAACTAGGAGTTCTCAAAGTCATCGGATGACCTAACACTCGAGAATACGAATGAGCAGATGTATATAATTTTTTAAAAAACTGTATGGCAGTAACCTGGTAGGATGACAAAGCATGAGCCTGTTCCTTGTGTAGTGATATGAATGTCCAGCCTGTTAGATAATGAATGAAGTTTAGTTTTTGTGAAGATTAGAACATAAAAAATGTAGAAGTTGATTATTTTAGTATTTTTAAATGGATGAAAATAGGTTTGCAGTGTTCCAGGTACTCAGCTCTACAGATTGTTCTGACTACTCTCTTTTGTATAAGAAGCACTTCTGACACAGAAGAAGCATGGCTCCACATTATCAGTCCACATGAGATTGGAATAGTCCAAAATATAGGATGTACTTTATTTCTAAAAATATTAGACTTCTAATGCTAACGGCCATTTCTAAAACTATTAGACTTCTAATATTACTTTTTTTTAGTTAATGAATGTATTAAGAAGTGGAAGTCGCTGAGGAATGTTTTAGAAAGGTCTTGAAAAGTCGTGAAACAAAGTCAGGTCAGGCGGCAAAAAACTGTTAAACCCTGGAGCTTGAAACAGCAAATGCAATTTTTAAAACCTTTCATTCAAGAGAAAACCCTACAGTTCAGCAACTTTGATAGAAGTGATGAAATGTATGCAAACATCAGTGACACCGCTCTTATCCCAGATGACACCAAGAACAACGACCGACCGGCCCAGGGGAACGAAGAAGAACAATTACTTGAAACTGGTACAGAAGTATCCGGTGCAATGGAGACTACCGACTCTTTATCAAACGCTTCAGGGCAGACATCTTCTTTTAAGCCAAAAGTAAATCAAGTGACAAAAAAATAAATAAAGTCGGTTTAAATTCGAATCCAGAGCATTCATGGAAAACAAAGATAAATTTACCACTTACAGCATCAGTGTTCAAGGAGTTTGTCGACTTAAAGAAAAAACATTATGAACTGCTTGCTGCTGGTAGTAAAGCTCAGCAGCAAATAGACCAATTGACAAAATATTTTCAATCCATTGAAGAAACTACTAGGTCATTTCCACATCAACTACCCATAAAAGTCAAATCACAAACCAATAAAATAATTATTGATGCAAGTTAGCTTTCTTGAACACATGTTTGTATTCATATCAAACTGTTCAAAATGTTTCGTCACTTGCACAAAAGTGTCAACCTTACACATTTCTGATTAACTTCGGAATCTAAAAGCATCTCGTTTTTTTAGTTCTGGTCTTTTTCAGTCTTGGCAATTAATAGAGCCACCGCTCAGGCGATACAGAAATGCTTTGTCCCCAAGGTGTTGGGGGCCTTTTCTTCCCTTTCATCTCTCCACGATGCTACTCCAAGGGCAGGCGGGGTTCATATAGTTCTAGAGAGTTGATTGGTCCAAGCAGTCTCTGGAAAGGGTAAGTGGTTGAATTTCGGTTCGGTGATGATGGACATGTTCAGGAATAAATTATTGTTAATTTAACTAAAACACAATTAAATTTAATAGTTTGTTTTAAAAGATTACGTAAAACATGTAAGAATATTGTAAAATATGATTTTTGGTTTCGACATACGTACTGTAATTATCTTCTTGTTCGTTTAATATTTCAGGAGATTTTCAAACGTGTCCCTATTGTTGGAGATGGCAACTGCCTGTTTTGAAGTCTGAGTGTAGTTGGACTAAATGCCCAAGAATTTCACGGAGAAATTAGAAATGAAATATCGAACTATGTTGTCAGGAATTGGAAATCACATTTGGACACAGTTGGTTACACACATGGATATATCATCTACTCGCCTTCAATATACCGGAGGTTCATGGTTCTACGAACTCGATAGATATAAAGAATCTCTAGGAAATGCGATTCAAATGCCTCAGGTGACACCGATAAACGTCGTCTGGGAACGTGTCACTTAGCAGGGGCGCCAAATTGCAACCTTTTACATGACGGTCGATCTAAACATTACGAAGTACAGACACTACTTTCCAACCGTACAGCTTTCACACATGAAGATGTTGCTGAAAAATCTAAGAGTGATGACACAAACAATCAGATCAAAACGAAGTCTAACAGCAGCCAACCAAACAGTGTCAACACGAGGACTGTCAAAGAAAAATCCACAGAAGAGACTAACCATCATTACCAGGATACGGATAAGGTTCAGAAAATAATAGCACAAGAGGAGACAGAACACTTGAGCATTACACTCGACTATAATGCTGGATTTGTATGTACTTACAATTTACTGGAGAATAAAATTTAGGAAACCATTGATATTCACTACCGATGGACTAACTTGGGACATTGCCCTGATTAAGGATAAAACGTTCACGGACCTGGCAAAGGAACAAGTAAGCTTGCATAGACGATTTGGGTACTGCACTTGGGACATAATGGTAGTGGAACGTGATATTGAAACTTCAATCTCATCTGTAACAGTTTATTCAGTCAGCTTGAAAGCCTGTGCGATAAAATCTTGCTCCAATTGGATGAACATGAAAGTAGACAGTAATGGTGTTAGAGTCGTCCTTACTGTAGATAAACATATATTTTTCTGAATTCTGTCACATTTTTTACAATTTAAAAGTACATTTGGACTATTACAAAGAGATCCAATACGACACATTTGATGATGTTTTGTTTGCGAATGGTCGGACCTGGAGTTCAGTTTTTGAAGAAGATCGTGTAAATGACTCTTTCCTCAACTCTATTTATGCAACAAAGATCACAGTAAAATTGGAATCAGATGATGACACTGCATGCAATGACGTTTAAGAAGGTCATGACCTATTATCATGTCTGCACACAAGTCAGTTAGAACTGCAAGCTTTGTTTGTAAGTACGAATGTTCATGTAGTTTCAAGTTAACGATACAGTGGCCGACAATGCTAGAGGATAAGGCAGTAGATGCCATAGACACTTTACCTTTGTCAGGAACAAATTTTATTTTATTTTTGAAGAGAAAAGATTGGTCGACAAAACTTTGTGAACTTCCAGTATCTATCAATCCATTAGCTTCAATACCATTGATGTATACCTTTACGATAGCTTTTGTTAGACATGAAGGTGCTGCAGCAGATATTGATGCTATAAGTTCATCATTTTGTGGTACAGTTAGTGAGTTTACAGAAGTGCTGTTAGGTTTAGACTTACATACCTTTCCGTAGTGACCTTTCTTTGAGCAAACTTTACAGGTCACGTCTTTGGCCGGGCACTTGAACCTTGGGTGTCTGGGCCCACCACAGAAGTAGCATTTTGCTGTAGTAGATGCAGTAAATTGTTGTCCGTTATCATCATTATGAGGAGCTTGAAGTTTGCTATCAGGCATTGGAGAATTCGGTGTTGTAGCATTGAGTGTATATTGAGAGGGTGTGTAGCAAGCTGCTTGGTTCTGAGCCGCTTCAAGAGCTCTAGCTTGTGTAGACGCTTCTTCTAATGTTAAGGAATTGTTCTCAAGCAGGCGTTGTCGAATGACTGGAGAGACTAGCCCGTTGATGAATGCATCCCTGATGAAGTTGTTTTTGTGTTGTTCTGCAGAGACAGCAGCAAATTGACACCCTTTGCTTAGAACCTTTAGTGCAAGTAGGTACTGATTGACTGACTCACCCGATTGTTGTTTGCGAGAGGCCAGTTGGTACCTTGAAAATATCTCACTAGTTGGTTTGATGTATATATCGTTGAGAGTTTGTACAGCATCATCATAAGTTTCACATTCAGAAAAGTAATCAAAGACTGATTGAGATACAAGGTTAGTTAAAAGATTTAACTTATCTTCTGATGATAGTTCTTCTTTGGTATTGATCTTGGAAAGAAAGCTCTCAAAGGTTTTTCGCCAATGTTTCCAGAGCTGAGTAGAGTTTTCAGAGTTTGGTTCTGTTTCAAAACGTGTTGGTTTTAAGTAACTTTCCATTGTATTCAATCAAATATAAACAAACAAAATAATAACAAATAAAACAAAATATTAACAAAATAAACTAAGTAAACTTTAGGTGATTAAATTGTAGTAAAAGAGAAAACCTTTTAAAGAATCAAAGTAAGGTTTTAATCACCTAGAACAAGACTATTGTTTACATATTGTGAATACTTCTAGCTTTCTAAGTAAACAAACTTAAATTAAATTAATATTGTTATGAACACATGTTTAGTTAATACATAGAGTTATTATTTTCATCACAATACTTAAAACCTAGATGAACAAGCTAGGTTACAGCTGAACTATGGTTCCGTAAGGACTTTATTAGTATTGAGGAAAACGAGTTTTGAAGCATTCAAAGAGGACAATTTTCACTCGGACGACCTAATTGATGTATTGAGGAAGAAAGCCGAGAGTGTTGTACCCGAGAGCGAACAATACTTAAGCCACGGTTTCCTAGACCACGTCGGAAGTCCGGCGCGAAGGTTCAGACGTGGTTTCTTCTACCGCGCTCTGATCAATACACAGGAGTATGTGGGAGCGGTTTGCAAGACCACGCCGTGATAGCGCCGGCGCGATTGATGTTCAGAACCACGTCGTGATTCCCCGACGTCTGGATATCTTTCATTTATCCTGGCGTGATCGCGCTGAGCACATCTCGGCGCGATTGGAGTGTTTGCCTCTGTTCTTGTTTGTTTGTGAACGATATTCTAGTTGTTATGACTATTGATCGTTGATATAAAGTCCAAAGTTTTTCTCAGGAGTTTGACGGAAAGCTAATAGATTAAGTGAGAGAAAACAGCGTTTTGTATGATTTGTATAATAGAAACTACAAAGATTCGATGGAGAAAATCAATGAGTGGAAGAACATTTCAGCAGGAATCTTGATGGATGGTAAGTTTTTATATTTTTTTACTGTATTAAAAACGTAACCTCACTCACTCATTTTGTTTGTACATTTAATTAACTAACCCTCTATCTGGCAGTTACAATTTTCTATACTGACACACCCTTGTTACTCCCTTTGTTCAGGGCCTCATAGAAGTCCATGTAGATAATTTACTGTCCAATATAAATCAAATTCTTTTTTACCACATTATAATGAACATTTTGGTAACACATACATATCTAGAAAAAATGTATTTGTGAGTAGGGCTACTTTGAGTGCTCAAGCTCAAAGTAAGTAAGAGCGAATCTAAAATTTCAAAAGCATAGATCTTGGAAAATAATGAAAAATGGTTATTGAAATTTAAAGATAACCAAAATATAATCAATTTGTTTCTTTACGTGAAACTTTGGTCACAATGTTAGAAACAAGTTTTTTCCATTTAGTTCCTTTTCATTTTTATCTGAAAAGGAAGGTTATGGGGCTGTAATTACGAAGTATTTTGCTTAAAAAACGTATATTTCTATTTACAGCAATATGGAGACCTAATCTTCTTATGTTTTCAACTTAACATTATTAGTGAATATAGACGTGGTAGCCTACATCTTAAAACAAGAAACACGAGAAAATTTTACTCCATTTTCGCACTTTGATTCACACACTTTTCCTTATTGAACAAAGCTGCCAAATATTCGATCCTATTTCACTGCAAAAATAATCTTTGAACTTGTATCTAACACTATAGGCCAAATGTGTAGCTTTTCTTCCCCCTGCAGGTTCTGTCAACGGAATCAAGTTCTCTGTAGGCTGTGGAATGGCCTCTTCTTCCTCATTAGGACAGGGAATGTTTTCAGTTATCAGTAGGTATTCAAAATGCAAGCACATAGGATGAGATCATATACAGTGTCAGGCGAGACAGCAATCGGTGTACAATCTAAAGTACCGAGACAAAATCCCAAAAGCATATTATGTGCATCTTCGCGCTCGTGAGTGTCTGTAGTTGTACACTGCTTTTGTTTGTTGTACACTGCTGTCACTGAAGAAACTGTCAAAACAGTGATGAATAGTATCAAGTCGAAAGCAGTTGGGTGTGATCAAATATCAATTGACATGATCAAAACTGTAAGCCCTTTTGCCATTGAAGCAATTACATATTTGATAAACGAATCATTGACTTCAGGAAACTTTCCACATACTTGGAAGAAAAGTATTGTACATCCTTTGCTAAAAATTAACCCTCCAAGCGCTATTGAACAGCTTAGGCCTATCTCTATACTCTCAGCTATATCTAAGATCCTAGAGAAGATAGTTATCAAACAAATAACAGACACAAGGGACGAGGGCAGATACAGCTCACTTGTGATGCTTGACTATTCAAAAGCTTTTGACTCGATGGATCATAATATGCGTCTTGCAAAAATGCATTATTATGCATTTAAAGATATTATCAGATGGGTTAGGTCCTAACTTGAAGACAGGCTCCAGGTCACCAAGCTGGGACGTGAGACATCTGAGACGCTTGCGAAACAGCGAGGGGTTCCGCAGGGCAGCTGTCTAGGGCCGGTCTTGTACACGTTGTACACGGCTGATTTCCCCAGTTGTGTGCAGCATTGTACAGCACATTTGTATGCTGACGATTCACAACTGCACTTGGTTTATGAGCCTCAGCTATTGAGAGAAGCTATTGGTCAAATCAACACTGATCTTGAAAATATTTCCAAGTGGTCAGTGATCAATGGCTTGAAACTGAATTCAGGCAAGTGCACAGTTCTGCATACCGCACCACAACACATTGTTGAGACCCTCAGTAGCAGTGGAGTGAGTGTCTTGCTGGACGGTGGGAGCCTGGCCATTTGTGACAGTGTTAAGACTCTCGGCGTCGTGCTGGACAAAGAACTCACTTTCACTGAACACGTCACCCACGCATCGCAGCGAGCTTTGGGAAGGCTGAGGGGTCTCTACAGGTTTCGAGAGCTACTGCCAGAGTCCGCCAAACTTCAACTTGTGCAAGCACTGATACTATCAGTATTTCACTACTGCTTCCCTGCATACGGCAACAGCATTTCTAGAGATGACATGGGTCGGATCCAGAGGCTTCAGAACTCAGCCATTCGTTTTGTTTTTTGCCTTAAAAGATCTGAACATATCTCTCCTTTCCGTGAAGGAGCCAAATTGTTGCCCATGGAAGCTGTGTGTCGGATGTTAACGTGCTGCATGATTCACAGGACTCTGACGCTCCAAGAATGGAAAAAATTGAAAAATTTCAAACCATTTTTTTTTTTTTTTTATTGGAAATTGTTAATTGTAACTTTTGAAGTTCCCTCCAAGAGCTTTTGAATCTATGAACAAACCTACCCACAATTCCAAGTAAGAGGAAAAGAGAGGTTATGTTTGTCCCATTTGTAGGTTATGTTGCCATGTGACCTGAGCTGTGAACTGTAGTCCAATCTTGAATGTCTTGTGTCTTAACTTAAGTTCTTCCTAAATTTCTTTGAACTGTTCATGAAGTTTCTTTTTTTGTATATATTATTTTGTTTATTGAAATATTTAAAATTGTGAGTAGTGATTTCTAAGCTGTAAGAAAATGGTGAAGAAAAAGGGACCAATTTGGAGTTTTTCAAATAAAAAGGAAAAAGTGTTTGTTGTAAGTACTGTTTAAAGGAGTACAATCAAATGCTGTTAAAATGGAGAGACACATTAAAAAGTGTTTTAAGTGCCCCTCAGAACTTAAAAATATTATAATGACTGGAAACAAAACCGAAACTTTGAAGAAAGGCGGAAGTGGATTATGCCTACTTAGGCCATTAACAGTTGACACCAACACCTCTGAGGGGGTAGTCTTAGCTGACCCTAGTTCGGCTAATGGTACCAAAACAGTCTCTACTGTCATCTGCATCGTCTTCAACTGGTAGTTCAACAAATTTAACATCACCATAACATCGACAGCAAAAAAGATTCTACCTTTTTGGGATCAGATGGACATTCAAACAAATGTAAGTAGCCTACTGAGTTATTTAGCTTTTACAATGTCTTTAGTCTGAAATAACATCGCCTACTTTATGTACCGTAAAGTTAAAACCATTCACTAAAATGGATTACTATAATATCAAACTAAACTGTGTAAGTAATTTATGAATTTTGGGAATATTCCCGGCAATGTTCCCAGGGAATTTTCCCTCAAGTATAAATTCCCGGGAATTTTACATTACTACGGTCTCATAAAGCAAGGCGTACACTGAGAAAAAACTTTATCCTAGATGTCTGGTAAAAGTTGATTTTACAAGATTCTAGGGTATTTTACTAGATATCATGTCACTTGTACATGTTTGGAATGAAAATGTCTTGTACAAGTAACTAGACGAGGTTTGTAAAACGACTATTAACTAGAATCTATAGATATCCCAGATTCAAAAGAACCTGCGCAGAACCCAAAATGTTCGGCGGTCTGCGCACGTACAGGAGGGGAACCGGTATCGCGGCTGTGGAGGGGGAAGTGACCTTGGAGCGGGCCGAGGAGCGGCTCAGTGTTGTTCCGTCTGACGCCGAGTGATTTTCATACTTGTTGACTTACACACACTACCCTCACGTTCCTTGTACCTTTACACTACGGCGAATGGCTTCAACTTCGAGTTCTAAATCCTCAAGTAGTTCGGGAAGGCCGTTGCGAGGACAGGCTCGGGAGATTGTGTTTAATGTATTTACACATTTAAAAGAACAAAAAACTCTTCATAAGTTACAATATAACGTTGTTGAGGCTACTGCCGTAGCAACAGGTGTTTCCAAATCTTTAGTGAAAAGAATATCAGCTGAGGGAGCACAGTTTTTGGTAAAAGGAAAATTGTCTTTTGCCACTCCTACAGGGAAAAAAGTTCCACACAAGAAGAAAATAGAAGTTGACGCATTCACTGAAGCCACAATAAGGCGTAAAATACATGAGTTTTATGTGGAGAAGAAAACGCAACCCACAATTGCCAAGCTCAAAGCGGTGTTAAATGAAGAGCAGATTTTGTCGTGCGGTGATGAGTTTTTAAGACAGTTATTAACCAAAAAAAATGGGATTTCGCTGGACAAGGTGTCAATCCAAAAGGAAGGTTCTCATCGAACAGCCGGCGATTGTCTCTTGGCGGGCAAATTATCTTCGTGACATTCGAGAATTTAGAAGGGAGGGCAGAAACATTGTTTACATAGATGAAACATATGTACACAAAACTCACGGGACATCAAGCTGTTGGCAATCAAGCGGGGAAATTGGTGTGACGAAGGCCATAGGGAAAGGTCCGAGACTGATCATAATTCATGCTGGTGGTGAAAAAGGATTTGTTAAAAATGCATTAAGAATATGGCAGTCTGGTACCTCCAAGAAGAAGAAAGTTTCAGAGGACTACCATGACGACATGGACTTTTGCAATTTTTCAAAGTGGGTAAGTGAGTGTCTTTTGCCGAACCTCCCAGCAGAAAGTGTGGTAGTTATGGACAATGCAAGTTACCACAATAAGGAATTGGACAAAAGGCCTACTTTAAATACTTTGAAATCCGAAATTCAAGAATGGTTGACGCGTCACAATGTGGCTTTTGACGGAAAAATGACGAAACCCCAGCTTCTACATTTGGCGGCAAGTGTTGCAGCTGACAAAGTGTATGAAGTGGATAGTTTGTTCTTGGACGCTGGTCACACTGTCATCAGACTTCCTCCATACCATGCCGATCTAAATCCGATCGAACTCGTTTGGGGAGACATAAAGGTAAGACTTATTCATTCTTAATAAATGTTGTTAAAAATACTTTAATTTATAGATTTAATTCAAGTACATATACTTTCTTATTGTATGTTCGTTTATTTATATACACAAAACTTGTAAATACAGTACAAGTAATAATTGGGATTTCGTAATTTAATAATATAATGAAAGTGGAGTCAAAATAAATTAGGATATATTATAAAATATTATTGAAGGCTTTATTGAATTCAATAGGAATCAATTTGAAATTAAATAACTAGACGTTAGAAAAAGAAATAAATTCACACGGTTTGAATGGAATCCGTCAGCTACTTTTCTTATTTATAACATCCCCAATACAGTACATCACGCTCTAGCCATAGACTACAAAATACTTGTGGTCTACAGGGCTAACATTCACACAAATAAACAGCTTGTTTTCGCAATTTACAGCGCATGTGTTGTTTTAGGGTCGAGTGGCAGAAAACCTGACGGAAAACATGGCGGAGAAGAAAGCAACATGTATCACACTATTTTCGGAGTATTCTGCCGAAAAGTGGGCTAACTGCTGCAGACACGTGTGCAAAATTGAAGAGGAATATTGCAGACGAGACGCTGTGATGGATGTAGCCGTGGACGCCATGATCATTCAGCTGCGCGGAGACACGGAAAGTGGTTCAGAATATGGCGACAGTGACACTGAAGAGGAGGAAGAAGATCTTGAAACGGGATGTAGAGTTCTGACTTTTGATCAGTACTGATCAAACTAGGTTCAAAAAAAGGACCAAGTAAGGGTCATGGTATAACTAAAGTGTAAAAAGTATACTGTATATATCTTCTTCGACAATTATTATTGTTTTTTTCAAGTCTTTTGATATGTAATTACATATTTAGTAAAAATATACTGTGTTTTTGTATTTAACGATTTATTGTATTTAGATCCTTTTTCAATTTCTTAAGTTTATTTCGATACCTCAACGAATATGAATTCACATACGGTATTTTTACATTCAGTGCACAAAACACATTCAAAACCACAAATTTCCTTTTAAAATTACGTATTTTTTTTTAATTTCTTAGTTTTTTACAAGGAGTATTAAAATTTCCTCATACAAGCACATCAAGCTACTATTGATATAGCTAGTTGATATTGTTTGGCTGCAGATTTTTAAGGTTTTCCTAGCGCACGCGACTATTGCTCGCAGATGTGTCAAGGCACGCGCGGTGTCGGAGTGGTGGGGCGGGCGGTTGTGGCCTAGACTGCGGCGGGAGCGAGGGAAGGCCCTCCCCTACCTGCGCTGAAGCAAGAAGTAGAAAGGTTCTTTTGCTTGTGGGATAGCTATAGTACTATTTACAAGAATCTTGTTTTTCTTATAAGACACGGATGGGTAAGAGAAACTTTGACGTCATGACCAGTCCTAGACAGGGCTAGTAAAATGTGTCTAACTCTGATTGTCATGTATCTTATACAGTCTCGTCTGGTAAACTCTTCTTTTCCCAGACAATCTTGTATAAATGGTCACGTGACTACTGAACAGCAAAGAAGAAGCCATCTTGAGTTACGTTCTTTCCGCTTCACGGTTTCATCGTCTCAGTCTTGCTCACCTGCTGTGCCTGTGTGTGTTAAACAATTATTATTATTCTTGAAGTTATTAATTCAGATTCTTTAAATAAACAGCCTCCTTCTATGGATGAAACACTAAGAAATCTCCTACGAACCTGGTGGTTGTCTTCTTTGGAGGATACCTTCAAAGGTAAGTAGACAGCATTTTCCTATCATAGCTAATAGTATCGGCTTTAGATAAAACCACACTTTGCCGTTTATCCTCTAATTTCATGAACATAACTATCTCGTAAGCTATGAATTATATTAGTAATAGAAACACTATTGGCTCAGATATTTCAGTAGATCATTTTAGGTTAGGTCCATGTGCTAAGAAGTTACGCTGTATATTGGGTAGGAGAGGCTATTAGTTTCAATACCCTATACTACTTCTACCAGTATTTTGTGAAAATCGTTCTGTAAGCTTAGGCCTAACGTTTTAAATGTGTTTGTAAACAAGAAACTAATTGAATTATTTGGGTTCTCCTCCCCCATTTTTCACTTTGACCGATGCTTTAGGCCTACTCAAAGCTGTAACTAACCTAACCAACTAACCTTTTCATATATTTTTCTTTTAGGGATACATTAACAACGGTTTAAATCAAGTATAAGTAAAACAAAGGAGTGGACCTTGTTTAACACGTTCACTGCGGGTGAGGTCTCGGGACCTCAAGGTACCGTCGGTACCGTCCGGCGCACGCGCATGAGGTCTCCGGACATAATGTGCACATCGCTTCTTTCTTTCATTAGTGTGTCCTTGAGACTTGCGCGGGACAGTTGAGGTTATGTTTACTCTGTTGTGTTTGTTCTGTTGAATTCTCTGTGTGCGTAGTTTTTACTTCCTGCGCTCGGCAAGTCTGCGGTGTTTTATTTTCGCGACGCGGAGTGTTTTGACTTTTGTATCGCCTTTAGTAATACTTTTAGTTGTTGTTTGTATATAATTTGACTTGTGTGTTATTCGTGATGTAGTTTTATTTATTTATTGATACTCAATGTGAAGTTTTCTTCTCGTGAGGAATTACACATACTGTAGCGTCGCGCGTCAGTGTATTGTTGCGGCAGTGTTTTCCACTACATCACTTCAGCTTCATTATGGATCCACATCCAGTAACAAGTTCTGCAGTCGAAATTGATGTATCGGAAGATGAAAGAAACGACAATGAAACTGACAATGAAGAGTTTGAAGAAGAGGACAATGATGTATACCCTGATTTTGATGCTCACCCTCCTTCGTGGTCTGCTAATACAAATGGGTTGAAACAGATTCCATTTACAAAACGAGAGGGACTTCAAGTACCAAATCCTGGAAATCGACCTATTGATTTTATTCTCCTTCTCCTTGACATAATCTTTTTAGAAAAGATTGTCAAAAAAACAAATCAATACACGCCTTAGAGCTATTTTGTGGCCCAACTACTACTCCGAAATCCAGAATCCACAGATGGAAAGATCTTACCGTAGAAGAGTTCAAAGTTTTCCTTGCATTGCTTATTGACACGGGATTGAACCCAAAACCTAGATTTCAGGACTTTTGGCGGAAAACAAAGACGTTCTTGCCTGTTTATGGGAAATTTATGAGTCGAGGTAGATTTTTATTAATTTTGAGATGTTTGAACTTTGAAATGCACAATAGAACTGACCGGCTATCAAAAATAAGATATTGTGTGGATTATTTTAATAATGGATTATTTATAAAAAAGGTTCCTGTCACGATGTTGCTAATTATCGACCAATTTCCCTTTTACCTATTATTGGCAAGATAATTGAAAAACTATTTTTAAACAGACTTTCTTTTTATCCAAACACAATACATTCTTTAAAAACCAATACGGATTTAGAAAAGGATTAAGTACCATTGATGCAGTCAATAAACTTCTTGAAACTGTCATTGAAAGCTTAGAAAACGGCAGACAAACAGCAAGTATATTCATTGATTTGACCAAAGCATTTGATTGTGTCAATCATGGTATATTACTTGATAAACTGTATTCATATGGTATTCGTGGGATTCCTTATAATTGGATAAAATCATATTTATCTAACAGAACACAGCAAGTTGAAGTCAGTGGTATTCTTTCAAGCTCAGTCTCTTTGAGATTTGGTGTGCCTCAAGGATCAATACTACGACCAATACTATTTCTAATTTATATAAATGACGTAGACAAGTTTATGAATCCTGAGAGTACTATTTTATATGCTGATGATACTTTCACATTGAATAACAATAATATCAAAGATTTAGAAATAGCATGCTTTGAACAGTTGAATACTTGTGTCCAGTATTTTGATGAATTAAATTTAAAAACTAGTATATTAAAGTCAACTTACCTACATTATAGACTGAATCATCGGTTTGATAATATCAATAATAACAGCCCCCTGATAATGATAAACGACGGAATTCTTGAAGAGTTGACTAGTGTTAAATTTCTTGGAATCCATATTGATAAGGATTTATCTTGGACCTCTCAGGTTGAGAGCGTGTGCACTAAAATTGCATCTGGAATTTTTCTTCTTCGAAATTTATCCGATTATTGTAAAACTAGTATTTTGAGAACGGCTTATTTCGGTTTAATCCATCCTCATTTAAATTATGGAATTGCTTTATGGGGAGCGTGTTTTAAACAGAGGTTTATGCGCCTTTTTATACTTCAGAAAAAGGCTGTACGAATCGTATCTAAAGCTAGATTTCGAGAACCTTGTAGAGAAATTTTTAAAACACTTAACATATTAACACTACCTTGTATGTACATTTTTGAAGCATTTGTTCTATGTCTGACTAAATGTAATTTAGAAACTGGAGCTAACTTTCATGTACATAATACAAGGTATTCTAATGTATTTAGAAATAATTATCACAGGCTTCGGGTTTATGACCAACTTCCTTGTCAAGCTGGAGTTAAATTATACAACAAACTGCCTGAAAACATAAAAACTGAACCTAATTTGGCTATTTTCAAACGAAATTTAAAATCATATTTAATTAATAAATCATTTTACAGTGTGGGTGAATTTATGCATGACAATCAAACGTAATACAATTGGATTTAATACTATAACTTAGAATATTACACCTCAACTCGGCCTGTCCCGGTACCATAGGTTTTATCACATTTCTATAATTTGTTTTATGTTAATGATTAGTTATTTAGTTTGTTTGTTTGTTTTTTTTATAGTCAACACAATTAATTTTTGTAAAATGACTAATAAATTGTTATTGTTATAATAAAATGTTGGAGGAATTATTAAAAAAAATTTGTCGTTGGATGAAGGAATGGTTTTGTGGAGGGGTAGACTATATTTTCGGAAATATATAAAAAATAAACGTCATAAGTATGGGATCAAGCTGTATACTCTTTGTGATCCCCATGGATTTATGCTGAAATTTTTAATTTACTGTGGAGTTTTGGACGATATGGGAGGAAAATGTCACGCTGCAAATGTTGTACTGAACCTAATGAGAGAAAAACTGCACAATGGTCACAGTCTGTACATGGATAACTATTATAACAGCATTCCATTAGCTGCAAAACTGCTTTTAAACAATACATACTGTACTGGCACATTAAGACCTGACAGAAAATACATTCCACAAGCAGTGAAATCTGCACATTTACAGACCGGTGGGACGATTGCCAGGTACAGTGAAGGAATGATGGTGGGAGCCTGGAAAGATAAAAGAACAGTGACCTATATATCAACAGAACACGAAAACAGCCTTGGTACTATGATAAACAAAAGGGGCCAAGAAAAACAGAAACCATTGCCTATAATAAAGTATAACGCCTTCATGAAAGGAGTGGATCGTTCCGATCAAATGCAATCCTACTATCCGCTAGAAAGAAAAACACTGCGATGGTACAAGAAAATGTTCATTCATATACTGCAAATGATCATAGTGAACGCCCACCACCTATATAATGATTGTGATGAAAATAATACTCTATGTATTAACCAAACATGTGTTCATAACAATATTAATTTAATTTAAGTTTGTTTACATATAATTGTGAATACTTCTAGCTTTCTAAGTAAACAAACTTAAATTAAATTAATATTGTTATGAACACATGTTTGGTTAATACATAGAGTTTTATTTTCATCACATTCTTCCTCCCTGAATGTTTTAATAAAAGTCTTTCAAGTATTCAGGAGTTCTTCTCTGTCGATGTGATCTTCTAAGTGTCTGAGGTGTTTGTTCATTTATTGAAGTATCTGGACCTTCAAATTTTACATCGTCTTCCTCTGGACGACTTGTCTCAAGCCCCACATTTGATTTCTGCCTGTCTTCTTGGTTTGATTTGCCGTGAGGAGTTCCCACACATGGGCTTGGGCTGACGATCTGTAGTCGTTCTTCCAATTTCTCACTTTCCCCTCGTGGAGCTAAGTGATGCAGTGATACTGTTTCTTCGTTGCCATTTTGTAAACGTACTATAGCGTAATTCGGATTAGCTTCTATCAGGTCTACTTCATGAACAAGTGGGTCGTATTTACTCTGTCTAACATATTGCTTAAGGAGCACTTTGCCTGGAGTCATGAGCCATGTAGGCATTGATAATCCATTCGTTGACTTTCTACTGTGAATAAACATTCTTTCGTGAGGTGTGACATTAGTGGCTGTGCACAGGAGTGATCTCACACAATGTAAAGAGTCGTTCAAAACATTTTCCCATTGGTTTACCTGAAGATTTCTACTTTTGAGATTGAGAGATATGGTTTGCCATAAAGTTCCGTTAAGTCTCTCGGTCTGTCCGTTGCCTCTGGGGTTGTAAGGTGTTGTTCGACTGGTAGCAATGTTTCTAGAATGTAGGAATGTTTTAAGTTCATTAGACATGAATGAGGACCCTCTATCCGAATGAATGTATGATGGTGTTCCAAAAAGGCAGAACAAATCACACAACTTTGCTACTACAGTACTTGAGGTTAGGTCTGGACATGCGTAAGCAAATGGGAAGCGTGAATATTCGTCTATGATAGTGAGTATGTACTTATTCTTTGATTGGGATGGCAAAGGACCCTTGAAATCTACGTTCAGTCTTTCAAATGGTACAGTAGCTTTGATTAGGTGCATTTCTTGAGGTTTGTAGAATCGAGGTTTGACTTCAGCACACACGGGACAGGAGGCGGTCATCTTCTTGATTTCTTCTATAGAAAATGGTAAATTTCTGCTCTTTATCCAGTGGTTCATTCTGGTGACACCTGGATGTCCAATGTTTGAATGCAAAGTGTAAAGCTTATCTGCTTCAGTAGCACCGCAAACTCTAGATAATGCGTCAGCTACGTCGTTTTGTTTGCCTGGCCTATATACAATATCATAGCTGAAGCATGATAGTTCCAGCCGCCAACGAAGTATTTTTTCATTTTTATTTTGCTTGTGTGTTGCTGGTCAAGCATGAAAGTTACAGACCTTTGATCAGTTATCAATTTGAAGTGGCGACCAATAAGAAAGTGTCGCCATTTTCTCAAAGATTCAACTATAGCATATGCTTTTTCTACAGATGAATGACGTATCTCACTGGGGAAAGGGTTCGTGAAAAGAATGCAACTGGGCGTCCCAACTGTGAAATGGTGGCAGCTATAGAGTGTTCCGATGCATCGGTTTCAACTACAAACGGGACATCTTCATCTATTGCCGACAAAGCGGATTTTGCTATTTCTGTCTTCATTAGCTCGAAATCTGCTACTGCTTTGAAGAGAGAGGAAATGTTTTGGTACAGACTAAGCTCTGGACCTTTGTGAGTAGTTCGAGATCCATTTCGAGTAGTGTGACAGCATTCCTACTGTTCTTCTCAGTGACGCCAAGTCTGCAGGTAGAGACATCAGAGGTTTTAGTCGTTTTCATCAGGCTTGACAGTTTTGTTTTCAATTCTGTATCCCAACAGATGTATTGATTGTACAGAGTATTGACTCTTTTCTCGTTGATGGTGAGATTATATTTCTTTGCAGCTGCAAGAAAACTAGCAAGATTCTTGTCATGTTCATTCTGGTCTTTCCCACAGATTGTTATATCATCCAGATATGCATATACTCCGTGTAGTCCTTCTACCCTTATGATATCATCAATTACGCGTTGGAAGCAAGCGACGCCATTTGTCACCCAAATGGTACTCGGCAAACTGGTAGAGACGTCCAGCAGCTTCAAAAGCTGTGTATTGTTCTCATCTTTTCGCGGGATCTGGTGGTAAGCACTTGATAAATCAACTGTACTGAACACTGAATGGCGAGAGACTTGAGATACAATGTGTTCAATATTTGGTAGAGGGTAGCCATCGAGTAAAGTGAACCTATTAATGGTTTGAGAATAGTCTATTACCATCCGCTTTTGTGATTTTCAGTAGTTATGAGAGCTTGTGCACGCCAAGAGGAACGGCTTTCTTCTATTATTCCTTCAGCTAGCAACCTACTTACTTCATCTTCGATAAAAGCTCTGTCGACTGTAGAGAATCTACGGGATTTGGTTACAATAGGTTTGATGTCTTGAGATAGATTTTGAAATAAAGGTGGAGGGTCAATATTTACTTGAGCGAGAGCACAAATGTTTAGAGGTGTTTTTGATCCACCGAAGCTTACTTGAATTTGGGAGTGTTGTTTAAGAAGGTCAGGTCATGTCTGCACACAAGTCAGTTAGAACTGCAAGCTTTGTTTGTAAGTACGAATGTTCATGTAGTTTCAAGTTAACGATACAGTGGCCGACAATGATAGAGGATAAGGCAGTAGATGCCATAGACACTTTACCTTTGCCAGGAACAAATTTTATTTTATTTTTGAAGAGAAAAGATTGGTCGACAAAACTTTGTGAACTTCCAGTATCTATCAATCCATCAGCTTCAATACCATTGATGTATACCTTTACGATAGCTTTTGTTAGACATGAAGGTGCTGCAGCAGATATTGATGCTACAAGTTCATCATTTTGTGGTACAGTTAGTGAGTTTACAGAAGTGCTGTTAGGTTTAGACTTACATACCTTTCCGTAGTGACCTTTCTTTGAGCAAACTTTACAGGTCACGTCTTTGGCCGGCACTTGAACCTTGTGTCTGGGCCCACCACAGAAGTAGCATTTTGCTGTAGTAGATGCAGTAAATTGTTGTCCGTTATCATCATTATGCAAACCAAAATCAAAGAAGGAAAATGCAGTTGCTCAATTTCACTGAGTCAATTGTCAGCGCTTTACTGCCAGACCTGCCAAATCCTGCTAGGGGAATCGTTCGACCTATGGTGCACAAGATCTCAAAAATAGCAAAAATAGCAAATTAACGGATTAACGACACAAGTCTATAAAATATAGCTTATATTTCGCAAATTGCTTTGCTTGATCATAGCTACAAACACAAACAACACAATATTATTATTGAAGAACGTAAACATAAAACAGATGATCTTCTTCGGTTTATCTAATATTTAAACCATCTTATAAGCTATATTTTCTAGACTTGTGTCGTTAATCCGTTAAAATATATGAGCCGTTTGGCATAACTTCAATCAAAGTGTAATATTAATATGTACATATAATCATCATAATAATTATATAATAAGTAAGATGCTAAAGAAAAGTACGAATATGTGATCCTGAGATAAAATTACAATAATTTGTCCAGAAACCCATTTGTAAACATTGTTAAGTCAAACATGGTTTAAAAATATAAGTTTAATCATCATAAAAGATCTCCATCGTACAATGGACGGCACTTAAGCAAAATGTTCAAACTAAATCAAAGAATAAATATAAGCATAACTATTTTGTAAATAAAGATGTTAGGTTAGGTTAAAGAGTCAGCAAAGTCACTGCAATTTAGTACCATCTTTCAAATGAGATAAAAACCTATTTTTATTTTAAACAATAACTGCGTGATGTGTCTGAAGAATACATCTTTTTACGTACAGTATAATTTTTTGTGTTATTTTGGTTGAAAGTTTTCAATAATAATAGTTTTTAATTATACACTTTCTAACAAGCTTTACTACTCAAGGTAGGTATGTAACCTTGATTTGCAAAAACTTCAACCCTTTGTGTTGAACTTCCAGTTTTAAATTTACGAGTACTTGTTGATCTATGAGTACTTTAAACTACAGGCATTTCAATATTCAATATTAACAAATTAACTTTTGGTTCCTTCCGTTTGTTTGTTGGATTTTTCATTTAATAATTTATGTTTTTTTACATTAAGTTCTTTGGAAACATGCATTTTTAAGAATAAAATATAACACAATATGTTCCTACTACTTTTTTCAGTGGAAGAAGGGCAAAAGTTTTGATGTACTCAATTTGTTTGTTTGTTTTTTTTGTGTGGATGTGTTAACTAATTCTGTTTTTATACAGAGTAAAGTCAAATGTGCCTAAGACGCTGAAAAAATCCAACACATGATTCTAGGCCTGGATGCTCAAAAGATGATAATTTGATTAAAAACGGAGACGATGGAAGAAGTTGATAATGACAGTACGGAGATGGAAGAGTGAGAAGAACTCGAGACTGAAGAAACTATTCAAGAGGCCGCACGAGAATTAAATGAGCACCCGACTTCTACTCAAAAGAAAAAGACTACAAAGGATAAACTAGTGGAAGAACTAAAAGCTGGGAAAGAAGAGAGAATGAAGCTCATAAATGATATGATAAAACTGCAACGAGAAAAAACTTGAAAACAACTCAGAAGAACCATCCTCTGGACATGTTTTTTCCAGAGCATGGCTGAAACGGCCAAAACCTCTCC
This sequence comes from Matsumurasca onukii, assembly GCA_018831715.1. Classification (NCBI taxonomy): domain Eukaryota; kingdom Metazoa; phylum Arthropoda; class Insecta; order Hemiptera; family Cicadellidae; genus Matsumurasca; species Matsumurasca onukii. The sequence continues at coordinate 8,170,354 of CM032066.1, read as the reverse complement.
TCCCCACTTGGCAGCTGAAGCCCGGTTGATAGTTTGCCAAGTTATATCAGACTTGGAATTGAGGGCTCTCCAGCAACTGCCACCCGAAGAAGCACCAACCCACCACTCCAGTCCTATCTACGTCTACACCCGCGTTGTACGCCCAAATTTCAGAGTTCACTCCATAAGCTCTAGTGGGCCGACGTCAGGCACGTCTTTTACTTGAGCCAATCTGTTTTAGTAGAAGACCAGCCAACAGACATACTGTCTTTGGATGAAGATAATCGTAGTGGGAATTTTGCGTTAGAGGTCGCAAACACATTTACACAGTTGTAAAAATCTTATACATTAAGATTAATATGAATATACATTAAGATAATCTTATACATTATACCTTTCGTTTTTCACATACATTTTTTTTATGACCTAACGTACAGGTTTACCACCTGGAATTAAGGCGAGAGGAAAAAAATGAAGAAAGGGGATATAACATCCAAGCGAAAAGGATCAACCCTGGTAGTATCCTGGAAGGATAAACGTGCTGTACATATGCTCAGTACGTCTAACAAAGGCAGCAAGCGTCATATGACGGATGTGGCGAGTAAATGGCCAAATAGACCACAAACCAAAAAGACCGATCTAGTGTTAGACTATATAAAAAATATGGGAGGAGTCGATCGAAGCAATCATTTGATCTCTTAGTACCAATTGATGCGGAGGACCCAGAAATAGTAGCCTACCGCAAGATGTTTTTGGTTGTTCCAGGTTGCAATCATAAATTCATATGAACTTTACAAAGAAACCCAGATAAGCTATGGTAAAAAGCCAATGACTCATAGAAAATTCAGAGTGTCTCTGCTAAAATCTCTAGTAGCTGATAAGGTGATAGTTTACCCCCACAAGCAAGAAAACGTGGACGCCCAGCCCAAGGACCACCACAACAGAGACTAGATAGAAGATATAGCACTTCATGGATAAGAGAGAAAAAGGATCAAGTAAGTGTGTGGTTTGTAACAAGAATGGACTGCGTCGCGAGACTATCTACTTTTGCAAGACTTGCGCCGAGCTGCCGCCTCTCCACCCCGACAATTGCTTTGAACAGTACCACACAAGACCAGACTTTTGAAAGATAAGTGTTTCATGACAATAAGAGACTCTTTTTTCTTTTTGATATTACTATATTACATTATGTTGAATAATATCAGTATAACGTATCAACGTATGCCTACATAAGAAACCAATTTCTATTTTATTGATCAACGTATATTTTATTCAACTTTATTATTGAATTTATTTTTCAACATTATAATTTTTGTATTTTTTTGTATTTACCACGAGTATGTCAGTTTTGTTTTAGGTTAGAATAATTTCAATTACACTACATTTTAGAAATACAGTAAACAGCTTTTCAACACAATTGTATACCTGAACTTTCAGAACAAAATTAACATGCCATTTCTTCTCAGGTAGTTGTTATATTTTTGCTTTAAAATGCTGTTTTCCAAAGAACTTCAATGTAAAAAGTTAAATGAAAAACAACAAACAAATGAAGGAACCAAAAGTGGTCAGTTAATATTGAATATTGAAATGCCCGTGTCAGTACCGTATTTGTCGTGCTGTCACAGTAACAAGTCGTTGATACCCGTCTAGCAAAGCTTGTTAAAAAATAAAACCATATTACTGGTTGAAAACCAAACACAAAACAGTACGTACGTAAAAGATGGAACACGCGTTGAAATAAAACCACGTTATTTACTCCAATGAGCAGCATTTTGCTGACCATCCAGTTTTCACATGAAGAATAAAGAAATGTTCGATAGAATGGATACACCTGAAATTGTTAGCCAATACCGCCCTAGACAGTTTTGTTTTCATTCCTGAGGTTATGCATACTCTGGTCGTCAATAAGGTTTTGTAAATGTTTGTCTCAGAGCCAGCATCATCGATTGAATTATGGAGAGAAGTTTCAGATGCATTTATATTTTAGACGTTTACGTCAAGACATTTTATAAACACACATGACATCTTGGCGCTGTAAATAAAAGTCTGGATTTTAAGTTTGACAAAAATAATATGACAAAATCAAAATTTGACCTCATTAAAGCCACTAACAAATGTTATATAACAAAAACATTACACCAGTAATATTTTTCTTCAAGCATGTATCGCATTTAGCTTTAATTAGCTAATATCGACTTTCTTTTAATTAGCTGGTCTTTAATTAATTATTTTACTTTTTTTAGCGAATGAATGCGTAACTAGATGAAAAACTATCAGGGATTCCTACAAAAGAAATGTCAACAAACTTAAGGCGAAAACAACAACGGGATCTTCAGCATTTCCAAAATCTAATTATATGAACAAAAATTTGCAGTTCCTCGACAGAGCAGTTAAGACAAGAGAGTCACATTGCATTTATTAAGTCATCACAAGCCCACATTTGTATGAGATGTTCTTCAAACACATTTTATTTGAAAATACATTAAATTTGTTAGTGACTTTAATGAGTCAAATTTTGATTTTGTCATATTATTTTAGTCCAAACTTAAAATCCAGACTTTTATTTACAGCGCCAAGATATCATGTGTTTATAAAATGTGACGTAAACGTCACAAAACCGTGCAAGTGCCCGGGCCACGAGGGAGAGCGGCCGCCAGCCACCATGGATTCAATCGTGTGCCAGACGATAACCTTGGGGGACGTAATGAGCACATTTACACAAAACAGTTCTGTCTTTATATTGGTGTGACCAGATTGCCACCAAAAGCCTCGAGGTTAGATAGAAAATAAAACTAATCTATAATTCATTAACCAATATTTAACAAATTTCAGGTGGAACAAACATTCCATTCAATATCCATATATGAACATTTCTATTCTTCATTATTGAAGCAAACTAAGTTAAGCAAAAAGAGTCAGCAAAGTCACTGCAATTTAGTACCATCTTTCAAATGAGATAAAAACCTATTTTTATTTTAAACAATAACTGCGTGATGTGTCTGAAGAATACATCTTTTTACGTACAGTATAATTTTTTGTGTTATTTTGGTTGAAAGTTTTCAATAATAATAGTTTTTAATTATACACTTTCTAACAAGCTTTACTACTCAAGGTAGGTATGTAACCTTGATTTGCAAAAATTCAACCCTGAACTTCCAGTTTTAAATTTACGAGTACTTGTTGATCTATGAGTACTTTAAACTACAGGCATTTCAATATTCAATATTAACAAATTAACTTTTGGTTCCTTCCGTTTGTTTGTTGGATCATTTAATAATTTATGTTTTTTACATTAAGTTCTTTGAAAACATGCATTTTAAGAATATAACACAATATGTTCCTACTACTTTTTAGTGGAAGAAGGGCAAAAGTTTTGATGTACTCAATTTGTTTGTTTGTTTTTGTGTGTGGATGTGTTAACTAATTCTGTTTTTATACAGAGTAAAGTCAAATGTGCCTAAGACGCTGAAAAATCCAACACATGATTCTAGGCCTGATGCTCAAAAGATGATAATTTGATTAAAAACGGAGACGATGGAAGAAGTTGATAATGACAGTACGGAGATGGAAGAGTGAGAAGAACTCGAGACTGAAGAAACTATTCAAGAGGCCGCACGAGAATTAAATGAGCACCCGACTTCTACCAAAAAAAAAGACTACAAAGGATAAACTAGTGGAAGAACTAAAAGCTGGGAAAGAAGAGAGAATGAAGCTCATAAATGATATGATAAAACTGCAACGAGAAAAACTTGAAAACAACTCAGAAGAACCATCCTCTGGACATGTTTTTCCAGAGCATGGCTGAAACGGCCAAAACCCTCCTCCCACTTGGCAGCTGAAGCCCGGTTGATAGTTTGCTGTTATATCAGACTTGGAATTGAGGGCTTCCAGCAACTGCCACCCGAAGAAGCACCAACCCACCACTCCAGTCCTATCTACGTCTACACCCGCGTTGGCCCAAATTTCAGAGTTCACTCCATAAGCTCTAGTGGGCCGACGTCAGGCACGTCTTTTACTTGAGCCAATCTGTTTTAGTAGAAGACCAGCCAACAGACATACTGTCTTTGGATGAAGATAATCGTAGTGGGAATTTTGCGTTAGAGGTCGCAAACACATTTACACAGTTGTAAAAATCTTATACATTAAGATTAATATGAATATACATTAAGATAATCTTATACATTATACCTTTCGTTTTTCACATACATTTTTTTATGACCTAACGTACAGGTTTACCACCTGGAATTAAGGCGAGAGGAAAAAAATGAAGAAAGGGGATATAACATCCAAGCGAAAAGGATCAACCCTGGTAGTATCCTGGAAGGATAAACGTGCTGTACATATGCTCAGTACGTCTAACAAAGGCAGCAAGCGTCATATGACGGATGTGGCGAGTAAATGGCCAAATAGACCACAAACCAAAAAGACCGATCTAGTGTTAGACTATATAAAAAATATGGGAGGAGTCGATCGAACTTAAGGCGAAAACAACTACGGGATCTTCAGCATTTCCAAAATCTAATTATATGAACAAAAATTTGCAGTTCCTCGACAGAGCAGTTAAGACAAGAGAGTCACATTGCATTATTGTCATCCAAGCCCACATTTGTATGAGATGTTCTTCAAACACATTTTATTTGAAAATACATTAAATTTGTTAGTGACTTTAATGAGTCAAATTTTGATTTTGTCATATTATTTTAGTCCAAACTTAAAATCCAGACTTTTATTTACAGCGCCAAGATATCATGTGTTTATAAATGTGACGTAAACGTCACAAACCGTGCAAGTGCCGGGCCACGAGGGAGAGCGGCCGCCACACCATGGATTCAATCTGTGCCAGACGATAACCTTGGGGACGTGTGAACATTTACACAAAACAGTTCTGTCTTTATATTGTGTGACCAGATTGCCACCAAAGCCTCGAGGTTAGATAGAAAATAAAACTAATCTATAATTCATTAACCAATATTTAACAAATTTCAGGTGGAACAAACATTCCATTCAATATCCATATATGAACATTTCTATTCTTCATTATTGAAGCAAACTAAGTTAAGCAATTTCAAAGTCACTGCAATTTAGTACCATCTTCAAATGAGATAAAACCTATTTTTATTTTAAACAATAACTGCGTGATGTGTCTGAAGAATACATCTTTTACGTACAGTATAATTTTTGTGTTATTTTGTTGAAAGTTTTCAATAATAGTTTTAATTATACACTTCTAACAAGCTTTACTACCTAGGTATGTAACCTTGATTTGCAAAAACTTCAACCCTTTGTGTTGAACTTCCAGTTTTAAATTTACGAGTACTTGTTGATCTATGAGTACTTTAAACTACAGGCATTTCAATATTCAATATTAACAAATTAACTTTTGTTCCTTTTGTTTGTTGGATTTTTCATTTAATAATTTATGTTTTACATTAAGTTCTTTTGAAACATGCATTTTAAGAATAAAATATAACACAATATGTTCCTACTACTTTTTAGTGGAAGAAGGGCAAAAGTTTTGATGTAACTCAATTTGTTTGTTTGTTTTTGTGTGGATGTGTTAACTAATTCTGTTTTTATACAGAGTAAAGTCAAAATGCCTAAGACGCTGAAAAATCCAACACATGATTCTAGGCCTGATGCTCAAAAGATGATAATTTGATTAAAAACGGAGACGATGGAAGAAGTTGATAATGACAGTACGGAGATGGAAGAGTGAGAAGAACTCGAGACTGAAGAAACTATTCAAGAGGCCGCACGAGAATTAAATGAGCACCCGACTTCTACTCAAAAGAAAAAGACTACAAAGGATAAACTAGTGGAAGAACTAAAAGCTGGGAAAGAAGAGAGAATGAAGCTCATAAATGATATGATAAAACTGCAACGAGAAAAACTTGAAAACAATCAGAAGAACCATCCTCTGACATGTTTTTTCCAGAGCATGGCTGAAACGGCCAAAACCTCTCCTCCCCACTTGGCAGCTGAAGCCTGTTGATAGTTTGCTGTTATATCAGACTTGAATTGAGGCCTCCAGCAACTGCCAACCGAAGAAGCACCAACCCACCACTCCAGTCCCATTCATTGCCTACACCTCAAGTACGCCCAAATTTCAGAGTTCACCCATAAGCTCTAGTGGGCCGAATGTTGAGATGTAGCCTGCTAAATTATCACATCAACTTATCTTGTAATTCAATTTGAAAATTACTAACTTTTAGTAGAATTTAATGTTATAAAATAATTATTTGATTACATTTGTATAGATTATTTCACAAGGAAACTCAACTCTGATTTCAAAAATTAAAAGTGGCATTTGACTTTAACTTTCTCAATAATAAAAAAAAACTATATTTACAATATTTAAATCAGGTATGACTATTGATCTAAAGATACTCTAGTAAAAGCCTTTCCAGTTGAAATTTTACTTAAAACAAAATAAGTATATTTGACAAATTAATATTAAATAATTATAATGTTTCCAATTTCCAAATCGAATTAAATGGTCCTTGCGACCGATAACAGACATAACAAGTAGCATCAAGCGTAGTAGATTGAAGATGTACATGTACATCCCCCACAGCAAGAGAGTCCAAATCTCCGTCGCAGCTCACTGATGAGAGAGTGTTTGGTCCATCCCCATGCTAAAAGCGATAGTGAGTTTAGGACTCCGCCTGTTTGGCTATTCAGCTTTCAGTTTCATCTCTCCACCGCAACTTTAATTTTCAATTACATTTAACTTTACTCAAACAAAATTAAAAAAGAAGGTAAAACTCTACGTCTCATTTCAGGCCCCTTCAAGTGAACTGTGCGCGACTTGCGGGAAACAGTTCGACTCGAGGACAGCTCTCAACAACCATATTAGACGAAGCCACGGTGAGCAGCAATACATGCGCTGTATGTGAGAGGACGTTAGCCCGGAAGGATGCACTTACTCGTCACATTCGACAAGTGCATCACCGAGATGACGGACCTCATTTCACCTGTGGCTCCTGTTCTCGAGTCTTTGCTAGGAAAGACCACCTCGCAAAGCATTTTGAGACACAACACTAAAAAAAGTCAGGTACGTTCAGCAAGAAAATAAGCTATTTCTTTCAAATTCTCGTTCACCGTCATCAAATCTAATGTAAACTTTCAGTAACATTACAATCAATGATGTTCCAGCAATAACACATTTTGAAACTGATAAACATACAACTGACTTTCTCAAACCATCTTTCTGGAATATAATGTCAAACTTACACTTGAATATTAAATTCAAAAAGGAGGCTACATACTTTCGATTACTATCTCAGTAAAAGTAACTAGAATAATAAAAATATTTAGTTTGAGTACTCATTAACATTAGTACATTACATTTATTTGGATTAAATTTAATTCACATTTAATAGAAAACAATCAATCCACTTATTTCAAGTGGGGCAAATGAAAACGTTAGTGCTTAGTTTATCAACATTCTAACCTATAATTTAAGTTTCAGCATGTACCAAGTGCAAGCGGATGTTTACAGCAGACAGCTCTCGTAAACATCATGAGAGCTTTACATGTCCAACGCTAAAGGACTTCCCACTGGCTGAATACAGTCAGTCCACTTCGTCAACAACTGAGGAGCCCCCTTCCCCAGATCAATCCCGAGCTTTCAACCCCGATCAATCTGAACTTCAAGAAGCTTCGGTTTGGCTCAACCTGGACCGAATCCTGGACCCAGCACTTCGAGGGACTCGGGCGTGCCTGAACAGCGGCAAAGTCCAGCAGAAAGGGAAGGAGCCAGTCAGAATTAAAGAATGTTTTTGCACATATGACTTTTATTCCCTTTGACATTCCTGTTTGTTTCCAGATTGTAAACTTAACGTTTAGTTATTATTAGATGTTCCGGATAACGTGATAATGTTATCGCTTTGAAGTTGAAATCTGAAAATCTTCCTCACATCAGGCCTCCAAGGTGAGTACAACAGTCTAGTACAGATAGATTGAAAAACAAAATTAATGAAATGGTGACCAGTGGAATCATTGAGCCAGTAAGAGAACTAAGCGAATGGGTGAGTAACATCGCAATTGTTGAAAAGCCTAATACATCTCTTCGCATATGTATGGACCCTTAACACTTAAATGAGTTCTTAATAAGGCAGGTGCACCATATACCAACAGTTGATTAGCTGAAAGCTTAACTGTCAAATAAAACTTGTTTCTCAGAAGCGCATCTAAAAGATGGATTTTTTCATGTAAAGTTAGATGAAAGTTTAAAAAAACTCTGCACTTTTAGTAGCTCTGAAGGAAACTCCAGATTTTTTGCGATGTCCGTTTGGTGTGAAAATCGCTCCTGAACTGTTCCAGTCATTAATGCAGAAACATTTTGGTGACGTAAAAGGGGTTACAGTTTACTTTGATGACATTTTGGTGAGCGGAGAAACCCCAAAGAGACTATGACAAAGTTATGCAAAAGGTTTTTGAACGAGCTAGAGATCTAAATATTAAATTCAACACAGACAAACTACAATACCGTCTTGCTGAGATAAGGTATCTAAGGTGAAAAGGGTATGAAACCGGCCGATGATCGAGATAAAGCAATAAATGAACTTAAGCACCCAACTAATAAAAAGGAACTTCAACAGGTTCTGGGAATAATAATAAATTATGTAAAACAATTCATTCAAAATTTAGCAGAGATTTCATCTCCTCTGTGATAACTGTTGAAAAAGAATGTCGAATGGTATTGTACATCATATCATGGTGAAACATAGAAAAGAATTGTACAGTTGATCAAGAAATTTGCATACCCCTCTAACTTTGACCATGGTCTTCTAGAAATACAATGTCACGCATCTAGAGAAGCTATTAGGTGTTGTTTGATGCAGAACGGAAAACCTCTAGGTCACGAAGTCTTACTGACCCACAAAGCAGATATGCTCAGATATAATTAAAATTTCTAGCTGTACTCGTTGCCTGTAAAATGTATCATGATTTTACATATGGGAGAACTGTGAAAGTGTACACAGATCATCTTCCGTAGGTGACAGCCATAGAGAAAGACTTGGACAAAATTGTAAATGATAAAGAAATATGAACCTCAGACTGATGAACTTCTAATGAACCAGCCGCTCTGTACTGTTGGCCCGCCGAAAAGCCTCACACTTGGTTTTAAAATCTTACCGAATCAAAATCACCTTCAAAAACACCATCCATGTCAATCTACAGAAAACCCACACAAACTGTAATGTGGTCAATTCGAAGCACCCTTTTAATTACAAAATTGTCACCTTCCGATCTTTAGTATACAGGCTAGTAAATTATAACCTAAACCCAGAAGAATATAATAAAGAAAAATAACATTATACAGCAAATAGATGTGAGCAACGCCTACAACCCTGCATTGGTGAACAATTTAGTTAAGCAAATTTCAAACCGATTAAAAGCTCCCCCTGTCCCTTCCGAACTCACACCCATTAAAGAAATTATACACATCTGGGGATGTGTATAGTTTCTTACAATTTACCCTTTTAATTACAAAATTACCTCCTTCCGATCTTTAGTACACAGGCTATTAAATTATAACCTAAACCCAGAAGAATATAAGAAGGAAAAAAAACATTATACAGCATAATTATTATAGCTGTGAGCAACGCCTACAACCCTGCATTAGTGAACAATCTAGTTAAGCAAATTTCAAACAGATTAAAAGTCCCTTCCAAACTCACACCCATTAAAGATATTATAAACATTCCCATAAACTATGTAGACAAAAAAAAGGGAAAAATCGGTAAAATGTTCAAAAAAGGTGAATATGTCAATGCTTGCAAAGTTAAAATAGAAACCATACCGACCTACGTTAACTTTAAACCTATACCAGAGAAAACCCAAAGACAGTTCACAAAATTACATGCTCAAGTCAAAATCCTGAATGCAACAAACAATATATTGGACATACTAACAGAGATTTAAAAGAACATAATACAGCACATTGCCAAAACCCATCATCTATAGTCGCCATGCATTTGAAAAATAACCCAACCCATAAAATATATTCTCCATCATCTCTCCAAGTACTAAAACCAATCAGCAACAAAAACCTAGCCCTAGCACACGAAAGTTATGAAATATTTAAATATATCGACACTCATGGTGGTGAATCTCTATTAAACAAAAAAGAAGACGTTAAAAATTCAGTTTTATTCAAATTTGCCAGAACCATTAAAACTCAATCAACGCCCGCATTGGAGACCGACCAACCTGTCCTTGGGGTTTCCCAGAGAACAACGAACGCCAGCCCTCCAGCCACACCGTCGCACCCTCTCGCTCCGCGAATATGCGCTTCCGCGTCCGTCTACCCGACGCGTCACACGCGAACCGCGAGTGCACAAGTTCCGTGGACTGTGTAAATAGTTCTATTTAAGTGACTTAGTTTTAATAGATAAGCCCCCCAGATCGTTTGGGGTTCAGCTGAAGAACACGGGATCATGCGGAAGAAAATTGTGGAGCACGTGAAGGAACACTGGGAAAGATTTGAAGATCGGGTAATCAACATTGGAAGATAACTACGACACGTCTGAAAAATATGTCAGTAGTATGGGAAGAGAACGAGTTTACGGATCGAAATTCGAAATCCGAGTATTTTGTGAGATATTCAAAAAGAAGGTTTTTTTGCACGGCCCTATCAAGGAAACTGTTCTGGCACATCTCCACTCAAAAGAGAATTCTATATTCTTCAGGGCGTCCCTGGTTTTAGACTGGTCGTTAGATGAATCTGAGGCTTCGAATCATTACGAACTCTTGATAAAGTTGGGAAGCATCAACAATGGCACAACAGAAAACAACACTAACGACTGTGGAAGAGGCCAACCATACAACGCCATTGACAACAGTTCTTCTGACAAAAGTTTTGCAACGAACACACGCAAACAAACAAGCATGGCTGAAACCCAACAACAAACGAAACTTAAAGTCAACGTGGGCTTCAATGGAATACAACAAGACGAAACTACATCATATATCAAGAGACGTCACTGAAAGCGATGAGAACAAACAACACCAAATCAAAGTGAACTCTAATGGTTTTGAGGAATGGAAACTTGTTAAGCGAAAATCACGAAAATTTGATAACAGCGGGAGAAGAAACCCCAAAGAAACTACATCAACGGTAAACAGTAACCATGATGACAAGAAGATTTCTTCTGGTACTAAAATGCCTAATCTAACCAAGCCAACAAACAATTATTATAAAAGTCTCTCATAAACAGTTTTGAAGAGCAACAGCAAACTCGTGTCGAGTTAGAAGACACTAAGGTCGTTGGCAAGAAAAACAGAAATTTGAGAACATTAGAAAACGCTGTAAAAGAAAATGGAAATGAAGAAAACAACGAAACTATATTGCAGAAGGAAGCTGATGAAGAGAACACTTTGTTCGATTTACAAACTGAACCAAACGCAACAGTAATAAAAAAATTGTTCACCATGACAAAGATAAAAATTATATTTGTGATAAGTTTATTAATTTTATGACGGAAAACAACTACACTAAAATGAACTTGAAAAGAGGCTGCAAAAATAAACTGAAATTTACAAAAAATGTAGTTTGAATATATTTGGTGACACGTCAAAGAAGAATATAAAGTACTTAAAGGGGTCAATGCATGAAAAATTCGAAAAAAATGTTTTTAGCGCATATGATAGCAAATTTAATTTTGAATCCAACGGTATATAACATATATATACTAAAAATCGCTAAATATTAATTATTTTAAGTTAACAGAAACCGTTACGGTCGATTTTGAGTCCTGTCACTGCACCCGCCAGCGCGTTGTTTCGCCCGCCTGGACATGCGTAGAAATAGCTTGATATAGTACGAATCTTTTGGTTTCTTTTGGTTCTTTTTACTCTTTGTTGTTATGGAAACGATTGTCTTCAAGTTTTGACAGTTTAGATCGCATTTTGTTTACGTTTTTAGTGTAAGTAGTGGGCTCGCGCATATTTCGTTGTTTCAGTGTCGAGTTTGTGAATTTAGCAGTTATTATAGTTTTTTAATAATATTTTAGTGTTAGAGTTAGATTTAGTGATGACTAGAAGTAGTAGACTCTTTAAAAAGCGGAAATATCATGGCAAATTGCCTGGTAGAAATCCGTCAACAACCACTTCCAAGTACTTTGGCAAACCAGGAACCTAGGCCTAGAACATCAGCAGCTTCCAGTTCATCAAAACTTGCCAAGACCCTCGATTCCTATGCAGAATATCAAACCGACGAATCAGAATACACTATGGTAAATTTAAATAACCTAGAAAAATATTTTAATAAAATCTCTTGATGCAAACTTTGTCATTCCTCCCTAAAACTAAAAAAAAAACTAAAGCAGTAAGCCTTGCTTGCGAAATTGTAGTTCAATGCATTACCTGTGATAATAAGACACAGTTTGCCAATTGTGATAGCATTACTTATCCAATAGATGACAAACCATGCACATTTCATGAATTAAACCTTAGGCTGGCGATAGGATTGCGATCAATTGGCAAGGGCAAAATTGCTTCGGAAAGACTTTGCAGCGTTTTGAACGTTGGACCACCGTACAGTAGGTACTTCCTTTATGAGCGCTATCTGAGTGAGTGTGCAGAGTCTGTTTGTAAGGAGTCAATGCAGAAAGCTGTATTGGAAACAATAGATACCAATGGCATGTCACCTGATTTTGCTGTTGCGATTGATGGTAGCTGGCAGCGCAGAGGCCACACATCGATGAACGGCGTCGTGTCCGCCACATCAGTCATAACTGGTAAGGTTGTAGACATTGAAATTCTCTCTAAATACTGCCAATGTAAGGACAAAATGAATAATAAACACGAAGAAAAGTGTACTGCAAACTTTAGTGGCTCTAGTGGGTCCATGGAAGTTACAGGCGCTGTCAACATTTACAACAGATCAAAACATTTGTATGCAGTACGCTACACCGAATATCTCGGAGACGGGGATAGTAAGGCCTACCCTGTTGTCTGTGAGAGTAAGCCCGATGGAGATTCCACAATTACTAAAATAGAGTACATTGGGCACGTCTAGAAAAAAGGATGGGAAGCCGTCTGCGTACTTTGAAGCAGAAAAACAAAAAACTACCGAATGAAAAGAATTTGGGTGTTAAAGATCGTCTAACTGATGCAGCCATTTTGCAAATACAGAAATATTATGGTCTGGCTATCAGGAGAAACCTCACTTCTGTAAAAGAAATGAAAGTTGGTGTTTGGGCTGAGTACTTCCATCTTCTCTCAAGAAACCAAAAACCATACCACGGCCTGTGTCCAAAGGTTGACGGGACTTGGTGTAAATATCAGGCCGCAATGCAGAAGAAAGAACTATATGACCACAGCCAACATTTTCACTTACCACCTGATGTCATGTCCTTCACCAAACCTGTGTTCAGAGACCTGAGTGCCCCACATTTATTAGAAAAGTGTTTGATGGGGAAAACCCAAAACCCTAACGAGTCACTAAATAATACCATTTGGAGATTTGTTCCAAAGACCGTTTTTGTAAGGCAAATCACATTGAGGTTTGGTGTATACATGGCAGTAAGTAATTTTAATGATGGCATTATAAGTAACTGTAGGTTGATTGAAAAATGTGGCCTAAAACCAGGCAAGCATCTGGTTACTGCCATGGAACGCCTCGATCGCCTGCGAGAGAAGAAAGCGGAAAAAGCTCGTCAAGTCGTAGAAAAAAAGGCCCGACAACATCAGGGCTTCTCAAAAGAAAGCTAGAGGACAAGTTTGAAGAAGAAGAGGGAGAAGAACCTGCCTATGCACCAGGCATGTACTAAAGGTAAGATAACTACTTTATTTAGCATGTTGTTTAGTTTTTTGGCGTTTCCCGCAAGTTTAATTTTTAATGTAAATGCCCCGTTTTCTCAAAAACTACAAGAGAATCAGTTTGAAATTCGTTGTGCACATTTAGGTAACCTATTTACATGAATACAAACTCTAATATAGCACAAAAGAGTCAAAATAATTTAATTATAAAATAAAACATAAAATAATTTTAAAAACTGAAACAAATATTAAAAAAAAAGTTTTGGTTGAACATATGTAAAAAGACATGTACTTTCAGGAGAAAAAAACAGAACTGAGGTATCTTTATTAGTTTCTGAGATAAAGGGACATACGTTAACATGGTGGAGGATAGGGCGCATTGACCCCCTACATGTTTGATGCTAACTTCAGGAATATGAAACATGATTTACCAATAACTGTTGTCTACATGTCCACAAATACAAACGAAGCCGAGAACTTCAGTGGTGAGATCATTGAATTGATGATCTGCATAAACTTCGGGATAAATAAAACAAAGGGGTTCGTATTAAATAAGGAAAACTCAAGTTTTTGAAACAATATTAGAAGGGCTTTGCAAGCAAGCTGGAATGTCACTGCGTAATAAGAACAACGTCAAAAATGCAAAAAATACAACAACCTCTTCCTAACTAAATTAACTTTAACGAAGAATGATCACGTAAAACTATAAAAGTTTAACCAAACACATTCTGGAGATTATCAAACTAAAATCATACTGAACCATGTAAACTATCAACATAATTATGTCAACGATGATTGTTTAACTGCAAGTAGCAAAGGGACGAAGCTGGCTGAAGAAGAAACATTAGAAACACCCAATGACAGTTAGACATCTTCTCAACTTAATGACACTGTTGAGCAGACACAAATTAATAGTATACAAGATAATGACAATTTCATTTTACCTAAAAATGAAACAGAAATCTGCACAGTTGAAGTGCACGACGAAGAAACCGAAGATTGCGTAACTCCTTTAATCAGGATAAGGATTATGATTGTACAGTGGAGTCTAATACTGATAATGGTTTACCAGAAGCAGTACAAATTGACGAAGAACCCTCCTATGATGTTTCGTGTAAACGGAATGCACTGGAAGACTGCTTACACGAAAATAATACTGCATCGATAGCAAATCCATTTTGTATATACTGCAAGAAGTGAAATAAATTGGGACGATTGTCAAAGCGTACTTGATTATAGCACTGATATTGAAACATGGAATATGATGTTATCAAAGTTATCAAAGGTAACGGTATAGGACAATTATTGAAAAAAGAGTTAATTTGCGTGCATAGATTGAGGAATGTTGGATTATGACTTTGGACAGCTAATATATGTAATATTGAAAAAGAACAAACCAATAGTGACTGTGTACAATTTCTTACATTGTACGAATGCGTGTACCAGGATTGCACTAACTGGTTACGGTTGAAGGAAGTTGTTGACAATACAAAAGTAAAACTGTATGTAGGGGAACATAAATTTGAATGCCTCCAGGTAGATCAATCCGCAGGCACATTACGACTATTACGAAGTCCAAGGATAAAATTTTGACAGAATGGATAGTGTGGTATACAAATCACGTGACTGGATGTTGTATTTGATTCATACAAAAATGTCCACTTCCAAATCAAAGCGGCTTACGCAAGAATCCGATGTTGAATCTCTTGTCACAATAAGGAGTGAACTTGCAACATTCTCATGTTGAAGGCACTTTGAAAGGAAATAAAGCTATTTTGTTCAATCGAAGATAAGAATGGCAAAGACAAGTTGCGGTACTGGATAAGACATGAAATTCTTTCTAAGATACAAATTACGTGTAGGCTGAGTTTTAGTCATTTTCGGAAATCTAAAAAAAGAGGCACTTACGTTATGTACGCAAAGTGTAGTATGAATGAAGAAGTTAAGTGCAAGGACTTCAGATTTACAATAAAATGTGGACACGAACTAAAAGTTGACATTTTAAGCGGAGGTCCATTAAAACCCATTCATTCTCACAGGCCCCGAGCTTATCAGATACGAGGCACGGAACGAAACAGATACAAGGAAATAATTAAAGACACTGATGCCAAAACGGAACAACACATTGACATAAAAACGTTAAATGAGAAAGCAAGAGTAGAGTTTAACATGCAAGATGTCATAACATTGGGCTTTTTGAGGCAATGTCGTTCAGACGCATTTAAAGACGATTACATTCACTCCGATGACCTAATGGCTAATAGACATACTGATCAGGTCAAAAGTTGAATCAGTACTTCCTGAGAGTGAATAGTACATACAAGTATCATGGCTTTTTTTCTCTCTCTATTTTGCGAGAGCGGGCTAGGTTTGTGCCATGCAGCCCCTGAGGTATTAGTTGTGGTTGCTTCGTTTCTTGATTAGGTAAGGTTTAAGTGTGGTTGTTAGGTTGTTACTTCGGTTGATAGGATCTGGAAATAAACATTTATATTAGTCACAATGGTTTACAAAGGCTGTCATTAGTACGGTTTGTTTTAACTTATTCTGGTTGTTGAAAGATAAGAGTTGAAAAAAGTTAAGGTTCTATGGGTGATTCTTCTCGGCCAGGGGTCCTTCAGGCCTCACCGGAAAGTTGGCCCACGGATTTAAGAACTTTCCACCTTGGTTGTTGTCTTAAAGGTGTTTACAATTTCCTTCCAATGACTTTTAGAAAATTGTTAATATTTTTGTCAACAACATCTTAGTAGTTATTTTTAATGAAATCTACTAAATTATTTTGAGCATTTGTGTTTTGAAAGAGATATTTTATCATGGCCCTTAAAGATATTTTTGTACAGCCAATCCCAACGCGATTTGGTACTATCAAATGATATCATAGTGGCTTACTTTGACGCCTCAGGTTCGATAGTTAGAAATGTAAAATTAGCAAAGGGAAACGTCATTTATTACTACGCAATGGTTGTTAACATAAATTCGCAAGTTGTTCCGATAGCTGAGCAAATTTCAGATGTTCACGATATTCCATCTTTGAACAACTTCTTTAAGACATATAAGTCGTATAATACCAATACAGTCGTATAATACCAATGTAAAATACCAATATAGATGGTCAGTGATATAAGAGTTGTAACAGATTGGAGCTGGGCCATGATTAATGCTATAATGGAAGCATGGAACACAATGGACCTATTGAATTATTTTAATGTTTGTTTCAAGCGGTGCAACAATCTTTGTAAAAAAGACACTTACAAACATGTGTGACGATTCATAATTGCAATGCACATTTTATGAAAATGGTTAGCGATATGTACATCTGCTGTAAACAAAAACATCACACAAAATTTCGTTCTCTTTAAAAGTTGAAATTTTTACTTTATTTTAAGTTCAACGACTTTACGACTTTTAAAACGTTTTCTTGGTGAAATTCTGAAGATTTTGATATAAGGTATGCTATTGGTAGTCCAAAAAGTTAAAGTTGGATAACACAAATTGAAATTTGAAGTTTAGAGTGTGAGGTTAATTACCCAAAATGAAAAAGTATTTATTAATTTTTAATATTCTTGTAAAGTGTAAGCTATTCATTGCCGTGTTTAGTTGTCTAGGACAAATAGAAAGTGTTCAACTACCACACATTGAGTTTGTTCATTATAATATCCATCATGCCTTGGTTCAGTCCAAATCTAGGCAGTTAAGTACAAATACGAATCCTCGTAAATTAAAGAAGACAAACAACACTACAACTAATCACACTGATAACAACTAAACACTTAAGGAAATCCTTCAACTTTACTTTTATAATACTGTGGATTTTGATACTTTGCGGTGACGTGGAACTCAATCTAGGACCCACAAGGTACAATTATGAAAATAATTTGATCAGCCAAAACAATCAACCGGGCACATCTACTGATTTGACATTTAATAAGAGGCCGGGAAACAGAGATGAAAGGTACTTCAGACCTGTTTATGAATGGCAATGAGAAGACAGTTCATTGGAGAGTCTCAGCAAAGCAACAGTAACAGTAGCACATTGGCTCAACTGGCTAATGCCACAGACAAATACTTCAAAGACTTGACAATAAATGGTTCCGAAATATTGGACTCTAAATACTCATTCTGCCATAAATGTGGCAAGAGATTTACAACAAGCACTGTTGTGACAAACATACCGGTGAGGACACTTCTGACTTGGTGCTTAATAGTAAGGACACTCCAATCAAATCAAGAAATGAACGCGCTAATTTAGAAACATCTGTTCTAAATAACATAGATATTACAAAGTCTAATGAAGATCAATGTGTAAATAAATGTATCCACTGTTGTAAGTTATTTAATAACTCAAAGGGATTAAAGATTCATATTGCAAAATCCCACCACGACATCCATCGAAAACAAATCGCAGAAAAGTATGTATTGAGAAAGTCTAACGTTAAAGAAAACTATTTTACTAAGCAAAGCAGTCAACACTAATATGGACATCAATGAT
The DNA here is from genome assembly GCA_018831715.1 of Matsumurasca onukii. Taxonomy (NCBI): domain Eukaryota; kingdom Metazoa; phylum Arthropoda; class Insecta; order Hemiptera; family Cicadellidae; genus Matsumurasca; species Matsumurasca onukii. The sequence continues at coordinate 8,152,119 of CM032066.1, read as the reverse complement.
AAGATCAAAATACAAGTAGATAAATGTATTTTATAGTGAGATGAGCAATCAAAAGTTTTCGTCAGAAGTGGCCGAGTTTTTAAAGTTTCTGGCCGAAATAATTCACGATTTACCTGGGCCGAAACGTCCAGCTAAAAAATATTACAAAATGCGAAAGAAGAAGAAACTTTTAGTTTCCCAGAACAGATCCTACTCAAAGTTTCAAATCCCGAAAAAAAAACTCAAAAAATGATCGTAAAAAAGGGAAAGAGAGGTTCAATTACGAATTGATTCAATATGAGTTTTATAACAGGCGACGGAGAGCTGTAAGAAGAATAATGAGAAACGAAACTAAACCATGTAAAATAAACCTTAAAGATTTGTATGCACATTTTCATAATAGATTGGGCATATCAAATGATAGTTCTTCCTACCTATAACAATGTTCAAAAAGAAAATGAAATTTTACTGAATGCAGATTATTCTGAAACAATAAGCATTGAAGAAGTGACTCAGGCAATAAAACACATGAAAATAGACCATCTCCTGGGCCTAACCATATTATCATGCGAGTTCTCTAGTTAAAAACATAGATAAAATACTCGCGTTAATGTTCTCCCTATCTCATTCACAAAATGTCATACCGCAATGTTTTAAAAAAGCAAGAACAATTCTTTTAGACAAAGGAGGAAATGTCAAGGAGGTTACTAATTGGAGGCCTATATCAATCTGCTCAGTTGTAAGAAGAGTAAACGAAACGGTGTTAGACCAACGATTAAAACTGTTTAAACTGTTTCATACAACAGCATTCAAAAAGGCTTCACGAACCCATTGGGAACATATATAAATACAAATGTTCTGAATAACGCCTTAAGTGATGCCAAACAAAAGAAGAACGATTGCTGTATTTTTATACTAGATGTCGAGAAAGCGTATGGCAATGTAGGCCACAATCACATGTCAGCAGTTTTAGAGTCATTAGAGATGCCTACTTTGTTGAAATCTAACATAATAATTTTACAGATCGGAAACAGTACTCAAATTGAAAAAAGTTTTGGAAAAACCAAAAGCATTGACATTTTTCGTGTCCGTTACAAGGAGCTCCTTTATCACCTACACTTTTTAACCTCTCAATTGACCATATCCTCGATGAAATGTCTGAACCAAATGTAGCAGAACATTACATTACAGATATAAATTAGACCAAGAACTTGGAGCAGTGAGTATCTTAAGCTTTGCGGACGATACAGTGTTAGTTGCTAAAGAAAAAACGAAATATTGATTTTATATGACAAGATCTTAAGCCAATTATTCCAGCAAATATGGTTGAAACTGAATACATCCAAAACTAAAATAAAATCTGTCAAAAGGAAACCTTAGTCCAAAAAGCTTTAATTTGGAAAACAATACTATTAATTCAATTTCATCTGAAGAAACTATTAAGTACTTAGGGGTCAATTTTACAAATGAAATTGTACTAAATAAATAATTATAAATAATTTAAATAAAAAAATTGATAACATAATAAAAACTCCTTTTTGAAGTCAACACAAAAGTTTTATGTCTTGAACAATTTTATATGGCCAACCTTAATATTCCCATTTTAATGTGCCCCGTTAGCAAAATTAAGCTTAGGTTTCTTCAATGACATTGACCTAATCACACGATCAGCGGTTAAAGAAATCCTAGAGCTCCCTAATGATTTTAGTTCGTCTATTGTATACTCTCCCAAGGGATCCAAAGGACTGGGATTTATGAAAACACATTGGGAAGCATATATTCAACATACTAACATAAGTAAAAATCTTATCAAATTAAATGATCCATATATAATGAAATCTTAAGATTTAAAAAAGGAAATCCATTACTGTTTTGATATGCTGAAGATACCGGAAATACTTACCATAGATCAAACTAATTCTAAACCCATTCGCAAGACCCTGCAGGAAAGTGAATATCTTAAATGGAAAGCGCTGCCGCAAAAAGGAAGAGGTGCTGCCTTGTAATAGTTTTCTTTGTTATTAAGCAACCTACGTTGGTGGGAAGAAGTAAATTAATAAAGTTTTCTTTATATATAGCAAAGTCAACTGTTACAAACAAAGATTTCCGTAAATTTTTAATGAGCACCATGGCAGCGATGATTATGGGCGAACGCTTGAGCGATATTGTGAGTTTGAACGATTCGTTAGCCGTTGTGTTGCTGAGTGAGAAAACATTCGATTTAACAGATAAAGCTCTGGATGTGTTAAGTAGTGTGGTTGATGAATCAAATAATGAGACGTTCATTCTGGATAATACTCCCAACAGAGATTATGTAAATTCGGACTATATTAAAGGAAACCCCAAAATTGACTGCCCATCCAATAAAAGGTTTGAGGAAATACACAGACAAATAATCCAAAAGTTGACACGGGCCAGATAAAAAGAATCAAACCAGCTAACAAATTTTACTCCCCTAAATTCTTTGATTGCGTAAATAGGTACCTGATGCCTTTGGTGCCACTATGGAGTGGCTTGATGATACATTTTCATCATACAACAGAAATTGCAAATGGTCGATTCGCCAACGCTAACGTGGAAAACTATTTTAAAATTGTACAACACAGGTTGATAAAAACTGGCAGTCGCCGAAAGGTTGGGCGAGTAATAAAAGTACACCATGAAACTGTAAAAGATTCATTGAATAATGTCAGAATCGATATTGCCGAATACAACAAAGGAGGTCAAGGAAAAAAAGAAAACAGTGCAATTTTAAACAACCAAAACATACCGCCATCTTACACTGTGAAGAAGAGCATGAAGATGATGATGAAACCTATTCTAGATTTTGGTTTTACCGGCAAATCAGATCGACACTCAAAATGTTGAAGTTGAGAAATTTTCAGACAAAGGAGACGTAAATTCCAAGACACTGTTGAATGAAATGGACACAAATGAAATAACTGACAAGGAAATATTAAACCTGGAGGTAGATTAATCCAGCTCAGAAGATGTGAGTGATCCAAGACTAGAAGAAAGCTGATGTCGACGATCTGTGAAGAGAAAATCATCCTACTTCGAGTATAAAGGTTTTAAAAAACAGAGGTCATCAAATCACAATGTACAGAAAGAAAACGTTGAAGATATCATCAGCGATAACATAGCAATCAATGACAGAACAACCAAGAATCAAGACACCGCAAAAAGGAGTGAAACCAACAAGCCTCCTTCAAAATACAGAATCAGCACAGGTGAAGATTACCCTCAGACAGGCAATACGTAACGCATTATTCAGAAGTCCTACGTATTACATTTTGCAATAAAGACCACCCAAATTAAAGAAGCATTGGAATGGTCAGAGGAAGGGGTCATGGAGTGTTGTGGTGCCATAGTAAATATCTCAAACACCAAATTTGTACTTTTAACAGTGTATAGACCACCTCAAAGAGAAAACTTTAACCAATTCATAGAGACATTAGATGCTATTCTGTTAAGATTGAAACTGTTAAGGATAAATATAGTCTCCCAATGTTTCTTGCTGGTGACTTGAACGTCGACAACCTGGTCGAGGGTTACCATAGGGGACTTTTGTATGATGTATTTGGAACATATGATCTCACAATTGTTTTTGCAGGACCCACGAGAATCACGGAACAAACTTCAACGCAGTTGGATTATCTGGTCAAGGACAATGGCCTGAGGGTTATGGAACAGGGAATAGAGCCTACGTCAATGTCAGATCATAGTTGGCTTTATGCATCCATTGAGGTCGGACCGATTACAAAAGCCTGCATCACGATAGAAAGGAGAAACATAACAAAACAAAATCTGGACACATTTTTATATATGATTTCAAAGCAGGATTTGTACACCGATAATAAAGGTAACACAGATACACTTTTTAACGAGTTCTACTCAGGTTTTATCATGTGTTTGAAGTGTGCTTCCCCAAACTGTTACTACCGATGAGGAAATGTTCAAGCGACAGATGGGTGAGTACTGAAATAGTTAGCTCACAGGAAAATCTGGTTAACTTATACTGGAGAACAAGGGAATCAAAGAACCCAGAGTTAAAAGTACTGTATAATAATAAAAATTAAATCACTCTAAACTTGTAGCTGATAGTAAACAATCTTTCCATAGGAAAAAGATTATGAACTCTAAAAATATGAGTAAAGAGTCTTAAAAGGTAGTTCATAGTCAGACTAAAGAAGTTAACGTCCAAACAAATTTGCATTTGAATGATAGTAGTGATAGGCAGATTCAACATCCAGTAGAAATGGCTAACTTTCTAAATGAGTTTTTTACTAATGAGGTAATAAAGATATCTGAGGCTTCAAAGCAAAATGACAGTGGTAGAGATACTTGTAATCACAACTACCAATTAAACACCTTATTCGAGCTCAAACCAACAGACGCTGCGGTGGTCAAGAAGGTCATTGAGCAGGTATGTGTCAAGAGTTGTGCCGGAGTAGATGAAGTGGCCTGTAGTTTGCTAAAGAGTTGTAGTGGTGTGATATCTGGGCCTGTGAGTGAAATTAATTATTAACAAGTCATTTCAGGAAGGAAAATTCCTTGATGCCATCAAAATGTCAAAGGTAATTCCTATACATAAGAAAGATGAGTGTGATCTAGCTCAAAACTATAGACCTGTCGCTGAGCAGTCAGCCTTCTCCAGACTGATAGAAGTTGTCTTTTTAAACCAATTATTAAAATACTTAGAAACTAATAATCTTCTCAGTGATAGCCAATTTAGATTTAGGAAGGGGAAATACCCAATAGATGCTGTGTTCAGACTGCTAGTTGAAATTCACAAAAATGTAGATGCATACGATAATGTAATTTGTTTATTTTATGATATGACGAAAGCGTTCGATTGCCTAAATCACGATGTATTAGAAAGAAAACTGGATAGGCTAGGTATCAGAGGAAAAGCGTCTGAATGGATTATGTCATTCTTACAAGACCGTAAACAAGTAGTCCTGGTGCGACATGTTAATGACGAAGGAATTATATAAGTGGTAAATTACCTCGTCAAACAGTTTCCAATTGAGTGGAGTTCCACTACATGTTTCGGGACAACGGTCCCATCTTCAGGTGGTAGTACACATTAAACACATTGAAATACACTGATGGTAGCTCCAGCTAGGGATTGTCGAGAATTTATAAAACACGTTACAAAGTACATGGTGACGAATATAACACTATCAAAGTCTTTGAGTCTGTCAACTACCGGCTCGTGATCGTGACGCGTATAGTAGGCCTACAGTTCGTTAGTTTTTCGTTCCGTGTTTGTGTTATATTCGTCACCATGTACTTTGTAACGTGTTTTATAAATTCTCGACAATCCCTAGCTGCAGCTACCATCAGTGTATTTCAATGTGTTTAATGTGTACTACCACCTGAAGATGGGACCGTTGTCCCGAAACATGTAGTGGAACTCCACTCATTTGGAAACTGTTTGACGAGGTAATTTACCACTTATATAGTCTACATACAGTTTCGTGGCTAAAAAAAATGAATTTCAATGAAGGAATTGTCAGATATGTAAAATCAAGCGTGTCACAAGAAATAAATACCGTGGTGCCTCAAGGATCAAATCTTGGTCCGGTGATATTCTTACTCTATATCAACGACTTGCCGGAGGAAATTACCGCGGGTAACATTTGGCTATTTGCTGATGATGTGTGTCACTTAGTAGCAGACCGTGAAAAACAAGATCTCAGAGACAAAACGCAAAACGGAATAGATCAAATGAGTGAGTGGTGTGGCAGCAACAAAGTAACACTGAATCAAAGTAAAACTAACATTTTACAATTTTATAATAGGAAATCCCCCGACTTTACTCCTCTATTAAAATTAAACGGAAAAAATCTTGTAGTCAATGAAAGTACTAAATACCTAGGTATTACAAAAGAAAATAATTTAAGATGGGAAAACACATAGAGAACACAGCAAGTAGACTTACAGTTGTATGTTGCCTCTTGAGACGGCTAAGAGATATTGTTGATAAGGAAGTACTGATGAAAGTTTACTTTGGTTGCATTCATCGCATACTGAATTATGGAATTGTATTCTGGGGAAAGCGTCAGTGAGGCGGAAAGAATATTCATCCTTCAAAAGAGAGCGATAAGAACAATACAAGGAGAACATTACCTGGCCCATTGCCAAGAAATATTTAAAATTCAAAAATACTAACCCTAAGTTCACAATATATTCTAGAGGCTGCTCTAATAGTAAAAAGAAATCCAGACATATTCAAGAAAAACAATGAGATACATAATCACCAAACTAGAAGTTTTAAATTAGTACATATACCTACCTTCAATTCAACTCTAGCGAAAAAAGGACGTCAATATGCCTGCACACAAGTATACAACAAAGTTCCGCAGGATATAAGGCAGATCGAAGAAACAGACAACTTCAAGAAAGCACTCAAAAATTATCTAATAGAGAACATTAAAGAGATGTAAAAAATTGCCTACTGATGGCAGCGGCGTGTACACGCTTCCAGCTGGATCTACACAAGTATACAAGTACTTAGTGTCTCTAGGATCCGACATTAATAATTAATGTTTAACCCTCTCAGTATTGCAGCGCTCGGGCGCGACGCATTTAGGCCGTGCCTTAATTGCTAGCGTCGCGCTCGCGACGAATTTGTAGTGTAGTTTTGAAACGCTTATTACTTCGTTATTTTTTCATGTAGGGGTCCCATTCTTATAGTGTTGTAACCAGACAAACATGATTTATAGTAAGAATACTACAGCGAAGAATAAATCGATCTTGGAGGCTGTGGTAATCAATGTTTTCGTCAGCTGTCATTTCGTGCGTAATGGTTATGTTTCGTTGTTGTGTTTATGAGCTGCCACAATGTCTGACGACTTTTTCGATCGTTCTAGCGATTTACGTGAACTTTTAAACGAAGTTAGTGATAATGAAGAAGAAAGTGATAGTGATATAGAAGCAGAAGATGTGCCACCTGAAGAAAATTTGTTGGATTATTCGTCGGGAAGCGGCGAAGAGCACGTTCCGAGCGACGATGATTTGTCATCAGAGGACGAACCTAGGCGTAGTGCTCCACGACTCCCTAGACCTATTCCTGGACTTCCTAATATTCCAAATCGACCTGTTGACCAAACAATAGCTCTCCAAGGACCACCAGAGCCTGAATGGATCGATGTTCAGCCCTCTGAGCTAGAGTTAAACATTGAAAACAAGTTTACAGTCAGAAATGCAGGATCTCAAAATCTTACTCAACATCCTTTTTCTCCATCTCAATTTTCAATCATATTGTCAAGCATGCAAATTACTATGCTCAAAATAAAATAAAAATCAAAGGCAATCTGGAAATCAAAAAAAGTTTTCTAGAATGAACAGATGGGTGGATGTAACTTATCAGGAAATGAGGAGATATTTTTCAATACTCATAAACATGGGCCTAACTAGAAGGAAGAACATGAAAGAATATTGGGACACAAGACAATCTCAAATTGTTTCATGGTATCATGATACAATGAGTTTCAACCGCTTTTCTCTATTGAATTCAAATTTACACCTGACCCTAAAAAAGACTCGCTTTTTTAGCAAAGACTCGCTAAAAGCAAATCTTTTAGATAAATATTATCATGTAATCACAGACCAGTTTAATACAAAATATACAACCGTTAAAAAGCTTTTTGACCGAAAAACATATATGACCGGCACAATCAACAAATAATCTAAATTTATAAGTAAAAAACTTACTGGTACTAATTTAGCTGCTAAACAAAGTCTTTATTTAAGAAAACAAGAGGTACTGATGGTTGGGTTTTGGCAAAAGGCCAATTGAAAGCCGGTATACTTGTTGACAACGGCTTATCATGCAGAGGATAAGCTAGTTACCAGCAAAAAAGGACTGCAGAATGTAAAACCAGTAGTAATACACAAATACAATCAGGATATGGGAGATGTTGATGTGTCAGATAAAAGTATTTACCACACCTCCTGTACAAGAATGACTTCTAAGTACTGGAAGAAATTGTTTTTCAATTTTATTGATGTGAGCTTGTACAATGCACACATACTCTACAAAAGTAACACTGACAGATCAAAATCCAGATGAAAATTTATGATTGACATTTTGGAATCCCTGGTTGATGATATGGCTCCAAATCTACCCAATCCATCAGTAGGACCAGGAGGCGATGCAGGCGGAGGGCATTTTACTACTTTGGCGCACCTTCCGGGAAATTGACTACGTGTCTGCGCAGTCTGAAACAAAAGAAAAATCTTCCAGAAGTAGGTACTGGTGCCCAGACTGCAATTGTGGGATCCACAGGGAATGTTTCCCATACCTACAGCACTATTGGAGGCCCCTAAAGTTTGGGAGGAAGAGGAAGGCAGGTGAAGACTATGACTAGCCTAATGTAACGGAAAAATTCATGTACAAAGTTTGCTTATTACTTTTCTTTATTTGTAACATTACAATATTCTACATAAAACTTATGTTTTTTTATTAGAAATAAATTTGGAACAAAATGGCTATTTTGGTTTTTATTTTCCTAAATATTTTCAGTAATTCATTGCAGTGGATATATGAAACAAAAATTATTTTAACTTTTTTGAAATATAAGATATAAAAAAAATAAATTTGCATTTATCAAAAAGGTAAAATATTTATTATATTATACATATTTTTAGGATTCCAAAATGTATAATACCTAGGGTTTATCACATTATTTAAATTTGCTATGAATTTTTATAAAAACCTTTACAAAGTGGTAAAAACAGCTGGCAATTAAGGGAAAAGCTTATGGACACCCGGAGGTGCTCAAGCCACCAAAATCTTTTTATTATTTTTGTGCAAGTTTTTCTGTTTATTTAGATAAGTCTCGCCTCGGACTTGACAATTTGCAGCTGTTCGGGCACGCAACATTTCACATCGTACACTTCCATTTGTTGAATTGAAGTTCATACTCTATGCTGATGTGTTAGCAGCTGTATCTATGTTTAGCTGACTATTTTGGTACAGTTTGTGCTATCAGTTTTACTAGGTAACCAAACCAAAACAATAACAGTTTGAACTTTGTGAATCGTGAGTTGTTTTGTGTAAAGTTAGTCAGTTTTGTGTTTTATAGTAGTTATTGTGAAAGTAATTGTTTCAGTGTTGTTTGTTTGGCTACACTTTGATCTTAGCCAAAAGGCCGAGAAGCGAAGACCAGCAGGGTCTGACCCTTGACCTTGACGACAGGAGTGTGTTTGCACACACAACCAATATCAACGTTATTATCTCTTGGGCAAATCAAAGTTAGGTGGGAACTAATAAATTTAAATTATAAACCTTGGCAAACCGATACAGTCTTTACCTGTTCCTTGTGTAACCTCAACAAACATGAAACTGTATTTAATTTTGTAGCAGTTTGTCCAATCTAAACTCACATAAAAAAATTTTATTTTGGAAAATCTTATTTAAATGGAATTGAGTTTGAATATTTATTTTTTTGAATGGAGGGGATTGGCGGGCTTTAGTGGGTTATGTTAGGGAAGCTTGGGGATATAGGTGGGGTTAAGTAAATGAATTTAATTATTAAGTACTGCGTAATAATTTGTGTCTTACATATCGTCGCTTAAGAAACAACACCGCCTAAGTCACATTTTTGCTTAAATTGAGTTTTTAGTTGTTATCGATGCATGGTACTGTCTCCTACGCTATCCCAACGTAGTTTTAGACAAATCCAATAGAATGCGCTCAAATGACCATTTTTCTAACTCCGCCTATCTCGCGAGAAGAAACAACACCGCCTAACTCAAGCAGAAGCCTCATGGCGCTAGTGGAGTGATGACAGCACGCCGTACTGTCTTCTGATTATACTGTGATTCCAGTGGTTGCAAGACACCGATTACTTGAAAGGTAAGTTTTAAAATAATCACTATGCAATTAAGAATGCCTTTATTATTTGTATTTAAACTACTTTTGCTCTATGATTCCTGAAAGACGTTTTAATTATAGCCGTTGAGATTGGCGGTATTTGAATAGAATTTTTCTCCACTGAATTGTGGACTTAGGCGGTTTTAGTCCATTTCTTTGGAACTGATATTGGTTCATTGGTAATTGTTTACAAGCTAAAAATAAAAATACATGCTATTTTAATACAATATTTTGAACTAGGATATTATTAGATTTATGAAAACGTGTTTAGGCCTAAATTTATACATTTTTAAGTAAGCCTGTAACGAATAGGCTTAGGGATGTTTTACAATTATTTACATACGAGTATTTATTTGTTTCAGACAAAAGAATATGGCCAACTCAAGTACTGATAGTGATTTGGATGATGGGAATGATGGATTATACACAAGTGAAGACATACTGTTGAGCATGGGATTTAGTAAAAGCTTTACAAAAGACGTAGAACTGAACACAACCAGAACCTCTACCGATGTGCTTCAATGTTCTTCACATGGTAGGTGCACTAATTTTCTATTTCACTTTAACAATAAAAATCAGGAACAATTATTTAGAAATTTACTTCTCTTAATTCCATTTGATAAAGGTAGGCCTAACTTGTAAATGTAGTAATAGAATTATAAATCTCTAGGAATGCACTGTATCGTGATTAGTATATTTTTAGTTTTGATAACGATCATTGAAATGAAATGAAAATGAAATGAAAAAAGTCTTTATTTAATGTGGCGAAGTTAGGACTATAAAGTCCTCTCTACCACTTAACCACAAAATCATTGTCTTAGAGATATGGTTTTGCAGTTTGATGTTTGTGTTTCAGGATCTCCACCACCTCGTCCTTCTACTAGCAAGGAAAGTGATGCTAATAACCAGGAGGATGGTTTGGAAATATCTACTTTTATGAATATTGACCTTGAAAATGTATTAAATGACACTTATGAAATTGATGTTAACAATTTATCAATGTTCAGCAAGTGCCCAGACTTTGAAACATCTGTAAACAATGATATCTTGAATGAAAATGATGTTACTATGGATTCACAAAGGATCAGACAAACAAAGCTACAACCTGTTTGAATCACCTAACGAGGAATCAGATCCAGATGATCCTAATGATTTGGACTTTAATCCTACTTTGGATATAAACCAAACAAATATGTCAGACGAGGATCCAGAAGATGTTGATGACAATGTAGCCAATGTACAAGAACAAAACATAGGAGAACATTCCGAAAACGAAGCAAGAAATAACACACCGATTAATAATGTCAACAAATTGAGGAAAAAAGGCAATAAAGACAACTGGAAAAAAATTGTCAACTTTAAAAAAAGGGAAAAAGGGGAGGCATACATAGGATACAGAAGATCTGGAGCAGGTAAAGTTGCTCAAGATATTCAGAGAGAGGCAAAACGTATGGGTCAAAGTTGTGTTTCTCGTTTTTGCGTACGCTCAACAAAAAGAGCTTGCCAATCAATTAAAGAACAAGAGAGGGAAAATTTGTTTAAGAATTTTTGGAAAACTCTCAATTGGGACCAGAGAAAGGTGTATATTGTTAGTTTGGTTGAAAGGAAGGAGGTTTTGAGAAAGAGAACAGTATCGAAGCGAGAAGAAGTGATACCTTGCAGTACCATTTAGTGGTAAATGGGAAAAGTCCAAGTTTGTCAACAAATGTTCCTAAATACCCTTGGCATAAAAAAATGGACAGTGAGATATTGGATATACGGAGATAAAAACACTCCAATTGCGTCAGTTAATGAAAATAAAATTGCACCGTCCTCAACAGTTACACGAAGTAAAAAGGGGAGTAAAATTAAAAAGGAACAACATGAAAACCTCGTCAGTTTTTTTTTCAAAACTTCCAAAGTTACCAAGCCATTATTGTCGATCTACTTCAAAGAAACTCTACCTGGAGACCTGTTTTGAGTCAAAAACACAGCTGTATGATCTCTACAAAGAAAAAGAATGCAGTGATGAAACCCCACCTCTAAGTAGATACAATTTCGATAAAGAATTTGAAAAGCAAAATCTAGGTTTATTTCAGCCCAAGAAAGACCAGTGTGATATATGTCACAGCTTTGAAGTCAAAAGTGGCAAAATATCCCAAGATGATTACGACAAACACCTTGCCCAGAAGGAAAAAGCGAGAAAAGAAAAGGAGAGGGATTGCAAATCTGAAAATATCTATGTTTTTACCCAAGACACTCAGGCTGTCAAACTCGCACCCTGTGTAAACGCTTCTGCAATGTACTACAAGACCAAATTGTGTGTACACAATTTCACAGTTTACGATTGCAGATCCCACGATGCAATGACATACTGGTGGGACGAGACGCAGAGCGATCTATCAGCTTCGCCCTTGCATCTTGCATAGTTGATCACTTAAAGACGGCCTTAGACAAAGAGCGAAAACCAATTGTTATGTGGTCAGATGGTTGTGGTTACCAAAACCGTAGTAGTATTATGGCCAATGCCTTATCACATTTAAGTGTGGAAAAAAAAGTAATTATTGAACAGAAATATCTCACTAAGGGTCATACAATGATGGAGTGTGACAGTGTACACTCTACGATAGACACCATGTTGAACCCTAAAAGAGGGACAAAGAATAAAAAAACTGTCCGAGAGGTTTACCTTCCCAGTCAGTACTCCCAATTGACTCAGCAAGCCAGAAAGAAACCATTCCCTTACAGGTCTACTTATCTGGCATCGACTTTTTTGATTTTTCAAATAAAGATACAATGAGATATGAATCAGTGAGGCCGGAAAGAAAGCTGGCGATCCCACAGTACACGATCTAAAAGCCCTGCTACAAACCGGATGGAACAGTGGAATTCAAAATTGATTTTGACGATGATTATACTGAGCTTCCAGCAAGAAAGAAGGAAGTAAGAAGAGAAATCACCGAAACTTTCCAAAGCTGAACAAAACTATGTTGAAAGTGACAAAAGCTAGGTGGCAGCACTTACAAGAACTGAAAAATCACATACCAGTGGACTGCCACGATTTTATGATAATATTCCTCATGAAGATTAAAACTCAAAAACATAATTGTAAAATAATTGTGTATTTTCGTGCTTTAATACAGTTTTAAACACAATTTACTATTGAAGTTCTTTGTTCTAAACCGCCTATCTCCACAATTCTAGAAGACAACACCGCCTATGTCCAATAAAATAATTAAACATACAAGTATTGTAACAGATATTAAACAAATCTCTTTCAAGTATTTTTTATAACTGTTTAATGTGTGTTTTTACTTTTGTGGCCTTTGGTACGGTTTTTTTGTTCTCCTGAAAAATCCAGTTTTTGAGACTTAGGCGGTGTTGTTTCTTAAGCGCCGATATGGTAGATTTAAATTAGACTTGTATTATAAATAATTTTGTATTAATTTAGAATTTAATTTAATAGAATATTTTATTTATTTAGTTTTTGTAATAAATGGTGAATTTTCAAATAAGAAAATAGTTACATTTTTAAGCCAACCAGCAAGACGGCCCATCCGGCTAATCCTGATTAGTGTTTTGTGAAACAAGGAGTCTCCTGTGTGGGACCCAGCTGTGTAAACCATTTAAAACATGATCAATAAACATTTTTTCTTTCTTTCTTTTCTTCAGTGTTGTATGTTTCAATCTTTTATAATGCCTCGTTCAACGAAACTTTTCAAGAAAAGGAAGCCAGTTTGTAAGATAAATAATCTTGATGGATCCGCCCCCAAACCCAAACCTAGGCCCACCTCGACATCAACTCCCAAAAGCTGTTCTGCCAAAAAGCTTGCTACAAACAAAAACGCATATAGTAAATATGAGGGTGGGTCAAGTGAATACTTGATTATAGATAGAGACATACTGAACAAAGTTATAAGTGAAGTTGCAGTTTGCAAAGATTGTGGAGGTAAATTGCCTAGCGTCGGAGCTACAAATTACCTGCGACAGCTGTTTGTTAGGCACTAGGCATACAAAGTGTTTTACTTCCAAACTATCCACCACAACACAAGCCCAAGGTGTAAATACATATGATGTAAACCTACGGTTTTGCTACGCTATGAGGTGCATCGGCAAAGGCCAAAGTTCCGCTGACATGCTCTGCGGTATCCTAAACTTGCCAAATGTTCCTAGAGTTAACCGCTATGTAAACATCCTATTAGAAGCAGCAAATAAGGTGTGTGCTGCCTCAATGAAAAGGGCTGCAGAGGAATCCGTGGCACTGAATGATGGAAACCGAGACATCTGCATAGCGGTTGACGGCAGTTGGCAAAAGAGGGGCCACACATCCCTCAACGGTCTGGTCACCGCCACGAACATTGACACGGGTAAAGTGTTAGATTACGAAGTGCTATCCAAACATTGTAGATGTAAAAGGAAATGCAAGAACAAACATACGGATAAGTGTGAAGCAAATTACGCAGGTGTCAGTGGTGGAATGGAGGCATGGGCGAAAACTATTTTGAGCCGCTCTGTTAGCCTACACAAGTTACGCTATACACAGTTTCTTGGTGACGGAGACTCAAAGGCCTTCAATGCAGTTTCAGAGGCAAAGGTGTGTGGGGATGAGTGCCCAATAACTAAGCTTGAACGTGTAGGACACGTGCAAAAAAGAATGCCTACAACCGCCTGACAGCGCACAAGAAAAAAAAAAAAGGACAAACTTAGTGATGATAAAGGGCTCTCAGGGAAAGGAAGATTGACAGGTAATGCAGTAAAACAAGTTAGTAATTACTATCATTTGGCTATTAAAAGAAACGCAGGACCTGACGGAACACTTGCTGGCATGTGGCAAGCTGTGTGGGCAGAATGGTACCATCTTGTTTCTTGTGACGCAGACCCCGCTCACGGCTTATGCCCTAAAGGAAAGGATAGTTGGTGCAAATTCAGGCAAGCACAGGCAAATAAAGATATAGTATACAGCCATAAGGACCATTTCCATCTACCTGTACCTGTCATGGAGGCGATAAAACTTATTTTTAAAGATTTGTCGAAGCCCGAGATGCTGAAAAGATGTCTTCGCCGCAAGACACAAAACCCTAATGAATCCGTGAACGGGGTGATTTGGTCACAAACCCCAAAAACCATATTTGTTGGGATAAAACCCTCAAATAAGGGGTAGCTGATGCTATCACAAGTTTTAATGAAGGAGCATTGTCAAAGTGCCAAACTTTAGAGGCGTTAGGCCTGACACCAGGAACACATTGCGTAAAGGTTATGCGTAAAATTGACAACGAACGTTCACGCCGAGTAGAGAAAGGGCACGAAGACTTGCTCAAGAGCATTGATTAAAAGAAAGCAACCAACTTGGCCAAAAGGAAGCTGGAAATTGAGGAGATGGAAGCAGATGCAGCAGCAAGCCCGAGCTTACTAAATCAGGTAGGCCTCACTTCATTTGGGGTTTTCCGAAAGTTATGTTTAGAACGTCATGTACCTTTTTCTCAGCCACCATATGAGATAGAGACCTGGAATTTTTACCACATATTCTTCAATATGTTCTACATCAACAGACATGAGGAATTGTTTTAATTAGTCTTAATTCTTTTAATACAAAATGAAAACAAAAAAAATCATTTTAAAAAGTTGTGCTATGCAAAAAAAATATAATTTGATAAGATAGTGAGATAAAAAAAATCCTCATGTCTAAAGATGTATTAAACTATAAAGAATAGGTGGTAAAAATGTCAGATCTCTACCTATTATGGTTTATGACAAAAAAGTACATAAAAATGGCTTTGTTTTACATTGCGGGAATAGGGATGGCCTAAGCCCCTAGTTGGAGATTTGAAAAATAAGACATGTATTGTCTACAACTCAATTCCAGACTGTAGGGACGACTATGCAACGGGTCATATGAAATTCCGGAAGTTTTTAAACCAACTTGATAAAACTGTGTATAAATCATTCCAAAGCAATGCAGACACTTGAACTTATGTAGAAGGCAAAGGACTGTTCAGAAAGATGGCTACAGCTGTGGAGTTCACGTTATACGTTTTGTCGTCTGTTTGCTAAACCACTGTCGGCTAAATGGTCTACCCACCAAACAACAGTTCAATCTACTAGATTATAGAAAATATTTTCAGGGACTGTGTCTGGAACAGTCAAGCAACATGAGTGACTTAATATGGTTATACTGTGGCAAAGGAGAGACCAAACGCAAGCAGGCGTGGACTATGTGTGACACATGCAGACTCTGGTTTCACCACACAACAAGTCTGATGAAATATCTCAACCTAGCGGAAACTGAAGCGAAATTCAAGACATTTGAATGTATTGTCAGTTCGAAATATAATGCCATATGAGGAAAGGCCTAGTGGTCATTTTGAAACTACGAACATATAGATAAGCTGTAGAGAACGGGGAAACGAAAAATTGCGTTAAAAGGGCTGTTATAAAAGTTAGACCATCTAGGTAACGTTGACTGAGAGCTGTAGTGGTCACACATAGGCTACATACAAGCATTGAACAAGACATGGCGAAAGGCGCAGCTATGGGGAGGGAGGAGGCCGCATTTAAAATAATATAAATTAAAGCCCAACAGAAGGAAAGCATAAATAAAAACATTATAACGTATAATCAAACAAGATGTTTTCTTACAAACTATACAATTTGATGAGATCACATGATATGCAATGAATTTATATACGTGATAAGAAGAGATACGATCCCAAGACATGTGTACGGTCTCTTCCACGTAAAACTTATTAAATATTAGTTTTAAAATAAAAATAAGTTTAATTAAAAACATAGCCTTCATCCATCTCTCTTGATTCCCACTTTACACCTGCTTTTTCCCCCACTTTTGTTTGAAAAGACCGCTTCAAAGAGTACTCGGATTATTTCCTTCTTTATTATGGCAGAAAACTGACCCTTTGTGTCAAAATTCTGGTTCCCAATGGGAAGGGGGGTCAGAAACGACTTGTGAGGAAGGGGGGCTGCAGTGCTCTCATCTCTTATGCTAAAATAATAATAGCTCGTATGTCTGGCGCTGACAAATATGCGCCGCAGGCGTTTTGCCTATTAGGAAACTTGTGGCAGCTATTTACACGTCACGACCCCGCAGCACCAAGTCACGACGCCATACATCGCCCGATTCATCGGCTACGGTCTTTGCACTTTCGATGTAGTAGACAGAAAAATGCATTTGTTTATGTGTAAATTTGAAAAGTGTCTTTAGGCACAAGACGTAATGGTACTTCTGAAGTTTGAAACTATCATAATGTATACTAGCTTTAAACTTGTAACAAATATAAGTCACTAGTTGACAGTCACAATGTTTCTGATAAACATTCAGATTTAAGTACTCTAAATTTGAAGGCATAAATAGTTGGAGCGGATGGTGTAGCGGTTAGCGTAATCGCCCGGCAAGCGAGAGATCCGGCTTCAAATCCCGGTTCGGTCCGAACATTTTTGTCTTCAAATTTCTTTAGTAACATCATTCAATCGTAGTCATTTGAACAAATTTAAAACTATAATAACCAACTGTTTAAAAAATAATTGTACGCGCTTTAAATTTCCACCTTTATAACAATTTAAAGTGGCTCTCAGGCTTTCGCGGCCAGTGTCACAACTATAATCTAGTTCTTCCAGTTCACACCATTATTATGATGTTTTGACACGGTGTGAACTATAGGCTATCAGAATTTTTTTTAATTTTTACTATTTGCTTATGCTTGAAAACTAAAGATAAGCAAGAGCTTTTAATGTTATATGTATATAAATTAGTGATGTTATACCACTTTATACTAAGTTGTATTTCCTAAAACACATTACATCAGTAAAGGAATGGATTAGAATTATCAATTTCTATATTTGTTTTCCTATCTCTTTTCCGGGAAGCCAGTAAGAAACATTGAGGCCTGAGAATCAAACCCAATTATAATATAGGTAGAGGGGGGACAGAGGTACCAACTGCAAGCGTTAGGAAAAAACCATGAATTCCCGCGAGTGAGAAATGCGACTGACGCAAACTTGACGGTGCTACTCTATAAAAACTTTAAGAACACTTAAAGAAGTTAGTTAGCTTTGAATCTTAAATAAGCCTACCTCAAGTAGGTAAAGCTACTAAGTTGGGATAGATGATTCCGTAAGAGGCACCTACAAGAATCAATGTTTGCAACATTCCTCAGATTACGTAGCACAAAAATTCTTTTTGAGACGTGTTTGACATGACCATAAAAGCTAAGATTCTCGTCCAAGACCAGTCCCAGAAAATACTAAGTTATTAGCCGGACCCAAATTAGTTTAGATGCAAAGATTCCTCTGAAATTTAGCCAGTGAAATAAGACCAACTCGTAAGTCGTGTAATTGGTTTATTTGGTATGTCCAATTTGGAATCAAACCATTTGCTTTACACTGCCTACCCTCTGTTAGGATTGGAACATGGGCCTACCTAGCACACTCGTTAGTATGTAGTAAATAGCAAAACATAAATAACCTCAACCGTACATAAGTAAATAGCCTTTAACATTTTAACATTTATATTGTCATTAGTACAAAATATTTTGTGTTGACAATAGTAGTACAGTACTACAGAAACTAAAAACAACAAAACAAAACCAATTCACCGAAGTAAAACCACGGTTAACAAATAAAATATATAAGAGGTTGTTAACATTACAAGGAGGAAACAATATTTGGAAATACTTGGAATACAAACCGTCTCAGCTTAAAATTATTTACATACTTGCCGCAGGACTCGACTCACTTGATGCTAAAGGAGAGGACGCCAAACAGACGGCCATGTTGGCTTTGTTCGATTGGAAGACAGTGTTGCCAATAAGTACTCTACGGTGTTGCCACAGAGTACCTAAAATATATGTAATAGGTGTTGCCGATCGGGTTTGTTCAAAACCCATCGTCATCCAACCCCCGCGATTCCCCGAAGTTGGAGGCAAATTACCCACTCAATATCAAAGCCCCAACGTAAAATTCTAGGGTTGATTGGCGTAAAAAGTCAAGGATGAGAGTCCAATTTATTTAACTATCTTTAGGTTGAATTTACAATTTCTTTAGTAATGTAAGGAATTTTGAGATCTACATGAGTTATTTTATGTTTATATGCTAGATTTAAACATCATAATAGTGGTGGAGATTAATTAAATTAGAAAACCGGACTTTTCCGGCCACTTCAGGAAGAAAAATCTGGCACCTGCTTGTGAAGGCAGGTATTTTTCAAACAGTTTTAGCCTGTAGCTTTTTTTGCCGAAAACAATTTTATGCCTTGTGTCATAGTCATGTATTAACTAGATGACACCTAGTAAGGCTAGAGGTTATGGTTTCAAATATATAACAGGCTAGGTAGTGTCTCTTAAAAATTGTTATTAGTTTTTACTTTGTAGCGTGATTAAGGGATCTAATTAAATGCTTTTTTGATAATAACATTTATGTATTTATTGATATTACACATAAATCAGAACATATTGTCGAGTACAGAAAACATGGTTATCATCATTTCACCTAGTTTATATCCTTTCCATACAAAAAAAAAACACTGTCACTTTTTACACACAGAGTAGTATTTGTTTCCTGTCACAGATTTATCCTCTATTTTATATAACAACATATTTTGTAATTACTATAGTAAAACTAGTTTAATATTTTAACAGTGTCATGATCTCTAAGTTTGAAAAAATATCTCGGCATGTATCACGAGTATTAGCGTTTGATATAATTCGTAATCCTTCTTTTGTAATATAAAAATCTTCGTAAACTTGTATTCGGCACAAGTTCCCCATATACTGATTCCGTAAGACAAGTAAGGGTACACAATTCCATGTAATATGCCATTAGCAGTACTTTCCGTGTGCAGAGGCTAGAGATGTTTCTTAACAAATATACCGCTGACGAAAGCTTATTACATATGTACTCTACATGACTATCCCAATCCAAATTATTATCCAAATACACGCCTAAAAACTTTGTGCAGTTGACTTCTTCGAGAGAGCATTTGTAAATGACAATTTTTTGGATTAATTGGTTATGGTTGAACAAAGAGATTAACTGAAAACTTATAATATTAGATTTTGTAAAACTTGTAAACAGGTTTAGATTTTGAAAGTATTAGTAAGAACATTTTGAAGACACAATTCAAGACCATTTGTTGAAATAGCTTTAATAGTAAAAACATCGTTTAAATAGTACCACTATAAGTAACCACAAGATGTTTAAAGGCGTTTCGTCACAACATTGTCTGGTTGGTCTGAACAATCATCAGTTTAATTTTAGAATTTTAAGATAGTAAAATGATTGTATTAAGAAAAGTAAAGATAAAATAAGTTAATTAGGAAAGTAAGAAAAGTATAAACAAATATATATAATCATATATACTTATTATACCATGGGTTAGGCTATGATTAAGCCATTAATATGGTGAAATATAAGCCAACTATTTTTTTAAATGGAGACCTGCGTTTTCATTTTGTTTGTGTAATAGAAGAATAAATATATTTATAGTGATACTTCCATAAAACTGTTAAACCTGTTTCACTTACATATTCATTTACATATTTAGATTCCTTGTGTCTTCCTGAATTCAATGGTATATAGCTTGTATGAGCCCCTAACCTAATGAGGACCTAAAATACGGGACACCATAGTCACCATGGCACTGCGAGTGCTTTCGTCACTTCTAGTTAAAGCGTCACAAACCCGAGACGCAGGCAAGCACCTCGAGTTTGTTTACACAATTAGATTCCTTGCTTCTTCCTCAATTCAATGGTATATAGCTTATATGAGCCCCTTACTTTATAAAGGTGTTAAACTAGCGTCACAGAGCCGAGACGCAGACAAGCATCGCGAGTTAGTTTATACAATGCTCTTCCTGTCTCTCTTAAACAAGAACCTAACATCAACTCATTCGAAAGGCAACTAAAAAAGGTTCTCCTAGACCATGCCTTCTATAGTATGTGCATTTCTGGACCAAGAATGGTAGAGACTGACTGACTAAGCTAAAAAAAAACTCAGTACCACCTAATTGAATATTGTATACATTTTGACGTGTGCCCATGTACTGTACATGTATTTCATGGCAATAAGCGATTTGAGTTTGATATTTGGATTCTTTTTTTCTTCCTGAATTTAATGGTAAATAGCTTGTATGACCCTCTAACCTTATAACGGTGTTAACCGACACAGCGACATTGCGCTAGCTGTGTGTCAATTTGGTTATAGCGTCATAGAATGAGACGCAGGAAAGTACCTCGAGTTTGTTTACATATTCACATTCCTTGTTTCTTCCTGAATTCAATGGTATACAGCTTGTATGGGCCCCTAACTTTATAAGGGCGTTTAGCTACCTGACACCGCTGCCCTGCGCGTGCTTGCGTCACATAGGTTATTATCTCATAGAGCCGAAACGCATGCAGCCACCTCGAGTTTGTATATTTTTTGAGATTCTGTATTAAGTGGATTATGATGTGTATTTTCCTAATTTGAAGATCTCATGTTGTGAACTCTACTATTCTAGTAATGAGTGTGATGGAAAGAGGACATCCTGAATTTAATTCGTAGTATCCTATTTTATCATTGTTTAATGCAATACTTTTACTTCAAATGAATGAGTGATTCATAGACATATAACGTAAATCAGAAGATACAGTTTTAAAATAATAAAAGTGTGATAACAGGGGGGGTAATGAAGAGAAGAACATTGCCAACTGCAAGCGCTCGGAATAATTAAATACGCTACGAAAATGCGGGTGGGAAAAAGTGACGCAAACTTGACGGTCTTGTACATATAAATAATAAATACTCTGTGGTCGTGTATGGTGTCTGTTTTTACCTAAAATGGCGGCGGCGCTGAGATTGTTGGCGTAATAGTCTGGTAGAAGAAGTTTAGACTATAGTCCCTAAAAGTTTCTTATTAGTTATTTTGAAGAAAATATATCAACACATTGACAATATGTAAGTATACATTGTAAGTCAATGTAAGATTGGATCTAGCTGCTAATTTATTTAGAGTCAACATTGTTCCATTAGTCTGATCTATCAAATAAATTGTCCGACATGGCTATAGGATGGTGCAGCCAGTAATTGATCGGTTAACCGTTACCTGAAAACATGAAATTTCATACTGGCAGTTTCTTTTTAGCTCATTGCGCATGGTATCATACAAACCTATAGAGGTATAATATTGAAGATAAACCCAAAGTGTTATATTTTGCTCTAAACTCTTCTGCCCTATTTTCTCTCATGCATGATTTGACGTACAGTAACTGGGCAACCCCAAACGCACACG
The DNA here is from genome assembly GCA_018831715.1 of Matsumurasca onukii. Lineage (NCBI taxonomy): Eukaryota > Metazoa > Arthropoda > Insecta > Hemiptera > Cicadellidae > Matsumurasca > Matsumurasca onukii. The sequence continues at coordinate 8,129,998 of CM032066.1, read as the reverse complement.
GTTTTGCAGATATGAAGTTGGCCCTTACAGAATCAGTTTGAGTTCTTGATGCGTCACTCATGCATTTGGAATAGTCTATTTGGTTTAAATCAAAAGGGAATATTCCACACTTTCGAAAGCCATTTTTTACAACTGTTTCAGTTGCCCTTTCCCTCAGTATAACTTCAAAGAGATCAATAAATTTTGCTCTGGTCACGACTTTGTTCTTCGTTTGCCGCTTCCAATCTTCAACAATCGTTTTCCACCCAGCCTTTAGTGCCCTAAAGACTGCTACGTCTAAAGGCTGAATGATATGAGTCGCATTCGGTAACAAAGCGTATAGGTAAATTTGGTTGGCCTCACACAACCTACACACGTTTAGAGTCAAGTGGCTCCTATGACCATCAATCAGGAGTAAAACAGGCAGTTTGACATTGTTTTTTTCAGCCATGGAATGAACGTATTCCCAATGTAACAAAAAAAGGTCTGGCCAGTCATCCATCCAGAAGGGGATCGTCCCAATGACCATTCTGGATTTTTTTCACAATTTCTTGCTATTTCTTGCTGTATTCTCACATAAGGAAAAACAATGCAAGGGGGCAAAACTTGACCTTTAGCATCTGCTGTCACTAAGCAAGATATACTTTCTTTCTCTGAGCCATCCTTCACTATGTAAAAGTTTTCGTAGTTAATTGGTCCTAAAACTAAACCCGTTTCAGGATTGGTGCGAAATCCAGATTCATCAGCATTGAAAACACGTGAAGGATCATCAAGAATGTCAGACACGCCTTCTTCTTCTAAATATGCTTTCAAGTCTGTACCCCACCTCCTAATTTTTTCCTCTGTCACTTGGGCACGTCCTCTGTTAATGACTTCGGCATGTCGTTGGGTAATTCCTGGGTGTCTTCTTAAGAATGCTTTAAGCCAAGATTGACCCGGTTTGTTGTTGGTAAAAGGGTTGGGTCTCTGGTCTTCATTTATAATTGACTGTACTGTTTCTAGCAGAGTTTTTTATTAAAGGGAAACCCCTTTTTAGCATTAGCTACTATTAGCCTACAAATGAGGTCTTCCTCTTCAGGTGTTAATACAGTGCTTGGGCCCATTTTTCTACCCTCAGGGGTCTTTCCCTTTACCTTGTATTGAAGAGTAGAAAATGGCACTGAAAATTCTCTGGCCGCCTTTCTACTTGACATCGTGCCCTCACGAACTGCATTAAGGGCCATAGCCATAGCATTCTCCGAATAATTGAACTTCGGCTTTTTCTTAGGAGGTGCCGGTCCGCTTTTCTTTCTCTTGGGTGGCATTTCTGAAACATAAATAAAACCATTTTACTACAAGGCATAGCTCTATTTTTATACAGATAGATCTATGTTGCCTAAAATTATAATAAAAAGACATGATTATACAAATTTAGTTTTAGACCAAATGTATATTAAGTGATCAAACACTGAAGTTGTACAATATACTAATGATTGATCAATGTGATCAATTGCTGGCACATATGAGGATACTCATGATCAGTAATTGATCGCCCTTCAGATAAACATATGAGGGCATGTACAAAATAAACTTACTACATGAGAAAAAACAGCAAGTTTTGGGCTCTTAAATAAAAAAAAGTATATTGACAAATGTTAAGAGAATGTTGAGTTATAATAAATTCAATCTTACCTTGCGTAGAGAGCAGCCTTACTTCAGAGGTTAGAGAATCTGGAGGGAAACACTAAACAATGCAACTGCCACCTAGATTTTTTTTTTCAATTGTCAAGTTTAGAAGACAAGTGTACCAACCTAAGCAAGTATCTCATATTAAATTTACCTCTGTAAAAGCTATATTACCCTTATTAGGAAGAAATTACCCTCGGACTGATCAATTACTGGGTGGTGATCAATTACTGGCTGCACCATGTATGTAGCCAGTAGAATTAAAATTCTAATGATTGGGGAAGTATTTGCCTAGTTTTAGATTTATGTCTTAAGTTATTATTCACTAGCCTGCGCCTGTGGTGCCCTTCTTTCCCCCTAACCTTACGGCGCCCACATATGGCTGTTCCCAACCATTGGCAGGTTCCCCCAATGTCATTTAACCTTCAAGGGCGCATGGGTTTTCAAAACGTAAGAAGGTGCACACGAGAGGTTACTTCCAGGTAAGTTAAAACATTAGTGAAAATGGCAAGGTATTATTCCAGTATAGTGACTTTTAATCTCGTGAGCTAAAACTGACTTAATATGATGTGGAGGAGGCCCCTAAACATTTAAAAATTGGTTTTGGGGTGCGGAACTTATTTAAAAGTGGTTTTAAAGTTGGGACTATTTTACGATCGGAAGACCTGAGGATGCAGTGCGCGTGGCATTCTGTGGCAGACAACATCTCTGTCACCCACTTCAAATTAACTTAAAGTTGAATAAGTTAAGTTAGGTTAGTTTATTTATTATGTTAAACACATTAAAAAGTGGCTTTAAAGTTGGGACTACTTTTTTGAGCGGAAGACGCGGGGATGCGGTGCGTGCGGCACTCAGTGCCCGGTGAGGGGAGAGTTGCGGCGCCTGGCGCTAACCCTCAAGTCAGGTCTCAAGTCCTGAGCCGGGCAAAATAAGTAATTCTGATCAGGAATCAACATCTTGGTGGGCCTCTTAGGAGTGAGACCACTTTATGCTCTGCTAAATTCAAACCATGCAACTTAGGAAGGTAGTCCTAAAATACTCGTATATGCACTATCTACATCACTAATACTATAATATGAGTATTAATATTGTTATTTTTAAAGTTTCTTCTACTTTCTTTATACGTTGTATCATTAATGGGATCAAATTTTTGAATAGATACTATTTGACCTTGATGATCAGATAAGTTAGTATCTACTACCTCAACACTAATTTCTATACCTAAATTTGAAATGACATTATCAATAGCAGTTGCCAAATGTTGTGTTATTCTAGTTGGGGTGTTGATTTCCCATTTATAATTGAATGTTTGAAGCAGATCTTTAAATTGTTTTACATGACTGTGGTTTGTATCGATAACATTAATATTGTAATCACCCATTATTAAAAACAGACTTATTTGAAAACAAATATTCTAAAAGTTCTTTGAACTTTTATAAGAATGTAAGAAAATTCCCGCTAGGTGATCTATATAAACCAATACTGACAACCTTACTTAGCTCTTTAGCAGAAATTGAAATCCCAGATATTTCAAAGTTTTTTTCAGAGCTCAAATTCAATTTTAATTTGTTATATTTATGCTTAGGTTTACAAAACAATGCAACCCCTCCGAGTTTGTAATTTTGCCTACAGTAAATACTTGCTTGCTGAAAGTTTTTCAATTTGAAAAACTTCATTTGTAAATCATTATAATGTTTCATTAGAAATCCATGTTCGCTTACAGCCACCATGTCGGGTGTATATCATCTATAGCTAAATCGAAAAAGTCTAATTTGTTTTTGGCACTTTGTGCGTTTTGATGGAATATTTTAAAAGTGTTCTTAGAGCTAACGTTTGAAATTTTATCGACTTTAAATTGATAGTCACGGTTGGGGTCTTACCAGTGGCTTACAAAGTTTTTTGAAGAGTGCAACCCTGAAGAGGCATGTTCTGTCCTAGGAGGAGTCCACGGAGAAGGTTCTGTCCCTGCAGAAAGTCCCGTCGCTGTAGAAGGTCCCATCGCTGGAAAAATTCCTGTCCCTGCAGGAGGTCCCGTCGCTGGAAAAGGTCTTGTCGCTGTAGAAGGTCCCGTCGCTGTAGAAGGTCCCGTCGCTGTAGAAGGTCTCGTTGTCGTAGAAGGTCTCGGTGCTGTAGAAGGTCCCGTCGTTTTAGAAAGTTTAATCCTCGGAGAACATTCGGTATCATTAAGGAGGTCCCTTTGATTTAAGGTTGACGTTGTGGGTTTAAGGAATGTGAAGTCAGCAGCGTTTTTGAAAATGAACTCGACAAACGTCTCTCCTTCTTTAAGTATTTTAGCTGTACATGGTGGGCCCTTTTGAACTTGAAAATTGTTGATTGTTTGTTCTGGAGAGGTTGATCAGATGTATGTTGGTAGGGTTTTGGTAATTTTGTCATGCTTCTTTCATCGTTTTTATTAACTGATCTTGGGTTGATGTTTCTTACTTTTTCAATTTTTTCATTTGTACAGTGGCTGTGAAGATGTCTGAGAAGAATTTCACATAAATTGGCCTTACCTTTCGAATTGAGATGAAGGCCATGCTTTGTATAATCCTCTCTTTGTAACCGATTTAAGCTTATAAATGAATGATTTGGATTTTCACAACAGATCATTTCATGTTCCGATTCCAAGTTTAGTCTCCTAATTGACCGGTTCAAGTACGATCGATCATACCGATAAGGAATTTCTGTAAGTATTACTTTAGCAAAATACTATAACAAGTATTACTATAACAAAATTGACTTAAACGACTGAAGTATGTTTGTTGAACTGTCATTGTCGTTAGAAACTCCTATAATCAACAATGTGTCGTCTATTGTAAGCTCTTTGCTAGCCTCATTTACTTTTTAAAGAGAAACTCAAGCGTGGCACCGGGATACATCTTCAGTTATTAAATAGTCTTCAAGTTTCTTTCCAAGTAAAAAGCCTATTCTCCTTCCATGACTGTCACTAATATATGAATTTTATTTGTTTTCTTAGTCAGTGGTGCTGTTTCCTGGCTTGTTTTATTATTAGGTTGTTTACTAACATTGTCTGATTTATCTACACATCCAGTTTTGACGCTTATTTTGTAAATTTTGGTTTTGAAGCGTTTTGGGTTTTCATCTCGTGAAATACCTTTTTGTTGTTAGGACAGTCTACATTTGCGTTGTCTGTCGTTGCGTCAGTAGACATAATTGCACTAAATCGGTTTTGGACGGGTATTTTAAATATCTTTTGAACCAGGCAATTCTTTTCAACACCATTGAACATCTTTCTAGTGTTATTTTTATGTTTCAACCATGGTTCTTCTAACCATCTTGTGACTTGTTAGCTTTTATAAAACTATGTGTCACTTGAAATTGGTCTGTTGGAGTTTTCAACACGGTGTCATCACACATTGAACTCTCAACTGTTAAGATTTAATTTTGAGGATTGCCTTTACGTTTAAATCCATTCCACTGAAAGTTAGATGCTACAAATCGTTCAAAACTAAATTGGAAAGATCTTTTTAAGGAAAAATGGGTTATTATGTATTAGGTGTTTACAACAACATGGATCCCACATTCAAAGCCTTCATACTGCTGTGGAACGTCAATCTCATTGAACGTTGCATTGAACCCAATGTTGGAGATTAGTTGCTGAGCAGTTGTCTGATTGGTGCCTCTTATGCTATCAAAATGAAACGCTGCGTTTTCGTGAACCACGCCATGTAATCTGGTTTAGGTTTGTACAATTATATTCTATTTCTACGCAGTTGTTGATGGAAAATATGATACACTTTATTTGTCCAGCACCATAGTTTAGTTGTGGTAATGTCGTACACAGACGCTACTTTAAAAAACTGAGTGATAATGGGGCCTATCAAAAGTGTGTTATCCCTAATCTTACCATTGTGGTTTGAAAAGCTTTTAAAGTAACACAGGAGAACTGCATCATCTAGCCATTTAGGATTCAAGTGCCATTTAAATATCAGTAGTTTAATCGACGACAATGCATCGACTTGAATGACTACAGTAGTATTGCAACTGATAAATATTTATCAGGTACCCTTATTCTTAAGTACAAGGCCTATCCTAAATTGCTTTTAACTTTTTTACATTACGAGTAGGCTCTACCTAAATAATATTTTCACTCTGAAAATCAAATTTTCAGTACACTTTACTCGGTTTGAGATTAGACATAAAATTGTGAAAGTGTAGATCACCTGTAACTTACTTTTCCCCTGTTACTTGTAATACTTGTAGGCTGCATCGGAGACTGGTTCCCCAGCATAGATGGGGTCAATTTAATATGGCCTTGATTTCTTGACCCAAGTAAGTCTTGCGGCCCCCTCGAAAAACTCTTTGAAATTGTAGAAAAGATTCTCAAGAAGCCACTGGTGGATACTATGGCTAAAGGCACTATCACTTGTTCCTTTGAAGCTTGCAGGCATGGCGTTAAAAAATCTCATTCTGGTATACGGAAAGCTGTTTTGAGCTTTCGATATCCTTAGAAATGGAAAATCAATTATTTATAGTATTATAGTTGGGACAGGCTAAGCGGAGGTTATAGTTAGTAAGATTTTCTTTTCTATAAGTGACGGCTTAAAAAATGTTAACCTCAGTAAGGAGTTTCCATTAAATAAAAGACGGCTTACAGTGGTCATTGTGAGGTACTTCAGTCATAATTATCACTATATTCTTTTGAATGAAACCGTTGGTCAACTGAGCTTGCATGGCCCCAGAGCAGGACTCCATATTCAAGATGTGAGTAGAATAAGGCAAAATAAGCCACTCTCAGATAGAAGTTTGGGACATACAGTGTAAGCTTCCTCATAAGAAAACACACTCTTGCCAGTTTTGTACCAGCAGCCCTGACATGGGTTTCCCACTGCAACTTCGGATCAATTTGGAAACCAAGCAGCTTTACCACCTCATTTCCAGGATGTATATCTTTAAGAGTAAACACATTTTTGTGTCTGCTTCATTTAAGGGTATTGACAGCAAAACCATTCCACAGCATTTTGCCAATCTAGGTCTGCAGCGATTAGATAATCAATGCTATTATCTTTCCTAGCCAAGGTAGTATCGTCTGCGAAAAGAACAGTCCTGCTGGGAGCATGAGAGTCTGTCATTCATCAGCACAATAAACAGCAGAGGACCCAAAACTGATCCTTGCGGATCTTTGAAAAGTACATCTGTTGGGTTGGAGAGACGCCCATTTACAGCTACCACTTGTTTTCTGTTCTTAAAGTATAATGTTATGACACTTAATGCAGGATTACCAATGTTATAAAATTTCAATTTGTCTACCAGGAGAGTGTGAGACGCACTGTTGAATGCCTTAGAAATATCACATGGGTGTAAGTACACTTTCCTTCCACTCAATACCATAGATGTAATCAGTTGTTATTTGACTGCCTGTGCTGTAGAATAACCCTTGTGAAAACCATATTGTAAGTTTGTTAGTAAGTTATTTTTCTAAAAAAAAAAAATAGATAGAGAATTTTTTTAAATACTTTAGATATAGTCAAAATGGACCGATATCAGCCCTGTAGCTTGATACTTCAGAACGGTTTCCTTTTTTAAAGATGAGTGTTACGTTTGCTATTTTAAGGCTATCTGGAAAACAGATTGATCAAGGAAAAAATTTATCAGATGTGATAGTGGGTTAGCAATATGGGTAATAACTTTCTTCAGAACATTCACGGACATGCCATAGATATCCTGACTTTCTGAGTTAAGGAAACGGTTAACTAGTTTAATGATTTGATTTGGGCTTGTATTCTTCCATGAAAAGTAAACTTCTGAAGGTTGAATGTTGCTGCCATTGAGGATGTCCAATCCATTAACATCAGAATGTGGAAGACTGCTAACAAAATTTGCCAAAGAGTTGGCAAAATAAACACCGAAGTCTTCTTGAGAATTTTTAATTTTTTCTTGATTACTGGTAGGTTTCAATTCATTTATTACTGAGCAACCAGCTTTACACTTATTTTAAGATTTGTCAATACATTTGCAGTAAGCCATTTTCTTTGCTTCTGACACCTTTCTCCTTATACATCTTTTTGAGCTCCCGATATCGCTGCAGTAGGGCATCATTTCTGGACTCCTTTGTCAGGTCATAGTATAAAAGCATTAAAGCTTTTATTTGAGCTAGTTTTGGAGTATACCAGTCTCCTAATGTATTTCTTTCCCCAACTTTTTATTAATCAAGTTTTCTTTTAATAGAGCGGGAAGCATCTGTCAAATGATTCTGTGATAAAGTTTAAAAAAGAGTTGAAGGCTGCTTCTGCATCTTCGGTGTGGATGTAAACAATACTGTCCCAGTCTGCATTTACAAGAATTGATTTGAAGTTGTTCATCGTTAACTGGCGTCTTAAAATTACAGAGTAAATTCTTAAAGGTTTTCTTCAACTTTCAACCCCTAACTTTTGTACTACTGTTATGTTACCGGTACTATAGACCTAACTTAACAGTTACCGTACATTAAGTTTTATAACTTTTAACCTCACATGTTGCAGTTTTTTTTCATTGAGAACCTGTTAGTTATATATTTGGCCGTAATTAATATCTTATTTTTGTAATCCAGTTAGCCTAAGTTATTTTTAATCAAATTCCAAATTAATTTGGAAAATTTCATATAAGATGTATAGATCACTAGAATATTTAAACAAAACAAATCAAGTTGAATATTTGATTTATAAGCTTCTTCATTTTTCACAAAATCCCATAAGAAATATAAGTTATTTTTTCATTTCTAACAACATTGAGAACAAGAAGTTGCGAAGCTCGACTATACACACATTTATATATATATTATATCGTTACTTAATATTTTGTTATTATTTCTATTCTTACTCATATCGCTACATCATATCTCTATTATTGCTATGTACTCACATTTTTATTACTATTTTGTTAACTCGCAACCCACCTTGTTCTCTAGCAATAACATTGTTCACGCAGTTTCCCTTCCAAGACCAATCTGGTGAATATTCTGATTTTGTGTTCTTCTTCATTTAAAGGCTGTTTTGAAACTGGTAACTGATGATCACATCGTACTGCCTCCTGTAGTAGCTTATCAAAAAGTTTGTTGTTCCACATTTCCAGTCTTCTCTTTATTAAACGTCTATGTCAGATCCATTTTTTATCTTTTTGAAGTATTGTAAAACGAAGGAAAAATATCTTTTCTGGTGAATTTAATCGGTTAGGGACGGCTTGTATTTCATTTGCTAGATTACCTACAAACTGTCTACCCACTGAGCCTTGTGGTAATGTGTGTTGCCTACCTATTAACTTCATAGCACAAAGCCAACGTGCGTGCCACTCATTGATGTTTTGAAGGCCTTCGGGGTTAAGTAAAGGAGCTCCAAAGCCTCTTAGACTTTTTTTCCAAACTCTAAGAAAAAGTTGATTCATAAAATTGTCTCCGACTGGGTTTGCATGATTTTCATCTTCTTGAGCCGGGACCGGAGTGTCTCCATGAGCGTAACGCATATGTTGTGCTAAACCTCTTCTTCTGTATTGCCGGCGACAATGAGGACATGCTACTTGTTCTTCAGTTACGTTTTGCGATTGCATAGGATTAATATCATTATTTGATTCATCCATTTCAAAATAATGTGTCAAAATTTGAATGTATTTATTCTTTAAATAATCTTATTTATTACTATGATTTTTTTAAACAATATATCAATTGATCCATTACCTTTCATATTAAAATGTGGTAAACAGTTAATTTAAAACACAGGTGTCTTGAAACACATTGAATAACGACTAACGTTAAATGAAATATTGAATAACATTCAAATAACTGAATTCTAATGTATGTAATTAATGAATAACATTCAGAAGCCCAAAATGTAAACAAGTAGTTTAAAACAATATTTGATAGATTTGTAACTTGAAATAAATCAAAATCTGTCAAATTGTAAAAAAGAAAACTTCAATTCCATGGGAAATATTTTACCATTCTCCAATTGAGACTACTACTAATCAACTTTATTACAGGCAATATTTTGTTATTGTTCTTTTTTTTACCATTTCAAAATAAATACATTAAAAATATTTCATCTTAAGATTATTTTAACAAGCAACTGATTCAGGATTTTGTTTTCTGATTTTAGTCCATCACTCATTTTATTTAGGAACCTAGAAGTCATTTATTAAATTCTTTTTATGGAACTTAATGACTATAGTTTAAAGAAATAAGGATAATATTAACCACTGTTGTAAAGGACTGACAAATTTGTATGGATTAAAAGGTCCTGCACCTAAAGGCACAGTCCCACCTGGACGAACACTAACGAACAAACTGGAAATAACCTAGTTCGATAGTTGTTCATATCGATCTGTTTACAACATATGTAATATATGTCAACTCAAAATGAATAAGGTCAGTAATAAATATTTGGGCAGTAAACAGGACCGAATGGATTCGTTCGCATTTGCAGATCAAATAGCGTGAGCGCGAACACCAGACCAAAGTTCGCGTTCGCTATTGCTCGTTTGTTAGTGTTCGCCCAGGTGTAACTGAGCCTTGAGAAAACAAGAAATAACGTGGGAAATAAAAGCAAACATTCCAAAATGTAGAGAAACAAATATACATATTGTTGCATACAGTACAAAAATGTATATTTATTTTAGTCTCTTTTTGCAAACATGTTTTCCAACTATGTTATTTATGTTTGTTAAAAGCATTGTTTTTATTATTAGTAGTAAAAATCAGTTTTTTCATACAACTTCAACCAAGTTCTCAATTTTATTTCTTTTCATTTATCAATGTATACTTCCAAAGTATACATATTTCATATTAGAAACTCTAACTTTTTATTTTCCGAAATTCCAATGTTTGCCACCTCATAACTACGAAATTCACAATAGGAATATGTTAAATTTGAATCCCATTGCCTTGAAATGTTTAATAAACTTCTACTTATATGGGGAAACGCTTACAATACACATATAAAACCAATACACACACTACAAAAACACTTTATTAGATTGATCTCGCATAAAACTAAATCAGACCACAGTCGTCCTATTTTCAATCAATTAAAAATGCTTCCCATCAAACACCTATATGTTTTTAAGGTGCTTAAACAATTTTTTGAAAGAAGTGGTAACATTCCACAAAATGACAATGTGTATAGAAAAAGACTCAGAAGTTGTAATAATTTTTTAGTACCAAAACCATCAAACACTTTTTTTACACGATCTTACTATTTTATTGCCCCAAGGATATTCAATAGTTTACCATTGGATATTAAACTATCACAGAATAGACATATTTTTTCAACTAGACTAAAGAAATTGCTTTTTGAAATGGAAAGTGTTGAATCTCTTTTGATGGTGCTGAAATAGATGAGTCTAAAATTTATGTTGTAGATAAATTTAGTACAGGTTAGTTTTTAGTTATTCTTTTGCATATTATAGATTTTTTATTTTTCTTCTTTGTATATATTAGAGGCAAGAACTTATATTTTTTTGAAAGTAAACCAACCATTAGTTCTTACATAAGGACATTTTAAATGTAAATATATTTGAGGGTACATACATATTTTGATTCCGATTGTGTATATTTTTTCTAAACTGATCGCTGAACCTACTAAAATTAAAATGTTAAAGGAACCTCTAAACAGGTTTAAACCGTAGAGGCCCTAAATTTTCCTTTTGAATATAACAGTGTTTTGTGTTTGTATTTGTTAGTTGTTAGTTTTTTGTAATCATAGTTTATGTTTTTAATTTTTATACGTTTTTTATTTGGTTTGCCTTGGCAGGTTACAAAATGCTAATTCTAAGTTAAATGCAGTAGAAATAAAGAAAACATTGTAAGAAATGTATTGTATATATTTATGGAAAATAAATTATTATTATTATTACTTCAGGCTGGTAAAAAATTATTTAACAAACTCCCAATAGATATTAGGTCAACCAACAACTTTGTTTCGTTTAGAAAAAAACTAAAAATTACCTAATAAACCATTAGACACACTTTAGACGAATTTATGAATACTTCTATCTAGTATAAATTATTATAGTTTTAAATTACATAGTTACAGAATTGGAGCTTGTCTTACCAGTGGTAGTAGTCTACACAATTTTATTGTAAAAATGACTATGCATCGATAAATTAATACTTAGTTCATAAGTATAGACAATATTTATTGGTCCTTCGATAGCTGGATAGAATCCCCATTCAACTTCATCACTTATTTTGGTAATTGTATTGATTTATTTTTATCAATTGTTTCAATAGTTCACTTCAATCCATTCCACTATTTCAATCTTCATGTCCACTAATTTCACTTACTATATATTAAACTTTCTTCTGATTTACTTTTCAATCCGCATTCTTCAATTTCACTTATTAACTTCATTGTTTTTCTTCTAGAATCTGTTATATTTTCCTTCTTATTTACTGTTCCTTTTTTTCTTCTAATTTATTGTTCTTTTTTAGTTTTCAATGCATTCATTATTTAACTTTCAATAGTTTGTGCTTACGAGAATTTTGAATTTTCATCCCAAAAATGGCATTGAGTGAACCCAATTACGACATAGAATTTCTCAAGTATCCAAGAGACAACTGTTTACAACAAATTGATTTACTGTTCAACAAAGCAACTCTTATTAACATGCACGATGATCAAAACGAAACTACTAAATTCAAAGTTAGATTCGAAAGGTTGGCTGATCACTATAACAGTTTCAACATCCATCAAAATGATCTTGCTAAAACCAATCTATCAATCAAAGAATTAAAAGAACTAGAATCCCTTCAAAAACTAAATCAAGAAGTAAATGAAAAATATTACAAAATCATTGCCATCAAAGAATCTTTCCTCCTATCTAATGTAGAAGTAAAACCTGATCTAGATTCAAGAGCTACTGTTCACGCTAAATTACCCAAAATAAATTTACCTTGTTTTGATGGTGCACTATAAGATTGGCCCAATTTCAAAGACCTTTTTACATCTCTTGTCCATTCCAACCAATCTTTGCCTACAATCGAGAAATTTCATTATCTACCGGGTGTTTCATATGTAACGCCGAATTTAAAAATGCAATAAACCATACAACTTGTGTGGAATTATAAAAACTTTATTCAGTAACATCTCCGATTTAAGTATGAAAAATAACATCTGGCATATGGCCTCCCATGGTAGCACGGCACTTCATCATGCGGTCTTTGAAGTTTTCCATGACCCGTTCACAAACGTCTGGCCGGATGTTGTTGATCACTGCTTGGATATTTTCCTTTAACTCAGGAATCGTTTGAGGATTGTTCTCATACACTTTAGATTTAACAAAACCCCACAAAAAGAAGTCACATGGGGTTAGATCACATGATCTGGCTGGCCATTCCGGTCACCGTGTCGTGAGATGACACGGTTAGGAATTTGTCGTGCAATAAAGCAACTGTTTCAAGGGCACTGTGACAAGTCGCACCATCTTGTTGGAACCAAAACTGTCAATGTCCATATTTTCCAAAATAGGCCAAAGCCATTCTGAGATCATACTACGGTATCGATCTCCGTTTACAGTGACAGTAGCACCCTCATCATCTTCAAAGAAAAAGGACCGATCACTCCTCCAGCCCAGAGAGCACACACACAGTCGTGCGTAAAGGATACATTTTCTTTTCAACAAACACTCGAGGATTTTCTGTACCCCATACCCGGCAGTTTTGTTTATTCACATACCCATTGAGGTGGAAGTGTGCTTCGTCTGAAAAATGATTCTGTTCACAAAGTTCATATCGCCAGCTTGCCGGGCCAAGATCCAATCTGCAAATTGCCGTCTCCTGCCGTGGTCAATAGGCTTAACCTCTTGAGTAAGTTGAACTTTGTAGGCCTGCATATGGAGATCTTTCGAAAGGATCGGTTGCAGAGAAGTAGAGGACAAATTAAGCTGTTGAGATCGACGGCGAATCGATCTAGTGGGGCTAACGGTTACGCTGTCATTCACAATAGCGATGTTCTCATCAGTCCTAACTAAGCGTCTGCGTCCTGTCTTTATGATGTTGATCACGGAGCCGGTAGTATCAAACTTACTAATCAATCTGCGAACTGATGACTCATTTGGAGTAGCATTTCGTCCCAGAATACCACGTAATACGCGAACTGTTGCTGTGGGACTTTCATTTTGTTTATAATAAGTTTTTACCACAAGAATACGTTGATCAGTAGACATTCGCTCCATCATGAATCAGATAAAAACAAACAACGCTTCACAAAATACTGTCAACAATGTGTAATCGGAATAACAGCAGCTGACGAAAATCATAATTTCATGACTGCCAACCGTCCCTATGGAAAATACAGCCATATTTAAATTCTGCGTTACATATGAAACACCCGTTATTTTCTTGTACAAAGGGTGAACCAAATTCACTAGTTAGATCTTTACCCTTATCATCTGACAATATTATGACATTGTTTGGAACCAACTTCTTGATAGATTTGACAACAAACGTTTACTAGCTACGCATTACATCAAGGAAATCTTCAATTTAGCCAATGTTACTGTTGAGGCTCCTAAACCACTCCGAAACCTTCTTGACTCACTTACAACTTTTTTTGTTCAATTTAAATTTTTTTATTAAATTCATAATTTATACATACATTGCAGTTACATTTTATCCCCCCTAGCTATTGCTAATTGGGGGGAAAAGCTAAAACAAGGTTTACAAATTTCGTCATGCATACAGGGTGAGTCTCTACTGAGTGCATTAATTTTAACAGTGGATTCTACTCGTTGAAATAGACCAAAAAAGGAACCTATATGCCTATACCTAACTTCAACCGTTTAGCTGTAATGGCGTATTTTGTGATTTTTTGAACTACACGACTTTGTACTGTTAATGTGACAGTTAAGCCCAAAGTACTTTAAAGTTAAAAAATGTTTTTACATATTTGATTCTTCAATTTTCAAGGCTTAATTAAACTAGTTATACGTTTTGTATTGTAATGTCCAGTTACACCAAAAGCTGCCGTGTTTCTTCATGTTTAAAATGGCGTAAGAGTATGTAGGGGTCATTAGGGGAAACATTCTAAAATTTCGTAAAAATTTTGCAAAGGTACACACACAATTAGAACAAATTAGTAAAAATCACCAAATAATTACTGAGCCTGTAATATTTCTTTACCAGTTGAATCTGTTGACTACATCAGCTGGTTGGAAGTTAACCCTTTCAGTCACACATTACTATTAATTTTTAAAGATAAAAAATTGAAACTTGGTATGTTTGTTCAGATAACTTTTTTATGAATTTTTGAAATTTGTTTTAATTTTTTTTACCCCATAAGATTTTATGCATATGTCCCACATATAGAACACCGTAACTGTCAAAATTCCTTAAAAATAAAAATAAATATTTTTTAATTTCAATTTTTGGTTTTAGGTAGAAATAAAACAGTTTTTTAGTAAACACAAGACGAAGTATAATGTAAAAAAATATTTGAAATGTTACAAAAGTCATTATATAGGCTACATACAAATTGAGTTCGAAACTTCCACTTCTCAGTTTTGTCAAGTTTTTATTTTTTACTTTACATGAAAATTCAAAAAACAGTTCCGTTCTCGTGTGAGGCACAAGGTTAGCTTGCACTTGGTACATCTAATGTACGTTTTGCCCTTACAGCCCTCCATTTTGCATCTGACTTGATTCTTTTCATCGATGTGGGCAGGAAAGTGTCCAATTCTGTCGTATCTGGTTTCCATGATTGATCTTTGCTGCTGATGGTTTCTTTTTCTTAGGGGGGGGTGTCTTCTGATGGACGACCTCTTTTAGGCTTTGGAACACTTGCTGATATGATCAATGCTTCGGCAACGTAAGCACGGAAGTGAATAAGATCCATTAATTTCTTCTTGGGAATCTTCAGCAAACTGGCTTCTCGCTTGTACTCTAACAAGCATTAGTAATGGCAAGGTCAATTGCATGACAGATCATTCTTGATGTCCACTTTCTTGAACGAATGAATGTTCTGTAGATTGAAATTAAAAAATCCAACAGATCAACGCCTCCCATGCTGGAGTTGTACAGCTTCACAACCTCGGGCCTTTTGACTTCAACATACTCCTTTTGTTTCTTTTCCCATCTGTTACACTCGTCAGGTATCCCTCCTCCAATGAAATTTGAGCCCAATACTACTAAAATAAGCAAAATTCGGTTAAGACAAAAACTCAATGAGGTCAAGAAGCCGGGGAGGCCCCTTCTTTTCGTTATGTATATTAAAAACGACATCACGACTCAAGTGGATTCATCAGTACTCCGAATGGTCTTGAAGAAATCGCAACGATCATTACTGCTGGATGAGCGGCAGACTCTTATAGGGAGTCTCTTGTTATGGGATTGTATGGTACGGTTCAACAATACAAGTTGAAATCAGCTGATTGTATCGTTTTAACTTCCAACCAGCTGATGTAGTCAACAGATTCAACTGGTAAAGAAATATTACAGGCTCAGTAATTAGTTTGGTGTTTTTTACTAATTTGTTTTAATAGTGTACCTTTGCAACATTTTTACGAAATTTTAGAATTTTTTCCCCTAATGACCCCTACATATTGATGAAGAAACACGGCAGTTTTTGGTGTAACTGGACATTACAATACAAAAAGTATAACTAGTTTAATTAAGCCTTGAAAATTGAAGAATCAAATTTGTAACAACATTTTTAATTTTAAAGTAATTTTAAGTAGAATAAAAAGACGTTATGTTTCTAAAAAAGTATTTATTTTATAGGAAATTTAATTTTCTTTCAAATCGTATTACTTTTTTTGTCATTAACACAATACTTTGGGCTTTACTGTCACATTAACAGTTCAAAGTCGTGTAGTTCAAAAAAATCACAAAATACGCCATTACAGCTAAACGGTTGAAGTTAGGTATAGGCATATAGTAGACTCTCGACTATCCGGCCTTTTGTGGCGGAAGGGTAGGCCAGATAACGAAAAAACCGGATAGGCCGGAGTTCATTGAACTTGGACTTCCGGGCCTATCTAGATTGATTTTTACGTGTTTCACGAACTTAATCAAATGTTTAACTGGTTATGCAGTACTGTATTAAATTAGGCTATCAAGTTTTGATCTAATATAATTTTTACAAACTTGGAACAGTGATGCGATGGTTCGTAAGGAAAATTAATAGTGCACGCAAAATGGTTTGTTACTAGTTTAATTAATGCACTAACTGTATTTATCAAAAACTGTACAGTACAACATTTAAGTTATACATACTGTAAAGTCATAATCATAATCATTGGGTAAAATAAAAACGGTAACTTACAATATAAAACAAAACAAAAGAAAATACGACAAATTACTTTTTGGAAAAGTCTTTAATAGAAAGTTGCCGTTCGGTATTTGACCTTTTCCTCGCCGCAGTATCTCGCCATTTTCTTAGGCATATGATGTCAGCTGATGTTGCCTCATCTTGTTGGGCGATGTATTCCAAAGCAGCTTCAATTCTCTTGAAACCTTCGGAGTGGGAAATGAATGTTTGGAGTGGGATCTTCTTCATTATTTTCACACTCAGTTTCGTTGTCTTTACCTTGGGTCACCATTTGGATAATGTCACCATCAGAAATTTCCTCTTTTTGGTCATTTTGCATCCATTCTTCAATATCATCAACACTTACTGGGTCACAACAAGGTACTTTTTCTAGAAGAGAAACAAGTTGAGAAACATTAGTTGATGGTTCAGGTTGAGGCACAAACTGATTCCCCTGATGATTGAGTAGTTTTTCCAACTTTTTCAAAGTTATGCCAGGTATTTATTCCCAAGATTCAGCAACCCACCTGATTACATCCAAAATATCTATCTTCTTGAGGCTAGTGAAAAACTCACCAGTTTCTATAAATGCAATCAGCGAGCTCAAGAATCGCTTCCAGTTTTTTTCTTCAGCATCTCAAGAACTCCTTGATGCATCGGTTCGGCTGGCACGTTAGCTAAGAGGAACCCTGTTTTGATATCACCGCCTTGAAGCTCATCAGCAGAAGGGTGCGAGGGGGCATTGTCCAAAATAAGGATAGCGTTTCTAGGAAGATTTTGGGCTTTCAAGTACTTTTCGACACTGGGTACAAACTTGTCACGAAACCAGGTATGAAAAATAAGGGAGTTCATCCAAGCTTTAATTCTTTTGATGGGTGTAGTAGAGGGGCAGATCATTGAGCGACTTCATCTTTTTAAAAGCTCTTGGTTTCCTAGACTTTCCAATCAACGTTAGTCTGAGCTTGTGGTTTCCTGTAGCATTGCCACAAGCCAGCACCGTTACCCGCTCCTTGCTTTTTTGTATCCCCGGGCAGCACTCTCCTGCCTTGATGCGAGGGTTTTGATGGGGAATTTTATAATCAAGCCCCGTCTCGTCACAGTTGTACAGCTGATCTCCAGTTATCCCTTCTTTTTCAATTAAAGATCCAAGATAATCTTTGAAGATGGGTGCGGCATCTGTTTTAGCGGACAAAGCTTCACCGTTTATGGTAAGTTGACGTACTCCAAAACGTTTTTCCACCTATCCACCTATCCAACCACCCATCACTTGCAGTGAATTCAGTTTCTTCCCCTTCTACTATTTCTAACTTACACTTCAAAGCTTTTTCTTGTAGCATTGGCCCAGTGACTGGTAACCCTTTTCCTCTCAGATGCTCATGCCAAAGAAACAAAGCTTCTACCTCCTTGTGTTTCCCTCTCAGCATAGTTTTTCTTATTTTAATGCCACTCGCGCTTGCTTGGGCAGCACACCACTTTTAAGAAGTTTTTAATTTTAACTGCCACCAATTCTGATAAGGAGCAACATTTCAGGCCTTCAGGATAGCCATACTTTAGTTCCTTATTTAATCTTTCCACTCCAATGTTAGTATTTTGGTACTTGCCTTCAGGTTCCCCGAATTTCCTTAAACCACGTACCATTGAAATATTTTCCCAGATCAGCTTTTTGGAATACTTCCCATTCTCGCAAGTCTTTCATGGTGTCTTCCATCTCCTCCTCTGTTGCTGCATTTGCAACTCTTCTCAGATATTTCAGAGCCTCTTTTGTGGGAATTTCCGAGTGGCTGGATCGTGATAGCCATCTATCCATGCTTGCTCTCTGTGGAAGCTACAGATGAATACTTGAATGGACAGAAATACGACCTCTGGGCTTGTAATTTCTTCAGCTGCAAAATCCACCATTCCAAACTGTGGCTGGATGTCTGGATTCCAAGACTTGAAGACTGTCAGACCTACCGAAATGGCTTCTTTGGTCTAGAATTGGGTAATTATGACACCCACGACTTGAAAATTTACATTTGTTTCAACTAAAATAAAAAAAACAGTGGTACAGCGTACTTGCACGTTTTGTAAGTAGATAAAGGAGTGTGCTATTGGCTCCATACTTTCTATACAAACGCCGCATATTTGTATTTTGATAAACAAATAGGATTTTGTCATCAACAAATGGTTTGTCATCATCCAATGATTCGTTGTTTGTAGCATAAGGTCTAAAAAAGACGCTGTGTTCAGATGTGTGTACGTTTTTAGGAAAAACGAACATTATCCTGGTCAATAGGGCTATTTTTGATGCTAGATTTTACCGTGTACACTCAATTTCACAGATTACAGATTTGTATTATGCGAAAGTGTGAAATCGCCTTAATAACCCTTTAGCCAGTTTTTCCTGCGCAACCGAACTCGGTACATTTTATTAGAGGAATCAAACGTACCTTTTAACACTGCAGTGGTCGCGCCTCTGAGATTACGAGTTTGGTCGCATGGATCACTATTGTGATCCACGTAGTAATTTTTTCACTGCCAATTTTAAAAATTTGAGTAATATGATGGATAAAGGTTATAAAAAAAAGAATTTGGTGCATTTTATATATTATTATTTAATATTACAAGAAGTATTTACAAATTTTATATGCTTTTTGAATATTATGTACAAATGTTATTTGACAAAAACTAAGAAAATATAACTGACAAAAAATACAAATCAAAAATATTTGTGCTGGTTAGAATTGATAAATTATTGTTTTATCCCTCATGATTTTGAGGAGTTTCTGGCTTAGCTTATCATTCATAGCAGGTATTACAAATACTCTTTTGATGATCTGGACATACCCAGTTGTAGCATTTTTCGCAAGTCTTTCTTGTAGTTTTGTTTCGGGCTCTCCCACACACGGGAAACATCTTCCCATACTTGAATGTTTTGGTTGTGGTTGTACCGGTGGATCTACTATACCAAGCAACATCTTTCCTCTCCGTTTGATTTCGACAGGAACATTTTGCAAGTTTATGCGTCTTTGTATGGCCGGCTTCATCAATTCAAGAGCTAAATCTTGCAAAAAGTTTTTTCTCACCACATCTGTGTAGTTTTGATTTGCCCTGTAAATATTCAGTGCATTTACTCCTGCCACATTCATAATATGGAAAAACAAGGTAAGTGGCCATCTACGGCTGTTTCTTGACACATCGTACTGGCCTATCATTTTGTCTAAAATATCCACTCCGTGCTTGGTATGGTTGTAGGTAGTAATTATTGTTGGTTTTTTGTCGTCACCAGTGTCAGTATCAATTTCCCCTGTGAAATGCATTGTGGATAAGAGGCAGGCAGCCTTGTTTTTCTCTGGTACATATGACACAAGTGTGCAGTTCTCTCGAAAACCAAACACACTTGATTTGGGCTCTCTTTCCTTATCAGGAGAAAGCACGCTGGAATTTCCGGCCGGTTTTTCCTCATGGTCCCAACAAAAGTTAGCTTTTTCTCTTTCAACAGCTCCTGAGATATAGGAAGAGAAGAAAAAAAGTTATCTGCTGTTATGTTCCTATGCGATCCAGATACTGGTTCTACCATGCGAAGTACTAGGTCTCTGGTTTTGTTGCTGACTTTGTACTGACCTTCAAGCTGGCGACCCACGTAAACTTCTAAATTAGTTGCATAGCAATTAGAAGCAGATACGAGTGCATAAACCTTTATGCCAAATTTAGCTGGCTTTTTCGGCATGTATATCCGAAAAGGGCATTTGCCGCGAAAAGCCACAAGCTGTTCGTCTAATGTTAAATAGTCCGTAGGCTTGAATGAGGACTTAGAATTTAAGACAAATTGTTCAAATATTTGCCTTATAGCTGCCAACTTGTCTTGTGCTCGACGTAACTCTCTATCACGAACATCATCGAACCGCAGACATCGTAACAAAAATCTGAAGCTATGTTCAGACATTGTGACGTAAACTGCATCACATCCTGTTCCTTTACTTAAATCCCATAAATCAAAAACATTTCGTCTGCCAGAATGTAACACCCCAACAAGGTATAAGATTCCTGACAATGATTTAATCTCCGTTACATCCGTGGGTTTAGCATCTCGTTCACGATAAAAGTTTGTTTTTATTTTGTCAATATATATGTTAGTAGAATGAACAATGTGTTCAATCATTCCATTGTCAATCATACAAGCAAATGCTTCTATAGAAGTACGAGCATGTTTAGAATTACCCTGAGGACCAGGTGCGTGAAAGTAAGGTATTATGTTACGCCTTGGGGTTCTAGCAGTAGGAGGAAATGCAGACTCTAAATACCAGCGAGTTGGTTCTGTGTTTTTACCCTTTACTCTACCTAAGTAGAACTCACGTAAATCAAGATACGGTGGTTGTGGAGGAAGTACAGGTTCGGCTTCTTCCGGCATCTCTTCATCTAATGTTTCTTCAGGTAGCTGTGGTTCTACTGCTGCCTCCTCTTCTTCACTATGTTCATCCTCATCACTGTCTGCTTCATAAGTATCTGAATTATGAATCACAACATTTTCTTCTTCTTCGTCTGGTTCCTCTACTCCAAGTACGCTTTCACAGTCACTCTCAGTTTCATTTAACCACTTCTGCAACTGTACACGGTCTCTTTCTGACATTTTAAAAATATATGTATGGAAAATATAATCAACAACTATAGATAAACTAACTTGGAAAAAAAGGGAAGGTAAAAATGTGCAGTACAAGTTTAGTCGCGTGGATCACAATAGTGATCCAACTGAAAAGATAGGCACCTAACGAACGCAGTGTTAACAAAAACAAAGCTATGACAGCACTGGTGTAGCCCGGGGGAAGTGGGGGGAAGGTAGATGACCGCTCAAGGTCAAGAGTTCTACCAACTGTTCGGCGCAACAAAAAATATCCCTATGGATCACAATAGTGATCCGCGCGACCAATGCAGTGTTAATGCTTACTGACACATTTCCCCAGTTTTCA
Organism: Matsumurasca onukii; assembly: GCA_018831715.1. Classification (NCBI taxonomy): domain Eukaryota; kingdom Metazoa; phylum Arthropoda; class Insecta; order Hemiptera; family Cicadellidae; genus Matsumurasca; species Matsumurasca onukii. The sequence goes on along the minus strand of CM032066.1, from coordinate 8,108,175 downwards.
AAATGGGGGATTGGGAGGGGGTAGTCCCATAATTTTTATAGGAAGCCCCATCGAGTGACACATCATTTTGGTTAAATAATTGCATGTCCACTTTTGCAAACTTTCGGGAAACGCAAAAAGAAGTTTTCTAACTTGGGGGAAAACTTCAATTCAAATCAATGACTGACATAAAAAATACTCTTTGATGCAAAATTTAACTGTTTATTTAATCAATACAATGTTTAAAAGCGTTTGAAACTTTAAAAATCAGTATTTTTTAAATACAACTTAAAATTGACATACTATACTTGTGCTCTTAGGATTAACTGAACATGGGACATAATACAAGTGTGCACTTACGTTATTGCCTTGCTTCTGACATTAAAGTTATTATGTTAGGTGTTCAATCAATTAATTTCTGATGAATTTTTGAATAATTTATGATAATTATAACAACATGAGAAAGATTATTATACAGTTTATATAATTTACTTTTTGTCAATCTACATCCTCTTTTTTCCGAGTTTTTTTATTTTTATTAAGATTTCAAGAGTAGTTAGATTGCTGCCGCCATATTGGGTCGTTCTTTTTCATTTATCTCATGGGGCACCATGCTTCCAGCACTTGCGTCTTGCATAGCTGAGAGTTGAGGGTTGTTGTTTAAACCGTATCTCCATCTTCTGAGAGCCATCGAATCAATAGTTCGGGCACAACCACAGGTATCTACTATCATCATGGCGTGTTCGAGCAATTCTTGCATGTGACAGTTGTTGATATTTGACTTGATGTTCCTTACCCCTGTATTTCCATATTTGCACGATATCTCTCGTGATACCATATAGGGGATAGAGAGATCGGGATTGCTGAATTCAGCAAGTTCTTGGTGTGGATGAGTTAGTTTTCCCCAGTCTGCCATTGCGCCTAAGGCGATGTACTTGGCGTGGGCTGCGCTGAGTGCGGGTAAGTACTTGGCAAGTTCGTTCCACATAAGCAAGTCAGGGTGGAGCTTAACTATCCAGTGTACTATAAACTGCCAATTAGTCATCTCCGCCCCTCGTAGCAGATTGACGGCGATCAAGGCTCCAGTCCCTAGCAAATTTTCGCAGCGGGATTGAGCGAATAAGTTCAAAAAGAACGCTTTTCTTACCTTCCAATAGATTCTTACACCGTTGTACAGATTTTGATACGTGAGCATGTTTATCCGAAACCACGTAATGAACTCGTCATTATTAGTCCTAACGCGTTTGTGAAGGATCTTTACGGCCTAAGAACCATTGTGAGTAGTTGTTATTGTCTAAGTACTTGCCTATAAGTAACATAGTGAGACAATAGGCAAGCACATAGTGCGGAGCTCTGAGTTTGTTGGCCCAGTCTTCAGCGGCAGTTCCATTGCTGACTAATACGTTGTCTGTTACCCAGGTACGTAATTCCACCTCATCTAGCTGCACTCCTTGTGATCGTAATACCTGTGACATTTGATTGAAAAATTCGCTGTTGCTCATGCATGTAATAGCAATGAGCAGCGAAACTGCCTCCCTGCATTCTAGGTTATTATCCCTGAGCACCACGAGTAGGTTGCAAAACCACTCGGCATCGTCAAGTCCTTCTGGCCTCAGGATAATATCAAAATGATCAATGAACAGAGGTGAAGCTTCTCCCAACGTGAGTTCGTTGTTCCTGTGTGTGGGATTGATATCTATGAAGTCAGCGCTGATCTGGAGTTGCATGAGTCGCAATGATGAAATCATAGTTGTTATGTCGGTTTATTCTTGGTCGATATGCCATGATGACAGTGAATCAGTCTCTACTAGAGAATAGAAATTATCTTAATAGAAATCTATAGATAGTAAGCTCTTTGACATAAAAAATAGTCTATAGATAGTTTGCATTGTTGTAGGCTGCACGGATGTAGGTGATTTCTTAGGCATGTACTCTTCATCCTTGACTTGTCTCCTTTTGTTTTTACTTTCATCCCATGAAGGTGTTTTCGTCTTTGTTTTACTTCCATTCGTACTAAGAGTACTTGTAGGCGTAGACACTTTGGTACGCTGTGTCAATTTTGGACAGTGGCGTATTTAACACCCCCGCAATTCCCGCGGACAAAGTAAAAATCAGATTTTTTTCAAACCCAGTATTTAATTTTCAAACGAAGGCTTAAGTGGTGAGACATATTGATTAAAACTGTTTTATAGGTGTACCACTATAAATAATAACTAGATGTTACAAGACGTTTCGTCTGGACTATGCCAGGCATCAATGAAAAGTAAAACCACCTTTACTGTACGGTCTGCCAAAAACTCATAAAGACAACTTTCCTCTAAGACCTATTGTAAGTTCCATTAACTCTCCAACCTACAATGTGTCAAAGTTCATATCAAAACAGTTAATGCCATTCGTGGGGAAATCCAGTTCTTATATTAAAGATTTGTATCATTTTATTCACCTTCTGAAAGATCTGAAAATTGATGACCATGACTTGTTAGTAAGTTTTGATGTAGAATCTTTATTCACTATGGTGCCTATTCCGGAGACTGTCGACATTATAAAAGAACTTTTAGACCCTGACATGGCTGATCTAGCCAAATTGTGTCTAGAATCGACTTATTTCTGTTTTGATGGAGAATTTTTCGAAAAAACTAACGGAGCTGCTATAGGATCACCATTGTCTCCTGTTCTGCTAATTTGTATATGGAACAATTTGAAACGTTTGCACTAGAATCAGCCGTATTGAAACCTAAAGTTTGGTACAGATACTCGTATATTGATGATGTGTATGCGATCTGGCCACATGGTGAAACCAATCTAGAGAACTTTCTTAGTCACCTGAACTCAATACATGGGAATATCAAATTCACAATGGAGAAAGAGAAAAATCACCAACTCCCCTTCTTAGATGTCATGACTATAAAGAAACCAGACGGTACCTTAGGACACTCGGTGTATAGAAAGCCCACACATACTAATAGATATCTGCACTCGAGTAGTCATCACCATCCTAGCCATAAAAACAGTGTTCTCAGCTCGCTAATAAACAGAGCAATTCGCATTTCAGATGAAGATCACCTACAAGAAGAGAAATTAATTCTAGATAAAGCTTTGCAGCAAAATGGATACTCAAGCAACACAACATCAATAAAGTTTTTAAGAAACAACTGGACAGAGCAAAAACTCAAGGTCAACTAAACCAGGCTGGTACTAGCACACAAAATCCAGAAACCCTAAGAAAGTGTATCTTCCTTATGTTAAAGGTACATCTGAAAAAATGGGTAAGATTTTCCACAAATATGACATTAAACCAATATATAGGCCTATGAAGAAGATTAAAGAATTTTTAAGACCAGTCAAAGACGAGATCCCTTTATCATCCTCTGGAGTGTACAGAGTTCCCTGTGGTTGTGGTGCTGTTTACGTGGGGCAAACCAAAAGAATGATCTCATCTCGTATGAAAGAGCATATTAGGCACACCAAGAATGAAGACGTGGATAAATCTGCCTTAGCCGAACATAGTTGTATCACGAAACACGCTATTGTATTTGAAGATACAAAACAACTGGCTAGAGAAGATCACTATTTGTCCAGGAATGTGAGAGAGGCAATTGAAATAAAAAAGCACCCAAATAATTTAAACCATAAAGAAAATTCATATAAACTGTCACAATCTTGGATATCTCTATTCAAAATGATGAAAACTGTCATCTGATTAAGTTTACCAACATCCACCTGGAATAATAGCTTGTTTATATTTACCTTTATACTTTTTAACCACTTTATACAATTTTATTCTTTCTACAATTATTTAAATATTAAAATTAAACTGATGATGTCTGGCATAGTCCAGACGAAACGTCTTGTAACATCTCGTTATTATTTATAGTGGTACACCCATAAAACAGTTTTAACCCGTATTTAATGGTTACCATCCAAATCACCAACGTAAAATTGTAAATTTAAGGATTGTAAATAAATCTCGTAATTCGGTTCTACTGTGTACGTTGTTCAGTACGGGTGAGCATCCCAGTCACATTGCTGTCTTGTGCCTGTCTTCGCTCACTGTTGTGTGGTGTGGTGAGTCACGTCGGCTCGGCGATCACATCCCAGGATCCCCGCCTCCCCTGAGCGGATGAGTCCAAGTTTGAAGTTAGCCGTTGTGACTTGGACTGGTCCGTTTCACCGACACCACCCCTCTGCCCAACCCACTACACTCAGAAAAATCTTCAAATTCTTTTGACGTGAATTAAGGCCCTCCGTCCGTAATGATAGTATGTGCCAGTCCAACAAAATGAAAAACAAGTTCTTAATATTTCTATCGTCTTAGCTGTGGTGGTGTTGGACATATGGAATATCTCTACCCACTTAGAGTGACTATCTACCAGTATCATGAAATCTTTTTCTTGAAAATGGGCAAAATCTAAGTGTAATCTTTGCCATGAAGCACAGGACCATGTTCAAGGTTGCAAAGCGACTGGATGCATAGACTTTCTAGTTGTCTGGCATATCATGCACTGTGACACAAAATTTTGTAGGTCTTGGTCAATTTTGGGCCACCATACTTTTATGATCGGGCTAATGCTTTCATACGGGACTCCCCAGGGTGTTCAGGATGTAACAATCAGTGGTGGTTCTAGGCCTGACAATCTGGGGCGAACTTTTGCACAAATTGCAGGGGGTCTGGGGTGCAGCCCCAGCCAAAGGGGGTCCGGGGGGTCTCCTCCGGAAAGTTTTGAAATGTTTATTGAATTTTGGTGCGTTTTTGACAGTTTAACCTCTTTTTTTGCAACGGTATGTCTTGGGGTTTCTCGGGTTGCAAGCTCCTAAGACACCATGTTAATCAGTTCAACTAAGTTCGGTAAACATATTAAATAAATAAAGCATTATTATCAAAATCTGTATCAGGTTGTAAAAGTTATACTGTCTGTATAGATTGTCTAAACTGATATTCTAAATAGTATGATCAGTTATAATACTGTAACTATTATCTCATAACTTGATCTTGTGATTTAACTATTATACTTAACAGTTAACAAATACTCAGAATTTAATTCTTGACAAAAAACTTTATAACTCCAGGTACCTAATTAATATTTCAAATTTGACGGGAAATATAAAAACACAAATTTTTCCCAATAAAACACGCAATATAATTATTAATAGAAATGAAATTATGTTCTTTTAATATCAAGTATAATATATAGTTATATTGTAATGTATATAGTTCATAACACAACTACAACTGCAGTCTTCTTTGGCCAACATTCCTGAATCTTAGAAGGGTCCTTGAGTAGCTTCTCACTCTCTTCTCGTTCAATAATCAACACAGATAGGTTTGTTAGTCGTTGGGTTGTCATAGTTGATCGCAAGTAGGTTTTTACTCTCTTCATGGTCGAGAAGCTTCTTTTTGCCACAGCACTGGTGACGGGTAGAGTAAGAAGTAGCTGACATAATTTTGAAAGTTGAGAGTACAGTGATCTTTGTATCAAGTATGGCAAGGTAAAGGTCGGTAGACTTTCCTTTGAAGTCAATAAACACTTGTTTTGCTAGTTCGATCTCAAATTTGACATTAGTTGTATCTACAAACATTTTATACTGTTCTGCAAAACTGGTGACTAAATCGATGGACAGAAACTCTGTACTTAATGGGTTTAATGCTTCAAACGCATTAAACATGGATGTATTACTTGTAAACCTCCGTTCCAGCTTAGATGTCATTTTGTCTATTACTTTAAACATCATCTGCTTGTATGACTGTTCTGTGTTAACAGTTCTGTGGCCTGTAGTTGACATGATAATTGACTCAGAATATTTTGCAGACGTTTTCTGCGTACGTTTTAATGCAGTGGATGGTTCATTGCCAGGTACCAATGTACCAGCTTTGTTTGCTAAACAACAGGCCTCTTTCCAACACTCCTGAAAAAATATTTCAGATCTCTTATCTTTCAGAACTGTTTTCAATCCACTTACAACTTTGATTGCCGATCCCATAAGCAGATCTTCCTTTTGCAAAATTAAAGACGTTGTATTCGTATAACCCAAAATTTCGCATAAAATCTGAAGGCCGAAAATGACTTCAAACTGCTTAAGTTGTACCAAAAACCCTTTAGAAGTAGCCAAAATTCATTTTGAGAGTCTTTTGACATGCAGGTGGCATTTTCTGGAAGATTATAAAAAACTAACTTAATATCGTTAGACACACCCTTTAACAACTCGACCAGCCTACATCAGATCTGCTTGCTTTCACACGCGGATCCCCATCTAAGTTATTAGAGGCTTTATTTTTCCTACAAAAAAGCTTGATAGCTGTAACTGTTTTGTCATCTTGTATTGAAAAGCACACTGTTATAATAGGCACTATGATATAAGACTATGTATAGCACAGGAAACTGAACCATTTGCATGTAAACATTACTGAACACTGACCTACACTAGCAGCATGTATGACTTCCACACTAAACCGTAAACTAATTGCGTATTTTTTCCAATACCGGTGTCAGACTGCTAGTGACAGCTGAGAAAAGTAAGGTTAAGTCGACTCCAACAGTCGATTCTCAAATATAGCCTACTATGTGCGTTGCCATGACAACATTGCGCGCGCAGCCGACACAATCGATACGAAGCACGGCACTTGCATGCTATAGTCTGCTACAGACCATTTTGCAGCGCACTTTATGCAATTACTTTAATTTTTAATAATTGGCTATGAACAAAATAAAATTAATTGGAAATATAACTTAGTAGTTTAATATACGTTTTTTTAATAAACTGTGCAATTTTTCCTGACAAAACTGGGGAGGGTGGCCGTCCCCCCAGCCCAGGGCTAGAACCGTCACTGGTAACAATAACATTTCTTTTCTATGTGTGGGTGGTATTACTACACGGGAACCCCATAAAAGACAAATTTTCTCCACAGATAACTCTAGTCTTTTATCAGCGAAAGATCTTACACTTTCATCAAAAGGGTTTGACCAGCCATGTAGGGTAAAGTCCAATACTTTAGATAACAGAGGATTAAACTTAGTTGGTATCCCTATTTCTTTTTGTGTTATTGGTAACTTATCTTCAGCCGAAATAAATTTATCTGCGTTTCTTCTGCATCAGCCGGGCCACTCGGGAGACGTGATAAGGCGTCAGCATTCCCTATGTTCACTACATTCTTATGAATTAATTTATATTGATAAGCTAAGCAAAAGCGCCCTTTCAATTCTTGCTGCTGCCAGAGTAGGTATGGATTTGTTTGCACCCATCATATAGACCAAAGCTCTGTGATCAGTGACAAGTTTGAATTTACGCCCATAGAGAAATTTATGAAAGCGTTTTACTACAAATACTAACGATAGAGCTTCTTTCTCAAACTGTGCATACCCGGTCTCACTTTTAGTCAAAGTTCGGCTTGCAAATGCTACTGGCCGTTCCGTCCGTTCGGGAGTACATGTGCTAACACCGCACCTACTCCATAACCCGAACTATCAGAGGTTACAATAATGTCCAACTTTGGGTCGAAAGGCATTAGTAAATTATTGTGCAGCAATGTCTCTTTACTTTTAACAAAAGCTTCCTCACATCGGTTGTCCCAATTCCATTTAGCTTTTTTGTTCAAAAGTTGGTAAAGCGGGTGCAACAGGGCGGACAAATTTGGTAAAAACTTCCCATAATAATTTATGAGGCCTAAGTAAGATCTTAGCTGGGTGACTGACTCGGGTCGAGGAGCCTTAACAATGGCTTCCGTTAAGTCCGGACTAGGATGGATACCGTCTACGTCCAAAACATGACCCAAAAACTTTATTGTTGTTTGAGAAAACTCACATTTTCTAGCATTTACTTTTACTCACACAGTCTTGTAAGTCCTGCATCAACCAGAGAATTTATCTCTGATTCCGTTTTGCTTATGCACAAGATGTCATCTAGATAGCAAAAAACATGTTCTAGCCTTGCTCGAATTCTTTCCATTACATATTGGAAAACTGGGCCGGAATTTGAGATTCCGAACGGAATTCTAGTATAGCGAAACGACCCCTTATGCGTATTTATTGTCAAAAGTTCTTGCGTTGATTTGCTTACTTTGACTTGGTTATACGCTGCGGCAAGATCAATTTTCGTAAAATATTTTCACCTGATATTTGAGCAAATATGTCTTCCGGGTTTGGCAAAGGATAGTGATCAGAACGAACACAAACGTTCAATCCCACATAGTCTAACGGAATTATTATCTTTTGGCACGACCACGATAGGAGCCGCCTATTCACTACTTAGCACGGGATAAATTACCCCTTTTTGTTGCAGATTTTCTAACTCTTTTTCAACAGACTCACGCAATGCAAATGGAACGTTATGTGCTTTACAAAAAACTGGCCTAGCTTGATCTTTTAGAGTCAATTCTACTTCTATGTCTTTAATTTCTCCTTCAGTGCCTTCAAAAACATTAGGATATTTATTTTTATAATATTCAAGAATAGGTTAGGTAACTTTCTCACCATCTAGAGCGTTGAGTTTCATTTGGTCCGATCCTTCTTTTGTCACTTTCTTCCAATCGATCTTGATCTCACCGATCCAATTGCGTCCCATTAGTATAGGCTGGTTTGTAGACATGCTCCGCACTACGACCAGTGGTAACAGCTTGCTTTCTCCGCTCTCCGCTGCAGAAACCTTGGCGTCGATCTCTCCCAGAATCTCATTATTTTGGCCTGTATAAATCCTCAGACTTATTTTGGATTTCCTTAAACATGGAACAAGGGTTTGAAACTTTTCAAAATAGACAGAATTCGGTAGTACACTAACTACCGCTCCAGTATCAATAACCATATCCAATGGAACATCATTCACAACCATTTTTGCTACAAAATTATTAGGCCTATTTTTATCATTTGAGTAGGCTAGTTTTCAGCATTCATCAACTTTTTTAAGACCTTCAAATTGAGGTGTCACTCGATGGGGCTTCCATATGAAAATTATGTGGCAACCCCTTTCAATCACCCACTTTGAAAAAGTGAAACTGGAGCCAATATCTGCAGCCATCTAAACTATAACTGGCACCATTAAAAGTTTAAAACTCTAGATTGGATAAGTAGTGAATGGCCAGATCAAATTTGACCCTGTAATGTACTTTTTGAGATAATTTAAAAACCAAAAACAATTGATTATGACTCTATTGAACTCTTTATTAGTTCTAAAGCATGATGAATATATCTACAGTAATATTACCTTCAGCCTTTGTAGGTTGAGCAGAGAGAGTTTTGATGGCAGGTGATTGAAATGCTGAAATCTTTTCACTACTGCTTCCATAATCTAATCTCCGGTTTAGTTCCGTTTGAATGGCTTGGTTGTGATGAGCTTTTTTCCTTGGAAAGCTCCATCTCTTTAAGAAGACTTCTGGAGGCGATGGTGTCTGACTGCTATCAGACTGTTCATTGCTGTCAGGCGAGACTTTACGTCTTTTATCAAGAGGTGGATCTTCTTCGTCATCTGAAAAAACTTCATTAACTCTTTTCCTGGCATCCTTACCTTTGACTAGGCGCCTCACTCTCCGTATTTACATCAGATGTAAACTGTGCCAAGTTGCGCTTTGTTCGGGCAACTGAGTAACTGTCTGAAACAGGGGAAAAAGTTGTCAAAATATAAATTATGTTTGTGAAACAAGCAGAGTTGTAAAGTTATATAACAGATAGTATCACTGATTTTATTGAAATTTACATTACCCAGGAAAAAGACACCATTGTTTTTATTCATAATTGTTATCTTGGAAAAAGTTCGATTTTAACATGTTTTTTATTTTATTTATTTGGTTTGATTTTAACGGCTGTTTCTTATTACAGCATGTAAAGAGTTCAGGACAAACAAAACTCCGATACAAATATATCCACAGGATAATTTTACCACAGAAAAAATGGGAGGAAACCTCAGTAAAGCGCCTGATGCAATGCTAATGGGTTTATGCTACAATTTGTTTATCATTGAAAATGTATTCAACTTAATTTGAAATTAACTTACTATAAGTTTTGCCGATTTGTCTCACATCATAAGTGGTCCAGGACAAAGTTCCTGATTTTGGTTCCACTTGCTTTTCAATGAGGACCTTTAGTCTGTTGCTGCTGCAAATTGGCTAATGGCAACAGTTTTCTCCGACCATCCAATTTGTTTGGACAACTTTAACTTCATTAATTACAATAAAATTGACAACACAATACGGCATCTGAAATAACAAAGCTTAACTAGAGTTCAGTTCACCAAGACTATTATTCAGTTGTTAAAATTTCATGAGTAACACAATGGCAAAATATCACTAATAATAAAAATATTTATATATTTAGATAATCCTACACTACGTCATAAAGTACGGCAGCCATAAATCTGCTTTTTGTTCCCAAAACATGAAATAGGCCTATAACTAATGATTGAACTGTAATACGAAATTACATACCCTAATAAAATTGTGAACAAAGACACAAATCTGGTTGTATTCCTGGCAGCATCACAACTTTTCTTACTATATCTTCTACAGGCCAGATTTGAAGTTTCTTTTCTTTTTTCATTAAGTTGATGTCTATGTAGGAGGAATCGCATGGCTTTTTAAACAAATCACCTTGTTTACCAAACCTATTGCCAATAACAACCATCTTGCCTAATGTTTTTGAGAATGCTATATTATTCAATCTTATTACTGTCCCATCGTTGATTAGGCAGTGGCTGTCTCGAAGTTGAGTGGACAAACTAAACTCTGATGTCCTATCTGACAACCTATATACTGCTTAATGTTATGGGATAGCAATAGACACGGACTTACTACAATTTTTTCAATGACTACTTACTTGCAATGCTGAATCGGATTATTAAGGTGGTGTAATTAAATACTAAACATAATCGGAATATATCACATTCGTAGTTTTATTCATTTCAGGCTTGCTCAGATGGATTCTATAAAACCCCCTTTTGGATGGTCAAGAGAGCAAAAGGAAAGATTGAGAGGGCAGTCTAAAGGAAGGACTGATATTTACTATTATGCTCCGGATGGAAAGAAGCTAAGGTCAAAACATGAAGTTTTAACCTACTGTGAAACAAATAAGCTTAATGTAAATATGGATGATTTTGATTTCACAACAGTTGTTGATATGACACTTCCGCTTGTTGAAAATAAAGCCTGTGAAAATGAGCAGTATAGGAATAAAGAAGTTTTAGTGAAAGAAACTTCTGAAGATTTGGTTTCTGACAGCTACAATGATTTTGAAATAAGTCAAAGTATACTGAACTTATCAGAGTCATGTATTCAACTTAAATTTGAAAAGGAAAGATCTGAAAATATTCTTGTACACTTACAAAAAGAAGCTGATGAAAGCTTCTCAAGGTACGAAGAAGAAATCAACAACTTAAAAAAAGAAAAGTTTAGTCTAGAACAACAACTACATACAAAGGAAATGGAGATAACTAGTCTAAAAAACTCTATGGGGGTTGAAATTGTTCATACCACAGAAAATAATCAAAATAAAAAGGAAAGCTGCAGTGATTGTAAGGAATACAAAATTCAAGTTATGACCTTAAAAAGGAAAATGAATAATTTATTAAAAGAAAATGTTCAGCTGATGGAAACCATATCTCCCTGTCCTCTTCCTGATGAAAGTCTAGTCAAAGAACTCCAGGAAAAAAATAAGGTTATACAAGAATTAATGCAGAACTGTCAGGACAACCAATCTAACCTAAATGAAATAGAAAAGATCCTACAATCAGATTTTGAAAAGTTGTACTCAGAAAATAAAAAGCTAAAAAATGAAAACATGGAAATGAGGTTGGCTTGTGAAGATTTACTTCTGGAAAATACGAATAATGCTTCAACTAATTGCACAAATAAACAGATAAATAGTAAAGACTATGTAGTATTGAACAATCGTTTTAGTATTCTCTCTCAGCTAGAAGAAGAATCAGACAAAGCAGAGCCTACATCTATCAATCTTATTTCCAAAGAAAAATTCACAGAAATTTTGAAGAAAAAAATTAAAAACAAACCCCTGAAAGTTACTACTAGTACTAAGAAATGCGCTGGTGCAATACAAAAAAATTGGAAAAGTAATATTGTCATCTTAGCAGACAGTCATGGTAGACATCTTGCCTCGCACTTGGCAGAAATCTGGCCTGATAAGACAACAAAAATAATTAGTACTTTTAAACCAAACGCCACCCTGTCCGATGTAACAAGTAATCTAAAATGTGCAACTAAATTGTTAACTAAGAAGGACTGGGTCATCATCATAGGTGGTTCGAATGACAATCTTTTCAAGGGGGAAAAACAGTTGATGGAAACTTTTAAAAGAGCAATGAAATCAACTGAGCACACAAACGTCATCGTAGCAGGATTGCCATACAAACACCATTTGCCTGGGCTGAGCAATCAAGTGAGCTATGTGAACATGGCGTTGGAGGATCTTGTGAATAACACCGAGCATGCATCTTTCCTACCACTTGGTGATCTTTGTCGCAAACTGAATACCAAACATGGCCTGCATATAAACACAGCAGGAAAGAGAAAGGTGGCTAGCATGGTCAAAGAAATAATTTTTTACAATCCACAGAAAACTGTTAAGGAAGAGTTGATGGAAGAAGAATGTATTAAAGTCGTAGAAGAAGATATGAGAAAAGTTATTGAGCGCTGCAAGCAAGATTCACAAGTGGCTTTTGCACACACTATATCGGCTGATATTGGCAAAGACAGAAATATGAGCGCTGGTGTAGCTGTTGTTTTTAGAACTTCTTTCAACAGACCGAAATCTTCAGACTTTTTTGACAGCAGATTGACGTGTCAATCAGTAAAAGACGGTGCCACAATTTACAGCTAAGTAACTAAGCCTGAATACTTCCAAAAACCAAAGAAAGAAATCTATGACGAAGCATTCCAACAGCTAACAAAGCATATCAATTAAAAAAATCTGAAAACCCTCATATGTTCACCTATGGGTTGTGTTCGGGATGCAGTTGATATATACCAGCTTATAACCAACTTGGTAAAGTTTCACCACTCAACTGGAGCTAACATAACAATTATCACACACAATCAAATTGCTTCCCGTGTGCTTAGAAATGGACTGTCACAACCTGGTTTTGTGAGAAAGCTCCGCAGGAAAATCCAGAATTTTGAGCATCACCAGCCAAAGATCCAATGGGCTTCAACAGAAATTGTGACCAACTGCAACACGAGTCCGACTGCATCACCTGGCCCAGACATGACGAACTTGGTCAACTTCCCGCCTCTTCCCTCTCCAGCTCATCTTCGGCAGTCCCAGGCCAACAGTGTCAGTGATGTGCAGTTATCAAAGCAGAGTAACACGACAGACAGACAACTCTACTACTTTGTGTCCTAGTAATAATCAAAATACACCACTCTTAGGTAAGGATTTAAACTAAGCACAAAGGATATAGTATCTGCTAAAATTGTAAAATCAACACATCAACCCAGTGCAATTAACAATAAAGTACTAACTATTTTACACCACAATATACAACATTTGCCTTCAAGGATAGACACGCTAACTAGAGCTATTAGATAACAACTCTGACTTGGTAGTTTTAACTGAGCATAAAATGTCTGAATCCCAAATTGAGCGATTAAATATATCATCATTTAATGTCATTTCGTCATACTCCGAAATAGTTCAATGGGGGTGGAGTGATGATTTTATCTAAAACAAGTAATGAGAATGTTAAAGTAAAACCCATTAATCTACCAGTTATTAGTAGCTTGCTAGAAGAAAAATATTTGAATGTTGTTTAGTTTTGCAAGTAAAGCTTTGCAGTTTCTCTTTTTAGTTCTTAGCAAAAATACACTTATTTTGCTGTCACTGGCGATATAAACATAGATGTTCTTGTTTCATCTCCGTCTAATTTAAAATTAAAACATATTTTAACTTCTTATAAAATGTCTGCTATGGTTGATTTTCCAACGCGGTGTGTAATACTAGAAGTAGTGGGATTGACAATTTTCTTACTAACATAGATAAATACTATTTAAATGTGTATGGTTTGCTCACTAACTTATCAGACCATGATGCTCAGGTAATTAAGCTAACTTGTCCAGAAACAAAATTCACAAAGTAAAGAACAACGTAGTAACTTTCAAACGGACATTTAATGAACAAAATCAAGCTCTGTTTAATAACATGTTAGAAAAGGAGCTTTGGGTTGATGTGTACCATGCTAAGGTAGAAGACAAATTTGATACTTTCTTTAATATTTTTAAATATTATTTTGATTTGTGTTTTCCAAAGGTTAAGAGTAGATTATTAACGAATAAATTAAATTGGGTGTCAAAAGAAATAATTGAAATAAAGAATAATTTAGCCTCTGTTAGTAAACTTGTTAGATGTAATAGGGACCCTGAGTGTAAACAAGTTATGAATGTCATGAAACAAAATTATAATAAAAGAGTACAGGAGGTTAAAAACAATTACTATGGTAACTTAGTGAATAATTCAAATAATGTAAGTAAAACCACTTGGCAAATCATTAATAAAGAAGTGGGCAGTAAAAATAAGGGTAAGGAAAATATTATTAAACTCTTAGCAAATGACCATAATAGCCCTAATGTTGTGTCTCAAAATATTAATGATTTCTTTACAAGTGTAGTTGAAAAGAATGTTGTTCCTAAAGTTAGTTGTAAAGATCTCAATTTTAATTACCATGGATCTGAGTTAGAGGCTTTAAAAGTGTCATTTATTCCTAAACAAATTAATTGTGAGGAATTAGATACAATTTTAATGCAACTTAAAAGCAAATTATCATCAGGATGGGATGAGATACCAATTACAATAATAAAGTCAGCCCGAAAAAATCTACTTAAACCATTGCTTCATGTCATAAATTCCTCTTTCATTACTGGTATATTTCCAATAAAATTAAAAATCTCAAAAGTAAAACCATATTTTAAAAATGGAAATCCCAAAGACATAGCCAATTATAGGCCAATATCTTTAATATCCTCCTTCGCTAAAATTTATGAGTCAGTAATGTACATGCAACTTTCTAAATATCTTGAGGATAACCTCATTCTTGATGACCAACAATTTGGTTTCAGGAAAGGAAAGTCAGTAGTAAGTGCTGGGATTGACTTTATTGAATCTGTCATAAATTCAATGGACTCAAAAGAAATGGTTGTTGGCATTTTCATGGACATGACTAAAGCGTTTGATAGTGTATCTCATCCCACTTTAATAAATAAGCTAGCAAGTATAGGGGTTCAAAAAAGTTTAAAATGGTTTGAATCCTATCTAATTGGTAGAGAACAGTATGTTGACATATCCTATGTCAATGAGTCCAACTGTTTAACTTCAGCAGTTTCTAAATCAAATGTAATTAACTATGGTGTACCACTAGGGTCTATTTTAGGTCCTCTGTTATTTTTAGTTTACTTAACTGGTTTACCGTCAATTATTAACATTCCACATAAGGCTTGCCTTTATGCAGATGACCTTAATCTTAAAATAGTTGGACAGTCAGCATCTGACATAGAAATTAACTCATTTATAAAACTTGTCTCAAGTTTCTCAGTATTTGCAGAGTATTAATTTGCTTCCTAATCCAGTTAAAACTAAATACATTCAATTTTCCTGTTCTAAAAGAGATAATAGCAATAGTTTAAGCATTTGTATGGATAAAGATATGGTAGAAGAAGTTAACTGTGTGAAATTTCTGGGTTTAACCATTTATAAACAATTAAGTTGGAATGATCACGTCAATAGGGTTTTGTCAAAAGTTTCTTCTGGGCTTTATGCTTTGAGGCAGATGGTAAAATTAAGTAGTGTTGAAACATTAAAACAAATTTACTATGCTTTTATTGAATCTCATATTTCTTTTGGGTTGTGTTTGTATGGCGCTACATCTGCCCATAATTTAAATAAAATTTTAATTCTACAAAACCATACAGCAATTTTAAAATTGGGTCCACAAGACTCTGTAAAGAATATTTTCAGTCATTGGGGTTCATTACTGTTCATGGGCTTTACATTTATCAAATAATAATTCACCTTAAAAATAACTTAGATAGTGTTTGTGCATTAGGAGCCTCACACAGTTACAACACTAGATACAGACAACTTTTGGCATTTAACAGTCATAGATTACAAATGTATGCAAAGAAACCAACATATGCTGGCTTAAAGTATTTTAACCATCTGCCTTCAAATTTGAAAGAAGAACCTAATTTAAATATATTTAAAAGAAAGCTTAAAGCACTTATTATAACAAAAGTAATTTACTCATTTGATGAATTTTTTGACTAAAATTGAACAGAATGTTTAGTTTAGATTAATAGTAAAATTACCTTGACTAAATTGTATAATATAATAATTTAGTAAGTTACTTAAAATATCTTTTTTAGATAACTTAATCTATAGTAAGTCTTTTTGAAATCTGTAAGTTAATGTATGCGATGACACCATTCATGTACTCTGGTACTTTTTTGAATAAAGATGATTTGATTTGATTTGATGATTTTATAATTTTCCTGTACTGTGGGTCGGAGTAATGATCTATGAAGGGGCCAGTTGTGTGAAAAGCTCTGAGTTATATTTTGGGATTGTGAAGGGTATCAGTATTGACACTGGGGTTTGCAGTGTCCGCAGCTATTCTCTCTTGTAGACGGTACGCCATTTGTTGTAATGGCTGGTTTGGTTTTCTCAAGGATGATTTTAAAATTTGCATATAGTTTTCGAAAGGAAATGCACTGCTTATTTGAAGGGAGCCAAATGTATCAACATGATCAGATAAGTGGAGAAGTCCATGAACATTACAAGACACCAAATTGTGTCCACAGAGTTCTATAAATTGCTTGACAAAGCGATTTGACAGTCTCTGTATATACTCTTTATGTTCTAAACAGCTTTCTTAGGAATAAATTAGTTGCCACACTGAGGAACATAAAGTTCTCAGCAACATCCCTTCTAGTGTCCTTCACTTTTGCCTTAACTACTAAGCCTGTGTACAAAAGGAACTGTCTCAGTTCTGTTGCTTTCCAGCGGGAAAAGTCTTCTATCTTCCTGGGCTTTCTAGCAAAATCAGAGCGCGTGAATATTTTGAAAGAAGCCAGTAAGCTGCTTATGTTTTTGTGAATCCTTGAGGAGAGTCTGTAACTAAGACTTCCTTTATGCCATAAATTTAGAATTTTTTCACCACACAGAGGCAAATTAAATGCATATAGTCAAGCGGGAAATCTCTAAGACAAAAATCTAATCCATGTATTTCAGTGGTTATTGTGGTGCCCAAGTTATGGTTCTCGTGTGTTTGTGTAAAACAAAAAGAGTGGGTCCGTTTTGGTGCATTTATTTTGCTCGAAAAGGCCACTCTTTTACCCGTCCAAATTCCTTCATCATTGCATCTTGTGCATGAGAAAAATACGGTGTGCCCTTTAATTTGTAAAATAAAATGCTTTGCTGGAGCGTCGCAAATAAATGCTACATGATTTAAATTGACAACAGTGTTTTTACAACAATTCCTTCCTGTTTTAAAACTTAAATTCCTCAATCATACTTTTTAAATAAAGATTACTCTCACCTGGCCTATTTTCAGAATGAAATAATCCTATCACAAATACTGGTGAGTTTGGCAGCGATTTTATTTTACCAAGTTGGAGCATAATTGGATATTAGAACTTTTTGCTATTGGTAGGCCTTCAATACCAATGGATATTTTCTGGAATTGTCTTAACTATCTCAAGGGAGTTTGCTATGCCTTCAGCTATTCCAAAACTTTCTTCTGTGTATGCTTGGTGAAAAGTGGATAGAATTAATAAATTTTACATTTTTAAACTTTTCACAAAATTTTAATTGAAAGAGCTAGCTTTCGCCGGCTAAGGCATGTTCAGTTTAATTCTTTTAGTAGTTTTGAATTTTCTTCTGTGTATGTTTGGTAAAAAGTGGATGGAATTAATAAATTTGACATTTTTAAACTTTTCACAAAATTTTAATTGAAAGAGCTAGCTTTCGCCGGCTAAGGCATCTTCAGTTTAATTATTTTATTATTTATACCCTTTGTGATCCAAAGATTTTTTTGCAATGTTTTTAGCTTTAGATTTATTTTTTAATGGGCACGCTATTGAAAAATAATAGTTGAAAATATTCAAAAAGCTACTAAATTTATACTCGGCGTTGGAATGATCCCTTAAACTATCCCACGAATCTTTATTGAGTAGAAAGTTTAATGTTGTCAAATTTTCCGGGGAAGTGTTTCGAGTAGCGCGAGTGCTCCGACTTGAGGATGTGCTTTTCGCGGGGCAGTTTTGAAGTGTGAAGGTGACAGTTTGCGCAAAGTGATCGGATAAGCCCATACCAACCACATCCACCTGCAACATACTCCCGTTAATATTGGATAGTACGTGATCAATTAAAATTGATGAAGAACCTGTTACTCTAGTTGGTGAGAGTACATATTGTTTTAAATTGAATTCTCTCATTAGATCCTTTAATCTGCTGGTCAGCATTATTGTTAAACCAATTAATGTTCAAATCACCCACAATAACACACAGCGTAACCTTTTACTTTTGAACAAATGTTTTGATAGTAACTGATAAAAACAACTAAAAAATATATCTAAGTTTGAATGATGTGGTGATCTATAAATACCAAATTAAATAACTTTTCCATTATTACTTAAGTTAATTTCTACACCTGCTGATTCAAATGCCATCTCTCTACAACAAACATTTACATTTAGCACTTTTACATTGAGAATTCTTTTAGCCAAAATTACCAAACCACCGCTACTTTTGTGTTCGGATCTTGAAAACTTACTTATTACATCGTATTTCTGAAAATTTATGCTTAACAATTCTTCTTTTTTCAACCCATGTTCACTTATGACTAACAGATCAGGTTGTTCTATTTCTAAAAATACACAAAGCAAATCGATTTTGTCTCTAATATATTGTATGTTTAAGTAAATATTTTCAATATTCATTGCATTGAGTTTGTTAATTGAAGATTTGGAATATATATCATTAGTTACAACAGTAAGGTAATCGATTTTTATCTGAGCTAGGTTAGAATCTAATTTGTTAATAGAGTTAGCGTGTATTTTAAATTTCAGATTTTTAATTTTTGGTACATTGTTTTGGTTTTTGTTACAACCGAAGGAGTTATTACAAGCTCTGTCTAAATAACTAGTATTTACACTATTTCTATTTACAGTTCATATATTATTATTAATAGCATATTTACTTTGTTGACTTTTACTATGTTCATAGTTTTTAATGACAGTAAAATCAAGACAAATTATTTCATTGGCGGGAAGTGGTTTAAGTTCTCTAAAAAAGTGGTTTCGGGAATTTCTGGATTTGCAAGTTGGGCGCTGGAAGTAGTGTGTTGTGTTAAGGAAGTTGTGAAGAATTCTGGAGTTGAAAACTGGGGAGGGGATGGTATGATTGAAGGGGTGGTTTTGTCTTCTGGATTGGAAAACTGTGGAAAAGGTGGTAAGATGAGTGAAGTGGGGGTTTCAACCGATACAGATCTGTACTCGAAACTCTGGAAGCTTTTGATAGCATTTCTTAACTGCAGTACAAAGTCTCTCTGGGGTAGTCCATTTATCAAAACTCGACTTGCATGTTGTTGTTCTGTTGTTGCTATGACCACTGATGATCCGGTACATCGCTGAAATTCTACAATTTTCCAAGCGAAGTGTTGTAGTACGAGTATTCGAGATCTCTGACGCAGCCCATCGGTGAGCAGATAAGTCTCTCGAGGTTTCTTCTCTTAAACTCCCGAGTTAGCTGGTCAAAGGCTCTATTGTAGTCTTCAATTGTCGGCTTTCCGTAGTATTTACACTTGGTTATGAGGCCAAATACTGTCGCTCCATTTTTTACTTTCTGGCACGTCAGATATTTACTAAGACAGTCCGAAGGAGTAGGTTTTCCAAAACGCCTTCGGAAAGTCACAGCGACTCCTGCAGACATGCTTCTATCATCATCCAAATCACTTGATATGGTGTGAGCAAATCCTGTGTTCTTATTTCCCTGGAATTTGTCAATAAGTTCGTTCATGTCGACTTCAGCAATTCGAATGGTTTGAGTGTTGAGATTTGAGCCTGAAGATTGTTGGGAGGATGAAACGGAGAGAAACTCTTTATTGGCAGTGTGTGGAGGTGAGGGTTTTGACAAAGTATTCCTTGGCAAGCTGGTATCAGTTAGATTTTCGATCATTTGAGCTATGCTTCTCTTTTCTTTTTGGTTGAAGTGAAGACCATGTTTCGTGTAATTTTCTCTGGTAAGTTTGTGAATGGGTAGAAATACGGCATGTTTATATCTATAGATGAGTTTTTCTAGATCGAAGTTAAAAGTACTTATTTGGTTGTTCAGGCTATGATTGTCGTGTCTGAAAGGAAGGGCGGCAATAATTACGTTTGTATGCGCTGTACATCTTAGTAGGTTTTCAAAAGTGTTGAGGAGTATTTTCTCTTTCCTGACAATGTTGTCGTTGGTACCACCAATAACAACAAGTGTGTTTTGTTGTGAAAATTTTCTTGTTAAGGATTTTGCATCCCTAGTTACGTCAGCAAGAGTAGCATTGGGCTTAAATATGCATGTGGCTTTGGTTTTTGGATTGTCAGTGGTATTTACACATTTACTAAGTTGTCTGCCGTGGCTGTCTGTTAATAAAAGAAGCTAACATCCAAATAACATTTAGACTCTATAGCGTGCCTGTAAATATGTCTAGGCGATCTGATCGGAATAGTTCTTTCGGTCAACACCACACATCGACCGGCGTTGGGAATTTTACACGCATACCTCGAGATATTGATATAAGTTTGAGCGACATTTAAACTTCCGTGCGCGTTACGTAACAGTAATATAGGACAGTCGAACATATCGGGAAACGATCTGAATCGCGACAGTAGGTTTTGAGGATCCCTCCCTGTGCAGCTCAGCATATCTTCGTGGTAGATTACTTCTTCGATTGGTACACCTTGCCTTTCACTTTTCCTTAGAAAATGTATCCATAAATCACGATTGTACGTTCTTTCACTCGAAGATATTATCAGCAAAACTAAAGGTGGTAGTAATTTACCATACCCTCCTATTCGCTTATGTCTCCAACAGCGCCTATTAAATATGTGCCCGTGAACACCTCGTCTACTACAATAGTTACCACAGAAGCGCTTTCTATCTTTGTAGTACCAGGTAAACAAATTTGAATTCACTTTATGCGGTCTGCCTACAGGGTTTGAGGCTACGGTGGAATATGCCCTTATGTCGTTGTACGGATAGACCCTGACCCTCATATTGACTTTACAAAACTGTCCAATCCTATTCGATAACGTCCTTTATAAGTATCCTGGTCCTTATCTATGTCTGTCCTTCCATGCAAGAGCACAATACTTTCTTAAACTGATCATATGTCATGTCAGTGTTGACGTGATCATTGTAGACTCTTGTCGTCTTGTCTGAAAAGAACAACTAAATTAGCATTATCCAACTGCTTGGGTATACGACTGTAAGTCTGACCTAGGCAAAATACATCCACATTATTGTGCCTCCCCATTGTGAAGTAGGCTTGTGTATTGTCATGTTTCTCGCAAGCAATTTCATCGAAAATCATAACTGAATTAGGCTTCGCATCCCCGGGGCTGATCACTGTGCTGTTATCGTCGTAAGTAAAGTACCCCACCTCTTTTGGCATAACAAGCGACAAAAACTTGTATTTTTCCTGATAAAGTGATTTTGAAAAGACGTATAAGTTTTCAAACACGAGACCGTTCGGATCGAAAAGTAGGTTAAATAAAACATTGGTCTTCCCGCTATTAGATGGACCAGAAATAATACAACGTATCGAATTCGGCAACAGTGGTTCGTGCTTACTACCATGTTTGGTCGCAGCGTTCGGTCCTGCGCCGATGATTTGGTCGAAATTAGACACAGGCAGTCGCACTGCTTGTTCCACAACACGTATCGCTTCCGACATGATAATGGGAAATATTTAACGGCACAGGAACTTAAATACAGCACATCACAAGATATCCTTACTGTTAACCCACGAATCACTAGATTTGTCGAAACCTGTCCACCTGACAAACATTTTTTCCTTTTCAAACCTTTCTCAATCAAATAAACGTTTCCAGTTTTCCAGAACCTAGCCCAGGACCTAGCAGGAAAGAGAAGAATTTAATGACAAGCAAAGAAACCCCAACAGAAATTGGTCACCGAAATGTCTGAAGACACCACTTCAGATGAATTTGAAAGCGAGCTAGTAGAACTTCAAGATTCGTCTTCAAGTGATGTAGAGGAAAAGTGATTGATCAGTAACTAGTTATTGATTGTGTATCTAACACGTCATAGTTTAGTTTACTTTAACAAAACACTTTTTTCCTACAAACATGCCGCAAATAATTTTATTTCCCAGAACTCATAAATTCCCAGGAGTTTTTGGAAAATGGGCATTTGCCCGAGTATTTATCATGGGTATTTGCCCCAACTTATAAAGACCCGGGCATTTTACATCACTATGTCTGAGCTCTCATCACCTTCAGCAGGATATTTGTTTGTTGAGATCTTCTCTCTTGCAAAATGTCGTTTAAAAACGACAGCTCTATTTCAAACCTCACTGGTGTCTTCTTCTTAGCCGCTTGTCTGGTTGTGGTTTTTTCACTCTTTTATTTGGATTTTCTGGTATCGTCTCTGATTCGGGCCCATCCTTGGCTGAAAATATTATACTTAGTTCTTATATTTTATTCACGCTAAATAGTTAATTTACTATAACAGAAACTGAACGTTAAAAATTGATACTGAACCCTGACTAAATACTTCTAAAATTGAAGATGTGTAATTTTTTATACAGCACGATCGCTCGGCAATTCAGAGCTTTGGGTTCAAGTCCCGGCTCAATCTCATTTTTGTCAAACATTTTCTCTTGTAATAATATATCACTATTGATATAGGGAAATTTTGCAAGTAGAATATTATCAAACGAATATTATCAAGTGATTGAACATTTTTGAATAAATGAACATCCTCTTCTTTATTAGACCCTTTCTCCCAACTCTTTAGTGAGCCATTGCTTGGTACAACAAAATACCATAAATTGGAATCTAAGGTTTGCAGCAATACTCATAGTAATTTGCCTTGAATCTTTGTTCCAGATTTCTGGCTACAGGAGACACCTTGCGAACAATCGCATTTAGCTACCGCCTTGGAAGAAAACCTGTAGCAGATATAATTCAGGAGGTTGGTCTGCGCTGTGGACAGTTCTACAACCACCAGTTATGAAAATGCTAACAACCGAGAAATGGTGTACCATTCCGGAGGATTTTGAAAACTTGTGGCAGTTCCCAAACTGTTTAGGAGCTGCTAATTTTTCTCTAATTAGTTGTTAAATTTAATATTATTTAAGTATTGTATACAAGTTTTAAGGTGTAATACAAATTAGGGAAACTGAGTATTAATTTGTATCTATCCGTTGACAAAAAATAAGTATAGTTTCAAAAAACATACAAATACAATATTTTCTACACAGTACTTTGATATATTTATCACAGATAAATCAAAACAATAAATTATACTTTAACACTATATTTATTATACAGAAGTAATTGAAACAAACAAAATAGCCTATTAAGCCTACAAGTCTTTGATTTATCAATCTCAGAAAAATAAAAAAATATGTAGAGAAAATTTATCATTTTATTAAATTTACATCTTGTTTCCAATACAAGTTGCTTAGAACAAAGAATACAGTACTATTTTAACAAGAAAGTTTAGTTACAAAGTTTTAACTTAGCCAGTTTACACAAAGACAAAATATCTATAAGCCTTTTATTGTCTTGGGTATAAACGATTCCTTAGTATTTCCTTAATTGTATTAAAATGCCATCACTATTTACAAGTGATTGTACACATCAATAACCTAACCTGCATTTGTAATTAATTCTTGATATGCTGTACAATCATATAGATTTAAGTCCAACAGTCATCGTTGGTATTTAACAATATTAACTGCTGGGCTTTGTGGGCTTTGAGACGAGTGCGTCTGTGATTGCTAAGCCTGTTTTGGAAAAGATCCGTCCGCAAGGAACGGATGTCGCAAACTTTCTTAAACTACTTTTGCCAAGATCGGGTATACGTTCAAGTACCACCATTGAAGTGGGTCTTCCTTCTCGCTTATTACTCTTTCATCTAGGTACCTGTTCACTTCAATTATGGCACTTGAAAGGGCGCGAATCGATGTTAACGAAACGTGATACAAGCCCTTCCTAAAATAGAACAATAGTTTAAATAGATGGCGTGGTCATAGTTTGTTATAGAATGTATAATACTTAGTTGGCTTTGTTACCTGGAGAAGTTGCACAAGTTGTAGAGCTGTTGAGTGCAAAGGAGGTTTCAAAAGTGTTTGACATACATCCGTCAGTCTTGTAGTAAAGAGGACTATCTGGCTCCCACTGACATACTTTTCTTCACTTACATTGACGGTCACCTATTCGAAGGGTTTCAGTGCCTACAAAATGAATAGAAGATAAATAGAGAACCATCACTAAGTAAGGTGTCAAATATTGTCGCCCGAATATATTTTAAGGCAATATATCGTTTGCAAATTGAAATGCAATTGTATTGATTACTATTCATCAAAATTCCTACGCCTTCTACAAAAAACAAACGTATTTCTTACCTTGCACAAGTCAGGTGCAACTTTCCATTCGTCAGATGTGAGGGCGGGGACGTCTTTGTCAATGAGAGCAAGTGTTGTTCTCACAGCATCTTGCAACAAAACGGCCCTTTCCATCGTGTAGAACGTTGAATTCCATTAGAGGCTGCTGCACACCTGAGTCTTTTTGGTTCTTCAAGAGCTGTTCAAGGTCTTGGTTGCTTCTCTTGAAATGCTGTACAATAGTTCATTTTTTAAATGACAACTGACACGCCAAAATTCATTAGGACATGCTTTACACTTAGATTCAATGTGTGCGCATAGCAGCCAAGGTGTGGCCATTTCAGCTCGCCCTGACTGCTTTGACAATTTTTGAATCATTATCCGAGATGACAACTAACACTTTGTCAGTTGAAGAAAATTTGTCTGTTATCTCTAGGATATTTCTAGCTAAATTAATGGTAGTATGGATATGGTAGTCGATCTGACAGCAGTTACAAACCCGAATGCATCGCTGCCCGACACCGCCTAAGCACCAGAGAAGGGAATGGCTGAGGTCACCCTCCATAAGTGCCTGAATCTTAAAATCCCGCCACGTCTGATATTTTCTCTCTCCTAAAAGGTTGGTCCCCCAGCCCTGATTACAAATGCCAGGGTCCTTGAGATCTGTGGTCTAACCAGCAGCTCACCAGAATCACCCCTCTGGCCCACAGAAAACAAAGACCGCTCCCCATCAAGACATGTACCCATCTCCAACCGATCTCCGAGTGCACCTCGTGAGTTATAGGTAGCCCAGGACTCACCTACCGCGCAACCCAGCCCGAGGTGGAACTTGATTTGATGTAAAGAAAGACGCAGCACGTTCCTGGAGTACAGGGAGAAGTTGAGGGAAGTCCTACCTGTTTGAGCCTAACATCATCCCTCCGAGCTATGCCAGAGCTTATGCACGGCACAGATTGCTCTGGGTGTGTGTAGGAACAAGAAAGACCTGTGGGAGAGTTACCAGGGGTCTCCCAAGCAGGAGTTTGAACGATGTACCCGCCCTTGGCTACAGCTCCTTGAACCAGGTATTAGTTTCAAACAGGGACTCAGGGTGAAGGCAAACCTCTGCATGATTTTGCCATGCTTACCACACACCCGCTGCTGTAGTGGTGACTTCTCCGAGCACCGTAAGGTCAATCTTTAATCTACACCCGCAACATTTAATCTCGAGTACAAATTAAGGTACGACGCCCAGATTTTGTTATACATTGTCTCAAACCATGACCAGCCTAGTAAAGCACGAGACCCATGCAAAAAATGAGAAATCATCTAAAAACAAAGTGGTAAGTCTTATGAATTTTTGGCACAAGAAACCCAACACTTACCCTTGAGGGACGGTGATGAGAGTTTGAGGGTTTGGACCCTATTAAACTGAGTCCCTTAAATTTAAATAACAGTTCAAACCAAAGAATTAGACACCGCCTCTAACCCTTAAATTGATTAAACCTGGCCTGACCAGACTGAGGTAGTAAGGTGGATCGACACTAGGCCTCATGGGTTGGAGAACACCACACAGAGCAGAGAGAGCAGGCAGAAAGAAGGCAGAGCATTGATGCAGTTTTCTTCACATATCATTACTGACATTATTTCACGCTTCTTCGATAATATTGCCTTCTTCGCACATGCCAATACGCTCATTAATTATTATCGCCATTATTTCATTATCAGGCTTTCGCCATTGCAGACATTATTACTCATCAGATTTCATTTATTATTGCCGCTAAATTACCACGCCATTATTACTTTTCGCCAAGCTTTCATTTCTTTCATTTCATTATTAATACCATTAAATGCCGCGTTGCCTGCTATTTCAAGCTTACGCCTGTTTTCCATTACCATTAATTATGATTATTACGCTGCCGCTCATATTGATATTGCTGCTGTCAAAATTTTATTCATTGACACATTAATCATTGTTATTGACGCATTGTCATTATCATTTCATTATTGCTTTCATTATTATGCCTTTTCGCCATTTCATTACGCTTTCATTTCATTATTATTATTTGTCATTCATTATCATTTCCCATTATTATTATTGCCATTATTATTTTTCATTATTACGCCATTACTATTTTCATTGCTGCCACTATTTAGGTCACCCATTTCATTGCGTATTACATTATTACTTACATACTGCTTTTTCAGATTGCCGCTTTCGCAATTATTATACCATTACATTTCGCCATTTTTATTAATATTTCATTACGTTTCTTCATTATTACGCCATTAGTTTATTACTTTCACATTAAGCCACATTATTTAATACGTAATACTATTTCGCCATTACCCATTTAATTACTACCATTACACATTATCATTACATTACCACTGGTTTGCCATTACATTGCCGACACATACATATGCCAGCATAGAAGTCTACACATTACATGTTGCTGCCATTATTAATACATGTTACATAGCTGTTATTATTACAGTGTAAAATATACTTAATGATTAGTTGATGATTATCCGAAGGTTTGATAACCCGTCCATCCCTGGAGCGCAGTTCTTGATCCTGAATCCCTTTGAACCCCTTTACGTGAAGGTAAGTGAACCTTTATCATATTACTGAATACCTAATGCTGCGCTCTGAGGCACTCATGTCACTTTACGGGATGACCTGATTAATGAACCATGATTAGTATTAGTAAATGAAAATACCCCATTTAAAAGTTTTAGGTAAATTATTACCAAGCTACTTTTTTTATGTTATGTAAATTTTAAAGTGGTAAAAATGGAATTGTATGTTAAATGTTTCATGCCAGCTTTATTGAAAAGTTCATTTTTTGCGTAAGTTAAATGGGTGCTATGCTTGGTTTCAAGAAGCTTCTACAGGCAATTTAAAAATACACAAAAACGACCATTGCAGCTTAACGGATGAGATTTAAAAAAATTGTTATTTACATTTTTTGTTCCTTTTAGTGAGTAGAATAATGGTAAATGACGCATTTCTGTAGAAACTCACTCTGCGCCACATTGTAACAAAATTAACCGCAAGTAACATTAAGGAGTACATAAAGCTCAGCTTATATGTAGCAAACATATAAATGCAAAATTATAAAATCTGATTGATGGCTCAACCTGAAGAACCACGAGGGGGACCCAAAAATAACGGGAATTCTAATATGTCCATGTTTTATTTATTTTTTTACTAATACATGTATACCTCAGTATACCTCTACCATTTAGTGTAAATGTACTTGTTCATTCGATGCCCCATGGTTTTAAGCACCCCTCATACCCCTTAGACTAGAATGCCTGCCTGCCCATCCTCGTTTGCCTATTTTCTCACCCTTCATTTTCGTCATAACGCAGATATTTTATGTAATTTTTCACTATGGGCAGGCGGACTGTCCTGTAATAAGGCGCCAACCTTGATCATTAAGAGGGCGCCCACTGGGGGTATGGGGTATGGAATCCCCAGCAGGGGGTCCCGGGAAAAATTAGAAAAAATAACGTGATATATGCCCATTTTGACATCTTTTGGGGTTAGCTTTGGTCTTTATTCATCCCTATAAAATTAC